>BSBM01000376.1:19832500-20355000 GCA_027924585.1 Larix kaempferi
TCACTTTAGTCACTTAGAATCTCCTGTAAATCACCAAGGGAGACTTCAGTCAAAAGATGGGAACCTATCTTCATGCCAAGAGGGAGAGGTAGGCATTTTATTTCCCAAGTCTACGGATTTCCGCACCCTGGACAGCGCAGGGGACGCGAAAAATGCTAATTTTCGCGCCCCTACCAAACCCTAGAATGCAAAATTCCTAGAATTTTCACGCTTCCTGATATACGGGGGCCAAAAATTTCAAAGCGCAAATTTGGTGCCCTACGGCCCTTTCCAGCCTAAGAAAATTAGCATGAAAACAATCAATAAATGTATGAAAAGAAAGAGGAGGATGAGAGGACTTACGTGATTCAAACGGTGGTCGAAATGATGCCTTGGATATGCCAATATCCTCGGCTGGAGTTTTTCTCTCCACAAGGTGAAAATCCTCTTTGGGTAAAAATGGCTAAGTCAAAATGGGTAATTTCTCCTTTTATCCTCTTTTATATACATATCATGTGGTTATTTTTATGTATTTTCTACATTTAAAAACCTTTTTGAGTTAATTCTTCACATTTTTATGACCTAATGTTTGTTTCTAGGGTTTTTTACTACATTTGGGAGGTTCATTTACATTATTCACATTGGTGGTGTCATGTATTTGACTTTCTTTCGAGCTTACTTTCTCTTTTTCATGCTCTAGACCCAAATATGAACCAAAAAGAGGTACTCGTCAATCATGATGGGGGGAAATTGGGAAATAAGCCGAGTTTACCCTTCTGGTAGCTTGTGAGTCATTACCTTTGAACATGGCATGCATTTACCCCTTGTCTTCTTTGGGTATTTAGTCTCTCTACTGAGTTATAACTACAATCATGAGTCCTCTTCTTCGCTATTGAGTCTACTCAACTTGTATTTGTTTCTTCTAATTAATCCTTGCTTCCAAGTCCTGTCTCATGCCGTTATATGTTCAAAGGGTCACTGTCACCTTGATTCAACCTTTTACAATTTGGTCAACCCTCCAGTTTTGTGTCAGTATGTACTCCTTTGATCTATTGCTCCATACGTCTTTCCTATATCGGTTTCGTGTTGATGATGTGGGATTCATTATGGTCCACCTTTGACGAGTCTAATCCGCTCGACATTAAATCGATATCAAGGAATTAGGCTTAGGAACCAAGTGTAGTACCTTGGTACCTGCATGCCTCAATGGCAGGTTTCCTCGGATTCAACAATAGGTTTTCATCATTGGCCTATGATCGAATAATCCCTCGAATGTTCGACGTCAAGACTCTTTATTCAAATTCATTGGGTTGTACTAGAGATACCTTAGGGATCATTGTTATCATTGGTGATTATCCTCGTACTTGTTAAAAGCTTACATCATTGGATGGTAATCAAGTAGTCTCTGCCATGTTCGACTTCAACACCTTGTAATTATCACATGGTAAGATTCATATCACTTTGAGATTGGGTAGAAGACCCTGGACAACCCTGTTGTTTCTTTTTCATTCAAGTTGCGATGGCTTCTCTTGAGTAGGTCCCTACATAGGATATCATGTCGATGCCCTCCTCTGATGTACTGTCACACATATACACTATTGTATTTGTCATGGTTGTGTTGTTATCTGGTCATGGATCTACATTTGTTCTTCATAGCCATGATTTGTTTACGGTCTCTGTCATGTCAATTATGTCATGGATCTGCATTGTATTGGTCTGAAGCCATGCTTTGAGTTAATTTTACCGAGCATGGGTATGCCCACCTCGGTGTTATTTGACATCTTGTTACCTTGCAGCTCTCTGCTAACCTCCTTGCTACTCTCTCTACAGACTAATTTATTTGTAAAGTGTTTCGGCCATCAGTTTCTTCTAACCTCACACTTTAGTGGGCATCTGTTATACCCCAAAGTACCACTTTGAGTGTCGGTTCACCAAGTCATGGTCTATACCCATGTGAAACATAACGACGCTTCCTCCTAATGAATGTGAGAACTTACTGTCACCTAGTTGCTCCCCTCTTTGGCTCTCCTTAGAATCCCTAGAGCCAAATCCAACTTGTTTGAGCCAAGTGCCACATCATCAGATCAAGATGACACCTTAGTTAGCCAACTTCTAGTAGTGCAGCACACGAAAATTCAACTTTTTTGTGTTCTGCATACTTGCTCTGGTGCGAAATTACAACTTAATCGTGCCTTGATCAGCCTCTGGGGCACGAAAATTACCTTCCAACCACCTTTAGTTTGAATCTTGGATGTTATCTCTGAGATATTTTTATGGGATTGATATTTCCCTTCAAATCCTCACTCGCTTTGGTTTGGTTCAACCTCCTAGATCCACCATTGTTGCTCCTAGATCCATTTTCCTCTCCTAGTAGTTGGCCTTCCAAATCCTATAGGAAGGAGGTCATCCATGGGCTAAGGGGAGAACAATTGAGGTATTAAACCTATGGTCTTGAGAGTTTTGCAGAGGTAGCAATGAGGAAGGCTTTGGAGCTGAAGTTGTTGCTTGGACATCAGGAGTGACTTTGTAAGATTCTTCTAGCTTTCAACAATATAACTTGTCTTATTTTCCCATGTTGTGCTTCTTGTTGCAATCAATGGCATGATATGGTTCTAGTTTGATTTATATTCTAACTATTATACATACTATTTGGAGATTGTGTTGCTTGTTGCTTGTTTTGATTTGAACAGGTTCTACTTGTGGGATTCAAGGCTAGAGCTGGAGTTAAGACAAACATCAGATTAGAAGTAGTCATACTACTTCCTCTTTTTCAAATACGTTAAAGATTTGTATGCATAATTAGATCTAGGAATTTAAGGTTACATTTGTTTGTTTACTATCTTAGATTAGACTTAGTTGATCTTAGTTTAATCTATGGATAAATCTAACTACACATTTTTATAATAAAAAATTGCAATTTAAGTGTTATCCATTTTAATATTTTTTTATTTTACTTTATTTGATCCATTTTTGAATATTACATTTTAAAGTCTAAAGTTTTATCAAATTTTAAAATATATATATTTTAAAATTTTAAAAATAATATACATATCTTAGTTTTAAAATGATCTTTTATCATCAATTTAATTTAAAAATTAAGAGAAAAATATAAATATTAAGCTAATAACACAAATTTATAACTCTAAACCTTTTATTTATTATATAATGGTATCATAAAAGCTACCCCATGGGATTTAAACATTAGTGAATGAAAACTAAACCCACACTAAAAACACTTTAACAGGTTTGTTAACCCCACAAATTTAGATCTCTAAACTTAACAATGTAAGAATTTCCCACTTTAATAATGATATTATATTCAAAGGATATATATATATATATATAGATATAGATATAGATATAGATATAGATATAGATATAGATATAGATATAGATATATGTATGTATATATGTATATATATATATATATATATATATATATATATATATATATATATGTATGTATGTATGTATGTATGTATGTATAATGAAATATTAACAATCATATACAAATGTTTAAATGTTTGTTATATTCAATATATTTTATAATATATTTTGTTATATCATAGGTACTTTTCTTCATTTAGGAGGCTTTCATATTAAGGACTTAAACCATCATAAAAATATACTTATTAAGAAGAATTTAATAGGTGTAGTTTAAATATTTTATTTTGAATTTTTTGTGAGTGTTGAAATCTTTAAAAAAAATTAGAATAACCATATATTAATTATGAAAATTGCATAATTTGAGTACCAATCATGTTATTTTAAGGTACTGAATTTATCTATGAATTCAAACCACAATTTAAACATTTCCAAATTTAGATTTTACCAAAATTCTTTTACCCACCAAAACCACCCTTAGAGTCCAAAACATATTCTTCATATATTAAAATATAGAACATGGATGACAAAATTAGTTTAAAAAAACAAAGAGCTAACTGCAAGCTCATGCTTCCAACTATCATTTTGATCAAACAAAAAGCTAAATGCAAGCTCATGTTCACAATTTTCTTTATATTTCCTTGATTCAGGTGAACCACAAATTTCTTTGTTGTAAGTATTGTTATATTCTTGATGAACTTTTACGACGAAGTTCTTCAATCCTTTGTGTGGTGCCAATAAGGTGGGTGGCATTAATAGGTGTAGGACATCCATAATTTCCGTGACCTCCATGAGAGATGTTTGAATTTCCTTCTATAGATACAAAATTCTTTACATATGACTGCACATAAATCACACAGCAAAATATGTTAAGAACACTTTTAACTTGGAAATGATACCCATTTTGATATATTCACAGTAGAAATTTTAACTTGAACAATTTTGAACAATTTTAACTTGAAATGCAAACAATAATGTATACTTACCTCCTTACTAAAATTGGAAGAAGAGAGCCCATTCCCTATAGTAAGCCAACCTGGTTGAAGATTATGATCTTCACCGAAAATTTCAATCCGTCTTCAACCTTGAATAAGATGTTCAATTACACGATAAAGGTACTCAGGCTTTTCAGTGGATCCTAATAAAATGAGGACAGACAATTTGATTGGTTTCATTCATAAAGCAGAGACACAGAAACCAATTTAGATTTTTACTGGTCAAAATACAAACCATATGGAGGTTTTTCAGATACAATTACATCTACGTCAATATTTGGATGCATGAGATGTGGTGGGATAGTTGTTTTTATACCCACCAAACAGTGCTCCTGCATGTTGGATATATCATAATTAAATGAGTTGATCGCATATTTACTGCGCCGGCTCTATCAGTCACCTTGCTAGCCATCTTTTGTGTTAGCGTGATATCCGCGATGTCAATATGTCAGTAAGTTCTCATCCAATCCGTCGCACGTCATGTTTGCATTTATGTAACCGCGTTAATAGTTTGCAAGTTGAATTTATTAGGTAGAAATTAATTACAGTCTTTAATGAAGTTCAATAGCTTCCAGGCGAAGCGATCCCAAGTTCATGTATAAATATAAATCGCTCTCATTAGATTAAAGACAGATATGCATAAGTAAGATCTCAAGCTCTGCGAGAGATGAAAAGAGATGTAGAAGATAGGAGAAGAAGAAGTTGATCGTGAAATGTATGAAGAGCCCAAGCTCTGTGTAAAATGGTGAAAGATTGAAGTATTTACCATCTCTCTGTATTGCGGCAATGTTATTTGTTTTACTGTAGTAATATATAAGTCAATAGTTATTTTGTGTTCATTCTCAAGAATGGTGGTTAATGCATGTCACACATTTCGTTCTTATTCATCTATGTAAATGTTGTTTACATTTACTGTCAGTAAAAGAATTCCAAGTATTTCATGGTGGTAAAGTTTCAGTTTAGCGCGAAGTAACTTCGGCATAATCTCTATTCTTCTATCTTATGTTCTAGCAAGAAAATACTTTGGTATAATGTTTGCATAAGAATAGGTTTGTCGAAGTCAAGAAATCCGTGAAGTTACGAAGTTACACGGAGTAAAAATAACTTCAAGTTCATATCGCAAGTATTGCATATCACATATCGCATATCGCAAGGTTATTGCATATCAAATATCGCATGATGTGCGAAGTTAATTTGCTGCGAAGTAAATTTGGTGCGATATCAAATGTTGCGGCAAAGTAAAAGTCCGCAAAGTTAATTCATGCGAAGTAAATACTCGTGGAAGTGAAAGTCATTAGCGAATTCAAAATTGAGGTTTCCATCAGAGTCCGCAGCGAAAGAAAAGGTTTGTGTACTATGCAGTTAATTTTAAATTGACTGTTGCAGTATCATGGTGCTGCAATGCCTCTCTTCCCTTCATCTAGTATCAGAGCCTGGTTTACGGCAAAGAAGAATTCTATTTACATAAGGGAAGAGTGATTAAAATATGGCTTCAAATTCTGGTAATTTGCAAACTCCAATATTTTCCGGTAAAAATTATGAATATTGGTCACTAACTATGAAAGCTTTGTTCAAAGGTCAATATGTATGGGACATAGTCCAGACTTGTTATGTAGAACCAGCAAATGCAGCAGCATACAACAATCTCACTCAATCTGAGAAAGATGTTCTAAGAGAATAGAGGAAGAAAGACGGAAAGGTGTTGTTCCACATACATCAAGCGACACATGAATCAATACTCCTAAGAGTAGCAGTAGCAAAGTCAGCCAAGGAAGCGTGGGACACGCTGGAAACAGCATACCAAGGTTTGAACAAGATAAAAATCGCCAAACTTCAAATTCTTAGAAGAGAGTTCGAATCACTGTCAATGAAAAATACAGAGTTAGTAGATGCATTTTGTTGGGTGGTGTGAGAGGCAAGTTATATCAATCTTAAAAATTAGATCTCTGGTCTTTATCTCTATAACATGTGGTTCCTTTGAGTCATGTAGCCCCTAATTTATTATTTCCGCTTATGCCCTTCCTGAGCCTTTTCTTCATGTGCTATTGTAGCCCTTTTTCCCGATTCAACCTCAAACTCTTTATCTACTATGTCTATAGGTGCTTCAACTATTATTCCTGGAAGGGCTTCTTCATGAGACCCTTTGAACCCTTTAGTAAGAGAAATATCATGCAATGCAATTTTCTTTTTCTTATACCAAAGCTTCAAAAGCTTCTTTTGCACATGAATATTAATTGTACCCACTAAGTCCATCCAAGGATATCCCAAAACAATATCCACATTATCCATATCTATAGCATGAAAATATGAATGTAACACATTTTTCCCATAGCAATATTTAAAAATTTGAACATTTTCACTATCAATTTGTGTGCTTTGAATGTGCTTTCTCGGAACTTGCAACCTTTTATCCACCTTAACATTTATAAAATTATGTTTGCTATTAGGGTTTATAAAAACAATGTCATTCTCTTGTTGAATACATCAATGAACCCGTAACAGAGATTTGTCAAATGAAAATAAACCCTTATGGATCTCATTATCCTTCGTCACAACATTATACCACTTGTCTAAAAATACATTTTCATATTCTTCATTTGAAAGATTTAATAGCTCCTTAAAACAAAGTGTTTGGCACCATACAGTTTCTTCATATGTTAAATTAGAGTATATGCAACTTTTCCAAAATGAATTATTTTTCTTATAATATGCAATGCATTTTTAAATGCTAGGACCATATGATTTTCTTGTAAAATACATTTTCTGCAATTTGCACACCCGTCACTGGAAAACCCGTACACAACTGATTTTAAATCAATGTTAACTTTACTTCCTGTACTTTGATTTGGATGTTTTCTTTTGAAATTGGGTGTCTCCATGAAAGGAGCTCAAATATATAACTAGTCTCTTCAAACTATACACATAAAGTTTTAGAAATTAATCTGAAAACTCCTGCCCTCATTTTTTCTCCTAAAAAAATTGAAAAAAGAAAAACAAATCCTTGAATTTTTTTCCCAAGAAAGGGTTGTGATACCAAATGTTTTGTTTCTTAATAGAATATATAGAAATAAACTAGCAATAATATAATAGATAAACACAAAAAACCACAAGATAATAAGTTACACAAGAATATTGGAAGAACCCTTAATGCAGGGTAACAACATTAACTATTTATTAGGGAATGAATCACTCCACAAGCTATGCTTGCTACAACCATTACATCCAACAGACTTTAAAAGGCATTCAATTCCATTGCTTCTACTTCTTAACATAGTTTCTATCCAACCTTCTAGGCACTTTCTAGAAGGAACATTCTAGTAGGCATAACCTTTTCATAAGACTTACTACAATTGTGACTTTTCACGCTACATAGGGCTTATTTAATCATTATGGCCACAATACATAACATTATCCCTTTGAGTACATTCATAGGTACTCTATATTATCATCCCTAGCTACATTACACGTTGCTACAAATGGATTCATTGTCAAATCTAGTTTGTCATGATATAAGAATTTTAGATTTTCATTAATATTTATTTTTAAATAATATTGTCATCAAACCACCTCCAATGAAAATTCAATATATTGTTAAAATCAAAATACCCAAAAGTAGCAAAAATACCCTCTTCAAAATAATATTTTTAAAAATGAAAAAGATTGGGTGTCATATAAATGTCCATATGGCACTTCTATAATATTACTAAAAAAGATATTTGAGCACATTAATAGGTACCCCATATTATCCTCCCTAGCTACATTACATGTTGCTACAAATGGATTCATTGTCAAATCTAGCTTGTCATGATATAAGAATTTTAGATTTTCATTAATATTTCTTTTTAAATAATATTGTCATCAAATCACCTCCAATGAAAATTCAATATATTGTTAAAATCACAATACCCAAAAGTAGAAAAGATACCCTCTTCAAAATAATATTTTTAAGAATGAAAAATATTGGGTGCCACATAAATTATGACACTTCTATAATATTACTATAAAAGATATTACTTAAATTTGAAAAATTAACAAAATTAGTTGATGTACTAGTAAAATATGTGTGGATTTTGTACACAAAGTTTTCCTTAAAACTAATAACCATCTCTAAAAAAACTAGGCATCCTCTTAAGTAAATTATTAAGCTTATTTAAAATTTTAAAGTATATGTAGTTAATAAACATAAAATTTATTGCAAATGTATATATTCATAAAAAATAAAAAGTATATTTCAACACATAGTTATCTATAAACATTGTTTCTAATTTAAAATGAAATTATGAATACAAATTAAAAACTATATATCAACCTGCAATTCCTTAATTGAAGCCCCTTTGTTTGGACAATGTTTTCCATCCCCACATGCCTCACTGTGTAAAGAGGAAGTGTCCATGTGGATGTAGCGGCCTCTAAAGATACAGATGTGAACCACAAAAACAAATAAATTCTAATTTAAAATGAAAAATTGAAAAGAAATATTAGTGAGTTTTGATATATACTTGAAGTTTAAGAAAAATAAAAAAAAATGTATTTTTTATAATAAAATTTATAAAAATGTTATTCATTTTAACATTTTTCACTTTTATATTCCTTATTTTACTCTATTTTATCTATCTTTGGATATTAAATTTAAATTTTTATAAAATTTACAAAAAATTATATCTTTTAAAATTTAAAAAACAATATACATATCTTATTTTTAAGATTATCTTTTATCTTTTATCATCTTGTAGCTTGGGTGATTGGGAGTACGGATTGATAACCTTCCCACCCAAGTTCAATTCCTTGTAAGTGGCATGCTTGGCTCTTAATTGAACCCCCCTTTTTAAACCCCCTTGTTTGTATACCCTCCATGCGCCTAACTGTTAAGAACATGTGATCCTTCCTAGGAGGTTATAAGTTCAAATCCAAGGGGGGGTCTCATACACTCACCTTAAAAATATATTATTATTGATGTTATTAAATGAAAACTAAACCCACTTTAACTAGTATGCTACCCCACTACCCCACAAATTTATATCTCTAAACCTTACAATGTAAGGATTGCCGACTTTAATAATGACATTAAATTTATCATCAACTTAGCCAATTTAACAAGTATGCTATCCCAAAAATTTATATCTCTAAACCTAACTGGTTAAACAAACAAAGAGATAAATGCAAGATCATGCTTCGAATGTCCATTTTGATCAAACAAGAGATGCATGCAAGCTCATGCTCACAATGTTCTATACATTCCCTTGCTTGAGGTGAAGCACAAATTTCTTTGCTCTAAGTATTGTTATATTCTTGATGAAATTTTAGGACGAAGTTTTTCAATTCTTTTTGTGGTGCCAATAAGGTGAGGGGCATCAAGAGGTGCATGACATCCATAACCTCCTTTAGGGAGATTTCCTTCTATAGATACAAAATTCTTTACATATAACTGCATATAAATGACACATAAATCACACAGCAAAATATGTTAAGAACAGTTTGAACTTGGGAATGTATATGTAACCATGAATGATAACCATTTTGATATATTTCAACGTCACATTAGAAATGTATAACTTGAAATGCTAACAATAACATATCCTTACCTCCTTACTGAAATTGGAAGAAGAGAGCCCATTCCATATAGTAAGCTAGCCTCGTTGAAGATTATGATCTTCACTGAAAATTTAAATCCGTCTTCGACCTTGAACAAGATGTTCAATTATACAATAAAGATACTCAGGTTTTAGAGTGGATCCTGATAAAATGACAGACAATTTGATTGGTTTCATTCATAAAGCAGAGACACAAAAACCAATCCATATTTTTACTGGTCAAAATACAAACCATATGGAGTCTCTTCATATACAATTATGTCTATGTCAATGTTTGGATGCATGAGATGTGGTGAGATAGTGTTTTTTATACCCATCAAACACTACTCCTGCATTCGTGTTTCATGGATTCATATCAGAGACAATCGTTTAAGGGAAATTGAAGATTTAAATCAAGAGCCAAGATCAAGAAGGAACGCCTCTTGGATCTTACTTTGGTGCACTTGAATAAAGCTCCTCTCTGATTATTAACAGACGCAGACGCAGCGAGATTTTCATGGTTTGTCTTTAGCCAACAAATATCTTCAACTCTTCTAAATCCCCACTGTAATATGTCAAGAAATCTATGAAATTCAATAACAAAATTGATTTTAAATATTACAAGATTAAACTGAGACAATGAAGTATAATTAGGAAGAGGTTTTTACCTTCTTGAAACAATGACGGCCTTCTTTAAGACCTTCGGCAGATCCAACCCAAAGAAAAACAAAGGAATGGCTGTCTGCGATATGCTGAAAGCAAAAAGAAATCATGAAACAGGTTTCCAAGTTAGTATAAAAGAAATTTCCAATTCTAATAAAAAATGTAAAAAACAATCAATTCCTCAACAATTTAAACCTAAACCAAATGATACGTACAGGTGGGAGCCCTAAATTTGTAGGGAAGCATACCAACATAAACAAAATACTTGACAACCAATGCAAAGGACATCAGTACTAGCATGCATAAAAATCTCCAATAAAACAAAATATAAAAATCCACACATGGAAAAATCTAGAAGCAATGTTTTTGTGACAATACCTCGATTTTGAGGTTCTTGAAACGTTCACACCTCACTCTAGTTCATCCCGTCATTGACATCAACCCCTTTACAAAGTGTGGTATTGATTTTATGCATTGTAAGCCCACTTCAGCCAGGGGGCATAGCTATGTTATCGTAGGTATTGACTACTTCACTAAATGGGCTGAAGCCATGCCTATGTACATAGAAGATGGCAAGAAAATAGTGCTATTCATATTCATTCATATCATATCTAGGTTCGGAGTCCCACAGGCCATCACGACGGACCATGGCTCATACTTTAGGAACCGTATGATGGATGAACTAAGTTCCAAACTGGGATTTCTTTATGAAAACTCAACGCCATACTACCCACGGGAGAACGGTCAAGTAGAGGCGATCAATAAAGTCTTGAACTGTATGATCCAATGCACCATGGGTATCCAAAAATCCAACTAGCACTTATCTCTATTCTCATCCCTTTGGGCCTACAGGACTTCGGTAAAAAATGCAACCAGGTTTATACCATTCCAACTGGTTTATGGCGTAGAAGAAATCCTACCGATTGAATGTGAAATACCGTCTGTAAAGCTAGCTGTAGAACTCTTACCCAACACAACCACCGAAGAAGAGCGGTTTCTATACCTACCCAAGCTAGATGAAACTCGTCGAGACATCGCACTCGTTAATGAGGCTCACAAAAGCGCATCAAAGCTCAATATGAAAAATCTATTCAACCTAGAGTGTTCAACGAAGGAGACCTAGTCTTAACCTAAGACAAGATGCACGATAAGTTAGGTAAAGGCAAGTTAGAATCTATTTGGTACAGTCCTTGTGTTGTTAAACATGTCTTAGAGAAGGTAGATTATGAGCTCGTAGATTGTGATGGTATATATTTGGGAGAGCCCTACAATGGGATTTAACGAAAGAGATTCTATGCGTAGGTTCATCCTACATGGAACACCTTGTATATGATGTATATAGTGTGATTGTCTTTTAGTTTTTGCGCTTTAGGTTCTATCTTGTACACCATCATTTATCTTGACTTGTGATTTTATGCACAGATGTCGGCGTACAATGGATTCACGGATGGTGTTGGTTTACATACCTGGAACCTTGCTTCTGCAACATGGGTGCTATATTCCCCTACTATTGAGTTGATATCCTCAGGTGGTATCTGATTGGGCCCTACAAAAAATGACACCGCGAGGTATCATGCAATCATCGGAATCATGACCAAAGTTTCTTCTCTTGGAATCCGTTCCTTTATAATCTACCTGGAATCTCAACTCGTGGTCTTTAAGCTAAATGACATCTACGCCGTCTTTGATCCTACACTACTTCATTTATACAGAAGGGTACACCTCCTTCAATGATCATTTGATTACATCTTATATCAACATGTACCAAGGGAATTGAACACAGTGGTTGATTCATTAGCTAACTATATGTTGGATTGACATCTAGCACACACATAATCAATACATCATAAAAGAACACATGTACATATGTAAACATGCAAGTCATCATATATAAAACTGTAGAGATAGGTTCATACATATATATCACGTAAAAAAACTTCTGCCACATTCAACAGTATAATGCATCTAAAGTCAAAATTAGGTCTACAACCGATACAAAAATTGGTTGAATCCTACATGTCATATAAAGAAGTATCTTGTTCCACTTGATATCTTGTTCCACTTCTATAACTAAACCAGAGGTTTTCTATAAGACCTATGTTCTTCACGGTTTCCCCTTGACCAACAAAACCCCTTCGCACTGTCCCTTTCGGAAACAACCTACGAACAGGTTGAGGTCTCACCAGAGGTGTATCTATGGGGTACAGCGGAATCAAGTTTCCACAGTAAGTGATAAGTTGCTTGGACGGACATACTGCGCCGCACAATAGGGGATATTTTCTACGAGGTGATACTACATAGCGATGGGCAACGCTGTGGTCCGCACCACTATGTTCCTCTACCGCGGGACTTCTCCTGAGGCTGAGAACAATGTAGCTTTATTCTATACTTGTATTATCTTGATGGTACTTAAGGAACTGAAATGAATATCACTCATCCACTCATTCAAGCACTCAACTGACTACTCTTCTAACATTCATTCGTTAAGTCAGGGTGTTGTGATTTGAACATATATGACTATACAATCCAACTGTTAACCATTCTTTTACAGCATACAAGAAAGTGTTTAACCAAATGACTGATTCACTCTCTTCAAACGCAACACTAAATGTTCATCATTCATTTGTTCATACAGAACTTAACATATCATCCCCATACTTCTTCTGAAGGCAAAAGCATATCAAAGTTCTCTCATAACAACACGTGAGGAAACATCTAGACATTCATTTACAGGAAACACAAATAAGCATTCATTCATAAAACACAATCACACAACACGAGATTTAATGTGGTTCACTCCCCCGGGTGGGAAGCTACGTCTACAAGAATGGTCGATAATATATTTCTTTAAAAGGGATAGGGACAACCATTCTTAGTCTTCGCACTCAGCTGCAGACTCTCCTTCCTCTCAGATAGGTCTCTGCGTACACAGCTGCAGAGCCTTTACAATCTTCTTAGCTCAAAAAGAGATTTTACACTACAACAACAAATGTAACCCCAAAACGTAACAACAACCACATCCCATACAAAATTTTCTTCTTAAATAGATCATGCCCGAAGGTCATGTCTTTATAATGCCAAAGACCTAAACCCAAAAACCCTTAGGGTTTACAAAACTATATCACTTTCCCTAAACTGGCTTGCTGGCATCTGGTAGCATCTGCTTCACCATGGCAGTTCTCCACGTCTTCATTCTGTCGCACGCGTGCCAACAAGCTGCTTCCGTCGAACTGTTCATCTCTAACGTTTCACCCACCAAGCATGCCAAGCCATCGCTTTCCCTAAGTTATCCTCTCCTTAACAAACTCATGCATTGGCCGCCTGCCTGATTTGCTCATGCCCACCGCTCGGCACTCCTGGAGCATCTTTCCAAAATTAGACCACTACTGGTCCATCTGATACCTGCACCTGATCCTTGTCCAGCACTCCATTTTGTTGGATCCACGTGGCCTGACTACTTCGCAGCACTGCTTCCTCACAGCGCCGGTCTCCACGGTGCTTCCAAAACTTGGATTCTGTGCACATCTTTGAAGCACCCTCAACACTTAGAAAAAATTGCATCTTTTCCTGAGCTGCTCCCAGCTCAGATTTTCCTGCTTATCAAAAACGTTACCAAAACTTTGTCCCAACCTAGGCCCAACATGCCCCTAACACTTACATGTGGCTCATCCCTGAGCCACTTGCTGCTTCGGTCGTCTCAGTTAGATCCGCGACCGGTGGAACTAATTTAGCCGCTAACTCATTATATGTACCGAATAACTATTCTACTACTTCTTTGGTATCTTGTTCCACTTGTTTTACTGTCTCAAGCAGTGTTGGAGTTATCTCTTCTCCAATCTATCCCTGTACCTGCTCCTGGTTGTCGCGCAGTTCCTTCATCTTGTCTTCTATCTACTGCGACACTGCTGTAGCATCCTCTAGGAGTTGCTGTGACTGATTATCCACCTCAGTCTCTTTCTCTCTTAACGCTTGGACTTCCTTTTTCAAGCCTGATATTTCCTTATACCTGGATAGCCTGGTGGCAGAGCCTTGAGCTCTGCATCCAACTTCTCTAGCGCGGTCTGCTTTTGTTTTACCATGGTCTTTACCTACAGTAGCCCTTGGTCTTCTTCAAGGGCAGTGAATGCCTTCGAGACTTTTTCCAAGAGATATTGGCACTTAGCCATCTCACTCGTTATGCTCTGCGCGGAAACACTCACTGCTTTGTCTCTTAACTGCTGCTCAGTTAATGGCGTCTGCTTATTCAGTTTTTCCTTCAATGTGGAAATATCGGCCTCATAAAAGATCTCTTTATCCTGCATCTCTGACTTCAAGGATCTCACCTTGTCTCCGATCCTCAGAACTATGTCTACAGGATCATCCTGGAGTTCTACCCCTTCAATATCTTGGGCAACAGTGGATATGGTATTCTCCAATTGTTTTTGGTGGTCCTGTTCATCACGCAGCTGCATGTCTGCGCGCAACTTGAGCTGTCTGTTTTCTATGGTGAGCTTCGCTTGTGACTTCATCGACTCTACTGTTCATTCATGCATCTCTTCGACGATCTGCGTGTGGATGAAGTGCAATCCTGGTAAGGGGATTTTGGCCAAGTCGAGCTCTACCCACTCGACACCCTTTGTGTCTAGGGTGATCTGTTCTATCATTGGCAATGTAATAGCCAATGGGTCCACATGGACAATCCTGGTCTTTGACGGCAGCGTTATTGCTAGCTGTGGCGGTGCTTGTTGCGAGGTTCCTACCGACCTCCCTTCAGCTCCTGCTTCGCGCGGCAAGGTTATGCTCTTTTGGACCTCGTCCATTTTCTTCATAAGGCCTTGCATTGCCAGCCTAGTCTTTTGCAGGTCATCCTGGATGACCTTATCCGTTTTGTCTTTGTGAATCATGAGCTCCTGCATCTATTCTGAGACCCTTTCTGCTATCATGTCAAATTCATCTTCCTTCAGCACTGTCTCAGCTTGAGTCTTTGTGGCCTTCATCTTCTTCTGTGCCTTCGGCTTCTGTGAGGTCTCAGGCTCTTTCCGCTTTCGTGTTTCTTCAACAATCGGGCATGACAGTGGGATTGGCTCATCTTCGTCAGAGTTTGTCTCAACATCAATGAATTCAACACGGAAGTCAGTAGGCCAATCCTTCATGAGAATTTCAATGTCGTCCTCATACATATGGTAGTTACCCGAGTACCATTCTGGGTTCTTCACCTTTGCTTTGGGTGAAATAAAAATACACCACATGTCAGCCTGAAAATCAAGGATGCGAATGTATTTCGATGTTACCTGCTTTGTGATGTGAGCCGTAGCAGTGATCACATCGTGCAGCTGAATGTAATACCGATAGAAAACTTCAGCTGTCGCTCTACGTTGATGTTTGACCAGAGGTTGACATAACGGAACCCTCTAGGATCATTGGTCTCTAGGATCGTTGGTTTCTATAATGACACCCACATAGTCCCTTGGCTCCTTCCATCCAGACAAGGCGATGAGGATGATTAGCCATGTAAAGTGGAACTCTCCACCATTCTCTTGTGTATCATTGAGCTCATCAAAGAACTCATTAAGAAGATACTGACACCAATTGAACTCGGTGCCTTCAGCCGCTGCGGCACCGAGTAGTACTATGCCCGCAGGAACCTCCGGAGGCCTAGCTGTTCTGATGAGTTTTCCTGCAAGCAGCTGGGTGACAAATCTTGTCGCTCTGTCTTCAATTTATTCTATGCGAAAACCTATATTCCCTTTCACCAATGCATGGCTTTTCTTCATCTTCTCAACAGCTTCTTTTTCCTTACTCTTCCCTTAGAAGAACTGCTTGGGATCCTTACCGCACTTGCTTAATCCCGTAATGCGGTGGATCAAGTCAATGTTTATATCGGCATTTCTGTCAAGCCACAGATATCTCTGGTGGATTCATGCCATCAGCATGCAAACCACCACATTCAGTTATGGTGATCGATCAAAGTGTGGCAGCCTCAACAAGTTGAGCAGCCCTGACTGAACGACGGGTGTGAGCCAGCTTTCATCCACTAAGATAAAAGTTCCCTTGGCATCCTTTTTCCAACACATGTACTGGTCAGGCTAGAACTGTGGGTACTTAGGTGCATGGGGCTCTTCCTTTTTCACACCTAGGAGGTTGAAATCATCCCACTTACATTCTGCGATCTTTTCGAGCAGGTTCTTAGCAACCTCTACATGTTTTGAAATTGGCGATAATGGGATGTCGTATTTAACATTCTTGGTCAATTTAAAGACTGGGGCATCCAACACCTGTGGTGATATGCACTACGGTGTCAACTTTAGGGGTTCCTTCTGAAAGACCGATGATCTTTGTGCCGTATGACTTGCCTTTAGAATCTTGCTTCGTGGTGCAGTTACATCTTTCCCTTTATCTTTCCCTTTGTCCTGCATGATTGGGTTATGGCGAGGTGATCTTCTGGATGCTTGACCAGGTTCGAGTGCAACCTTCTTGGCAGGGGTTTTCATTAACTCTGCAATTCCTTCGTGCTGAAAGACTCAGATTTCTTCTTGAAGTGTAAGCTCTTCTTCTCTTTCTGGTGATTTGGACATTCACTGGCTAGAGTAGGCAACTAATGCTGAGATATGACTAAGGATTGCTAACATAGGAGTGAACGCATGAAAATTCTAAGTGTCTGGTAATGCCCGCGAGTCCTTAGGCGGTGTTATTTATAGGTGCAGCTAAGTCCCCCCCCACGCCTTGTAATGACTAGATGGGCATTTAATGTAGTGTCTGTTGGCCAATTTGAACGAATCCTTCGGTCCTTTCCATCGTTAGTGTGTTCAGAATGGCTATCTTTTCGTTAAATGCTGAAGTGAGTGCTTACAACGGTCACCTAACGGCTATTTTTTTTCAACAACAGTGTAACGACTATTTTTCTAAGTCTTGCACCAAGCTGCACGGTAAGCCATCTGCGATCCTGCGCAGTTCCCTATTTCTTTGCAGTGCCATTATTTTTCAACTGCGCGGTTCCCTTTTTCTTTTCTTACTTCCTCTTTTTTTTTCCCGCGCAGCTTCAGCAATGTTGCACGGTACACACATTGATATACCTATTGTACATGTATAGAATCTTTTACATTTCCAGTGTCCAATTTCAACTGTACCTGGCACTTGGAAATCTCTTCCTCTACTTATCATTCAAGTTTCTGTGAAGCAAGGCTGTCATGATATAGCTTTAACCTGCTTCCATTTATCAAAGTTGTAAGGATATCACCAACTGAATTGGCTAACTGGATTGCACCAGTGTTAGTAACATTTGTCATAGTATATGGACCAAGCCATTTTTAGTAACATGTGTCGCAGTATATGGACCAAGCCAATGAATCTTAAATTTACCAGGAAACTTCATGAATTTTCTATCATATAGGAGGACTAGGTCACCTACCTGGAAGCACTTGTTATTTATATGATGATCATGCCAAACTTTCTCGCGGTCCTTCTGAGCTTGCTAGTGGAAGCAGGCAATGAAGCGATCTTCCTCCAACCCAACGAGGTGTAGAAACCTTTCTTCTAGTGCTGCGCGGTCTGCCATCCTTGTGAATGCAGCGATCCTTAAACTAAGTAAAATATACTCCATTGGCATTATAGTTTCCTTCCCATAAGCCAACCGAAAAGGTGTATGTCCTGTCAATTTCTTGCATGTAGTCCTGTATGCCCATAACACAAAAGAGACGCACAAATCCCAATCATCTCTATTTATGTTGCAGACCTTAGTCAATGCATTCTCTAGTATTTTAGTGAAATCCTCTATAGTGTCATTCACCTGTGGATGATATGGAGTACTGTGCTGATGACGAATGTGGAATTCCTTTGTAAGTGCCTCAATGGTCTTGTTCAAAAAATGAGTACCTTGGTCACTCATCAAAATCTTCGGACAACCAAATCTTGACAATATTTCTTCAAAAATGAACTGCACAGCAGTACCAGCGCTGCACTCCTTTACTAGCTTTGCTTCTACCCATTTGGTGAGGTAATCAGTAGCAATAATAATATACCTAGCACTGGTTCTTTTTCCTAGTGGGTTTATAGGACCCACAAAATCAATTGCCCATTTCTCAAATGCCTACAAGGTCAACTATGGGTTTAATGGCATCTCATCTCTTCATGAAGGTTTCCCTGTCCTTTAACAGACATCACAGTTCCTACAGTGTTCTTTGGAATCTTTGTGGATCGTGCGCCACCATAGCCCTGCGCGCAATATCTTTTATACAGTGGCCCTTCCTGCATAGTGACCTCCCGCGACCCCTAAATGTGCGTTTGCTAGAATAAATGGTTTCTCATGATCTAGTATGCATCTGCGTAGGACTTCATCCAGTCCAAGTTTGTATAACTGACCTGCAATTATAGTGAAGTCTGCGATGCACACCACTAGCTGCTTCTTCTACTGGACAGATAATTCCTGCAGTGCCAGCCCTGTTGTCAGAAAATTAATGATATCCTTATAATAGTCATCGGCAACCTGTATAGAAAATAACTACACATCAGGTAGACTGTCTTCAATGTTTGTCGACTCTTCTCCTAACTCAATCCTTGACAGATGATCAAGTCCCAAGTTTAGTCTACCTGGATTAACAACAATCTCAAAGTCATATTCCTGGAATAGTAGTAGCCATCTACATATGCGCCCCCCTAACACTGGCTTATTGACCAAGTATTTCAATGCAAAATGGTCAGTGAACATAAGGAAGTGCGCACCAAGCAAGTAATGCCTAGATTTCTATAGGGCATATACCATTGCAAGGCCTTCCCTCTGAGTAGTAGTATAGTTATTCTCTGCTATTGAGAGCTTCCTGCTCGAAAATGCAATAGGGTGGTCAATACCTCCTTCTCCTGGATGAGCTAATACGATTCCTAAAGCAATGCATGATGTGTCAACATGGACATGAAATAGTTTCATCCAATCTGGAAAGACTAGAATCAGCGCAGTCACCATCTTTTCCTTTAGTGTATAAAAATCCTGTTCACATTCTGCATTCCAAATGAACAGTGCATCTTTCTTCAGCAGCTTTTCCATTGCTGCGGTTATCTGTGCGTAACCCTTTATAACTTTCCTGTAGTATCCAGTATGGCCTAAGGTAGAGCACAGCATCTTTACTGAAGTTGGTGTTGGTAAATTCACAATAATAGCAATCTTCACAGGGTCCACCATCAGTCCTTGCTTACAAACAATGTGCCCAAGTAGGATCCCATAAGGAACACAAAAAATACACTTCTTTAGATTTAAAGAGATCCGATGCTATCGACACTTCTCAAGCATCATTCTAAGGTTTGCACAATGGTTCTTCAATAGACCAAACACAGTCCAATCATCAAAATATTATTCGAGAAACTTATGCATAAACTCTTTGAATGCTGCGACGACCACTCTGGAAAATATGGCAGGTGCATTCTTCAAGCCAAAAGGCATTACTATGTACTGGAACGACCCCCATTCTGTAGCAAAATTCATCTTATGCCTGTTTGTCGGATCAATTCTTATCTGATGATACCCCGAAAAATCGCCAGTAAAAGAATAGGCCTCATTCCCTCCAACATTATCAAGCACTTCATCTGTGAAAGGAGTAGGGAATGGGTCGTGCATGGAAGCATCGTTCAGTTTTCTAATATCCACACAAATCCTGATATCACCTTTTATTTTCTTGTCTTGAACGACCATGGGACTAATCCACTTAGATTCTTCGATAGGTTCAATGATTCCTACTTCAAGCATCTTATCCAGCTCTGCGTGTACTCTTTCCTTGTAGCGCGGATTTAGTCTGTATGGTCTCTACTTCACAGGATTTGCGCCTGGGTTCAAGGGTATTTTCATGACTCTTAGGTCTCCCAGAATTCCTTTCATTTCTGTAAATTTTTTCGGAAACGGCTCCTGATATTCATGCAAGGTGTCTGCGATCTCTGCAACAGTCTAATCATCCCAATAGTCTCTGATTGTTGCGAACTTCGGTTCTTCTTTTGTACCAATATTCACCTTTTGTGTTTTTACTAGTCCGCTCATATCTGGTATTTCTAATGGAGGTCCTTCTATGTTGTGCGCACCCTCCGATTCTGGTATGTTTATGTTGTGCGGATCATCATCCTCATCATCTTCATTTCTATCATCAATGTCTTTAGCTAGGTTGTAAAACTCGATAAAGTGTTCTTCGTGTTCCTTCCATTCTGACTGTAGGTGCGCAGGAACGTGATCTTCCCTGAAGAATTCCTGCAATGTCATATTTTTGTGAGGACATTCCTCCCTGAATATGCATTCCTTAATTATCTGCAATGCCTCATGGATCAGTGGATTCTCGTCCTCAAAGCTGAAGTCCCTCTGGAAGTTTGTAGTCAAAATTTCCCAATCAGTGGTTTCTCTCCACAACTCCAAGTCTGGGTACCATTTCTTTGGAATGTCATCCTCCAGCGTGTGTACAAATAAATGCACCCATTCTATGTGTGGCCTTTCTTCCCATGCTTGTGAACAGACTTCAATGTGTTGACTAGGATCTGTCTGTCCACTAAACTTTCCAAAGGGTAAGGTAACCCAGTCAGCAAACCGAATTTGCATCTAAATTCTGCATTGATCCCAAGTGGTTAATGTCTGCTTGTGCACATTCCACCATCTGGCAGGTGTGTCTCGTAGTGCCATATCTAATGCTAGTAATCTGTGCTCGTCTGCAATAGCTGCAGTGTATTCTTGGATGAAAGTATAAACATTAGCGGAACCATCATATGTGGGGATAGGACTTACCTCCTTCCCGATCCAACGCAGTGATTTCATAACCTGCGCGCACCTTCTTGCTGATACTTCATGCATCCGGCTTTGCCAATTTTCCAACCCTGCCTCCGAATCAGATATGTAGGAGCTGTCACATCTCTAGCTAAGTGTACCATCTGCAGTAGGATTAATGTAATCTTCCTGGTTCGTTGTAAGCTGGTATAGTCTGTCCAAGTCTTGAGCCTTGGATTCCTCCTGAATCGGCTCGCTGTATATGTCACCATCTGCAGGATCCAACGGTGTGATGACCCTAAGATGCTTTCCTTCAAATATAATCTTCTTTGTTTTTAAGTTGATAATAGCCAAGTTATCAATAGCCTAGTCAATTCATAGCAGTGCAGGAAAAGGCTGACTATCATCCACAATATCGATAACTTCAAAGTCTGCATGACTTTGGACTCCATCAATGTCAACTATCACATCGACTAATCGGCCAAACGGTATGAATTTCTCTTGGTTAGACATTCTCAATTGGATAGGTGACCATGACAACTTTGGTCAATCCATCTACTGCCATGTCTGCTTAGTTAAGACATTTACTTCAGATCCTAGATCAAGGATGACTTCATCCATTTCAAAATCTCCAATCTACACGGTAAGCCTCATTTCTCGGCCTGTTCTTTTATGCTTCCTTATGTGATGTACTATGCTATCAGAATTCTCTATTCCGGTCTACGGATCATACTGGTTTATGAGCTTCTATAGCTCTACTATGGCATTTTCACTTTTGAGTAGCTTCATGCAGCTTCGCAGGAACTGCGCAATGGAGGTGCTGACATCCATCGTAATGCTTGTTTTGTCATAGGCTGCTAGCATGTCTTCAACATGCGATGGTTGACTGCACAATGGGATCCTCTGTGTTTCTATTGCTGGCTCTCTGAATGCATCCCGTGTGTTGATAAATACTTCCCTATTCTTTCGTAGGTCGAGAGCAGGTATTTTTCCGGGAGCTTTCCTTATCCATTCTGTCTCAGGAGGAGACCGCTTTGTGTGAGTCTCCCCTGATGTGGATGCTTCTGCTCCCCTATCGCGGCTTGTCTGAGCACCACTATGTGTGACCACATTGATGCTTGGGTCTACTTGTCGTTTCTCTACTGCGATCCACTGGACGTTTGTGTTTGGTGCATCCTTCCGTCTTCTTTTCTGCATTTCCACCTTTAGTACTGGGAAATCATCAATAACATGCTCAAATGATTTACAGTAATTGCACGTAGTGCATGGGTTAACACAATCTCTGTATACGTGACATGGCTGGCCACAATTATAACAAATAACCTGGCCACGGCCTCTTCCCTGCGCTGGGCTAGCATTTCTTCCTCTGTCGTGGTATCCACCACCATGACCTCTATATCCTCCTTGGTCATATTGTGCATTCTCTTGTTTCGGCTGGTTATCTTATTGTACGTGGTACAAGCTAGCACCTCTCATTGATTCCATGTCCCATTTTATCTCATTCATTAGCTCATATGCGCAGCAGTTGGATTCATCATGTCCAACTGATTTACAGAAATTGCAGTATAAATTCTTAGGTGTTTTCACATATTTCTGTATAAGATAGCAATCTTCAAGTCGGTGTCCTGTAGTTCTACAAATTTCACACCATGGGGCCTGATTCTGATTTAGTGGGTTGGGAACACCACTATTAAGATAGTTGCGTAATAAAGGGCAATGCTCCCGGTCATGGCCTTCTCCTTTACAACCTGTACACCAGATCTTATGTCTAGGTTCATACCTTTGTTCTTTGCAATTCTTCATGCTCTGTAGCTCTAGTGTCAAGGTGGTCAGTTTGATCTGGATCTGAGACATTCCAGAACTAGTCTGACCAATCGGTGAAGCTTCTATCTTCATTGCGATCTGCAAGGCCTTTGCCTGCAAAGTAACCTTCTGCTACATCAATGTTAATCTAATATGGGGCAACAGCACAACAATGAACCATTCCTTGTGCTATTCCGGGGCTATAACAAAGCTTACTTGGTCCAATAGGGTCTTGAACTTCTTATCAAACTTCCAAACCATTTCAGTGGGTTTCTGCTTTATTTCTTTCAACTCGGTTATACACTAAGATTCAGATTTGGGTTTCTTAAACACTGCCACGAGTGCAGCTCTAATTTCTACGAGGGTTCTCGGCTGTATGTTATAGTGTTTCATGAACCAGTGTAAAGCTCTATCCCTGAAAGTGGTGATGAGCTATGGTCTCTTCACAACATCATCCTGGATTTGTTTTACACTCCATATGGCTTCACAAAGAAACCAATGTTGGTCAGGGTCTTCTATGCCAGTTCCTTTGAATATCGGTAGCTTCATATCTGTGTTTTCCATTGTGCTACTAGGTGGTGGAGCGCCCGAATTAGTGCGCGGCTGCTGTGAAGGGCTCTACGCAGTGAACACAAATGGTTCTATTGGGATAGACATACTAGACTGAGTATTCTGTGGGGTGGGATGCATAGCGGGTGGGTTTTGAGATAACGGTGGTACGGTCTCTGCAACCAGTGGGTTTTGAGGGGTAAATCGTAGTGTGGCTTCGTTGTCAAGGTTACATGAAATCTCAATATCAATATGGAGTCCAGGGCCTCCAAGATTCTTATTAAATTTATATCTCTTACCACTTCTAATATTATGGGTATCTTCGTCATAATCACTAAATATACTGTTTACCATGACAAACTTAAGAATATTACTGCATTCTTAAAACACCTTTCTCAGCTAACAACATCTTAATGTATAGACTGAGATTGTTCAGCAAGTTACCATGGAATCCTCCGAAAAAGTATGCTTCTACTTGGTTGTAGGATTTGAGTGTGTCTACAGCAAATTCTGTTACGAAGCCTTCTAGCATATGATCGACCCAAAAATCAACTACGCGTGTCAACGGGATGTCAATTGCTTTGAGCTGCACTGTGAGCTCAGGAGTCCACTCTGTAGGAACTCCTCCTTGAAAACAGGTTTTCTTTTCTACGAGCCGCGAGATCCACACATGCAGCTCGTTCGGAAATGATGCCCAAAAAATCTTGTGAATATCTTCCCACAGATATCTATCTGACCACTGTGCGTCAGATAGATGTGGATGTCTATTCTCTTTCCTTGCAAAGTCTCTTCTGGTCTTGTCCCACCAAGCTTGGATTTCAGTCTTTTTACGATGCCAGTTGTTAGATCCTTCCGGGAACTAGTATTCTTTGTCATTCATCACTGTTGCAACTCATCACCGATTCTAGCATCGCAACGGAACCATTTGTTGGCTATAACTGACCCAGAGGTTTTCTATAAGACCCAGGTTCTTCCCGGTTTCCCCTTGACCAACAAAACCCCTTCGCACCGGCCCTTTCAGAAACAACCTTCGAATAGGTTGAGGTCTCACTCGAGGCACTGAAACGAATATCACTCATCCACTCGTTCAAGCACTCAACTGACTACTCTTCTAACATTCATTCATTAAATCGAGGTGCTGCGATTTGAACATATATGACTATACAATCCAACTGTTAATAATTCTTTTACGGCATACAAGAAAGTGTTTAACCAAATGACTAATTCACTGTCTTCAAGCACAACACTAAATGTTCATCATTCATCTGTTCATACAGAACTTAACATATCATCCCCATACTTCTTCTGAAGGCAAATGCATATCAAAGTTCTCTCATAACAGCATGCGAGGAAACATCTATACATTCATTTACAAGAAACACAAATAAGCATTCATTCATAAAACACAATCACACAACACGAGATTTAACATGGTTCACTCCCCCGGGTGGGAAGCTACGTCCACAAGAACGGTTGGTAATATATTTCTTTAAAAGGGATGGGGACAACCGTTCTTATTCTACGCACTCAGCTGCAGACTCTCCTTCCTCTCAGATAGGTCTCTGCGCACACAGCTGCAGAGCGTTTATAATCTTCTTAGCTCAAAAAGAGATTTTACACTACAACAACAAAAGTAACCCCAAAACGTAACAACAACCCCATCCCATACAAAATTTTCTTCTTAAATAGATCATTCCCGAAGGTCATATCTTTACAATGTCGAAGACCTAAACCCAAAAACCCTTAGGGTTTACAAAACTGTGCCGGTTTCCCTAAACTGGCTTGCTGGCATCTGGTAGCGTCTGCTTCACCATGGAGGTTCTCCATGTCTTCATTCTATCGCTATTGGCCTCCCTGCCGCACGCGTGCCAACAGGTTGCTTCCGTTGAACCGTTCATCTCTAACGGTTTCTCCCACCAGGTGTGCCAAGCCATCACTTTCCCTGAGTTGTCCTCTCCTTAACAAACTTGTGCATTGGCTGCCTACCTGATTTGCTCGTGCCCACCGCTCGGCACTCCTGGAGAATCTTTCCAAAATTAGACCACTACTGATCCATCCGATACCTGCAACTGATCCTTGTCCAGCACTCCATTTTGCTGTCTCCACGTGGCCTGATTGCTTCGCAACATTGCTTTCTCGCAGTGATGGTCTCCATTGTGATTCCAAAACTTGGATGCTACGCACAGCTTCGTAGCACCCTCAACACTTAGACAAAATTGCATCTTTTCCTGAGTTGTGCCCAACTCAGCTTTTCCTGATTATCAAAAATGTTACCAAAACTTTGTCTCAACTCGGGCCCAACAAGATAGGTCCATACATATATATCACGTAAAAAAACTTCTTCCACATTCAACAATATAATGCATCTAAAGTCAAAATTAGGTTTATAACTGATACAAAAATTGGTTGAATCCTACATGTCATATAAATTTCGCTATCAAACTACTATCTAAAACTAGTCGTGAGGCACACGGCGCTCATGATAGCACACTACTTCCCTAGAAACCTGATGGAGCAACTTGCCGAGCCGCTCTGGCACACCCACAGTGTGCCTCTGGAGGTGGTATGGAACCTCAAGCATCCTCATGGAAGGAATGCACATAGTTATCCCCTCTAGTTTCCTCTACACGTTGCGAATCCCTCCCGCCTCATCCTCTTCGGCTTGGTACTCCACTCCCCATTGCCGCAACAGAGAGGATCCTGCTAGCCTCACCAACCCTCAATCGGAAACATTATACATATACATTAGACTTTCTATGCATTATCCAAACAAAAAAATGATAATAAATTAAAAATTTAAAAACAAGTTTGAAGCTCATATACCTGACTCATCCCAGTCATTTCCGTCAGGTAAATCTAGATCAATGTCGTCGGAGAAGTCTACCCCGGCATAGGGATAGTCCTCAATCATCACAATCTACTCCTTCAGCCATGAGAATAAATCCTCCCCAAATGCTAGAACTTGTGGTCCACCAAGCCGCCCGGCATAATCACTCCATCTCCCCACTGTGGCTTAGATGCGGGACGATGAGGCCTCTCTACTTGAGCACGCAATAGAGCACCCTCTCCTGAAAAAAGGTAACCAAGATACGACCATACCCGAACTGGCTTATACTTCCATTGCCGCACTTCATTACCTGATCCTTGATGTTAATTAGGACACCTTCACACCAGTTGAATAGTTTCGGCTCTATGCATTCTACAGCATAATTCATTTTTGCTTTGGTTGCATGGTGGTCTCCCACACTTCCCACCACACATGCAATCGTATACAATATTGACCTCAAAGGAAGATCTGTCATGTCCCCAACAAGCACTTTCCTTCTCTTCTTGCGGGATTGCAGTCTACAGTATCAAGCGATATAGGTGCATATGGTCTCATCGGTAGCCCAATGTCCTACTAAATTGACTAGAGCCCCTCTTTTGGGGAGGTTGGTCAAGAAATAGATATCCTCGAGCTGAATCTCAAGTATGTTCTCACCAATATGGAAATCCTGGATGTCGGCATCCCGCATTTGGATAATGTGGTATAATAGCTTCCCCTGCTTGCAGATACCTCTAGTCTTAAAGAATTTCAATAAACCACATTATCATAACACGGCTAGTGTGGCATCATCATTTAGAGATTCCATATCTTCATCTTCGTGCTCTCTTTATTTCCAATCCACCATTTTTTCTTTAGTCACTTAGAATCTCCTGCAAATCACCAAGGGAGACTTCAGTCAAAAGATGGGAACCTATCTTCATGCCAAGATGGAGAGGCAGGCATTTGATTTCCCAATTCTGCGGATTTTCGCACCTTGGGCAGTGCAGGGGACGCGAAAAATGCTAATTTCCGTGCCCCTACCAAAGCCCAGAATGCAAAATTCCTTGAATTTTCATGCTTCCCGATATAGGGGGGCCAAAAATTTTAAGGTGCAAATTTGGTGCCCTAAGGCCCTTTCCAACCTGAGAAAATTAACATGAAAACAATCAATAAATGGATGAAAAGAAAGAGGAGGCTGAGAGGACTTACCTGCTTCAAACGGTGGTCGAAATGACCCTTGGATCGCCCAATATCCTCGGTTAGAGTTTTTCTCTCAACAAGGTGAAAATCCTCTTTGGGTAAAAATGGCTAAGTCAAAATGGGTAATTTTTCCTTTTACCCTCTTTTATACATATCATGTGGTTATTTTTACCTATTTTCTACATTTAAAAACCTTTTTGAGTTAATTCTTCACATTTTTATGACCTAATGTTTGTTTCTAGGGTTTTTTACTACATTTGGCAAGTTCATTTACGTTGTTCACATTGGTGGTGCCATGTATTTGACTTTCTTTCGAGCTTACTTTCTCTTTTTCATGCTCTGGACCCAAATATGAACCACAAAGAGGTACTCGTCAATGATGATGGGGAAAAATTGGTAAATAAACCAAGTTTACCCTTCTGGTATCTCATGAGTCATTACCTTTGAACATGGCATGCATTTACCCCTTGTCTTCTTTGGGTATTCAGTCTCTCTACTGAGTTATAACTACAGTCATGAGTCCTCTTCTTCACTATTGAGTCTACTCAGATTGTATTTGTTTCTTCTAATTAATCCTTGCTACCAAGTCCTTTCTCATGTCGTTATATGTTCAAAGGGTCATTTTCACCTTGATTCAACCTTTTACAATTTGGTCAACCCTCAAGTTTTGTGTCAGTATGTACTCCTTTGATCTGTTGCTCCATACTTCTTTCCTATATCAGTTTCGTGTCGATGATGTGGGATTCATTATGGTCCACCTTCGATGAGTCTATTCCTCTCGACATTAAATCGATATCAAGCAATTAGGCTTAGGAACCAAGTGTAGTACCTTGGTACCTGCATGCTGTGAAAATCCTCACAGTAGATCTAAGAGATGATGTATACCTCACAAGATTAATTATGATTAAGCAGGAAAATAGAAGAGTGGTCAATGCAGTATAATGAGCAACAGAATAATAATACAGTAGAACTTGGATAGAAGCAGAAATACTTCATACACACTAGTTAATTAATCACAATATGGACAAATAAATAGTACAATGAATGAGGATTCGAATGCCTAAGCTGGAAATTTGAATTAACCTTCATGGAGTGATCAAAGGATCACTCAAGTGTCATCGGAGCACAACTAGTAGTCTATTCATGAAGTCATCAATGCACAAGTAATTGTCAACCATCAGTCAAACTGAGTCTAACTAAGTGTGGTAGGTGTAACTGAATGTAACTGGCACATGGAGACACTAACTAAATGAAGGAGACTCAGTGGAGGGTGCATGAGGAACTAACTAGAGTCAGAACAGGTAGTCATGTCTCATCGGAGGTCAATCAGAGTGATAACAGCAGTGAGGAGTCAGTATGGCCTCAAATCAAGGAAAGACTGGTGATTAACTGAAGTAAACTGGACTGGTAGGTGAGAAAGGATGAGTGGCTTCCTTAAATCAAGGAAGGGCGCACTAAGCTCTAGGAGGGCTAAAACTGATCTCTGAGAGAATCTTTTAGGGGCTGGATAACTAAGGGCTAGGTGTTGGACTGATTACTGGAATGCATGTAAACCCTAAATGATGCATGCAAACCCTAAAAGTGCATGCATGACTGAAAATGTAAATGATCAAAATACTCGTGGGACTAGGATGGAGTATAGGAATATCCTAACACCCCCCCTTAATCCATCCTGGGCCCTGGTAACTAAGACCAAAGGTCACTCAATACAATGAATAATAACAGTCAATAAACCAAGTAAGTGGGAAAAATTTCATGGGAAAAATACCCCCCCCCTCAAAACAGACTGTAAGACACAGATAAAAATAAATAAATGCTCCAAATTCAAGTAGGTGTGATGCTTGGTCATATGTCTAGAGGTATCTTCTTCTTGGGAAGAAGCAGATCATGCTAAAAAATCATTTGCTTGTACTTGCTCTTCAGATCGAATGTGATGAGAACAAATCCAAAAATATGAGGATGATCCTTGAACTTGTGATCCAAATCAGTTGAGGTAGGATCAAAAACATGAATATGCAGATAGTCTTTTGTCTTCTCCTTCGAACCATCATGGGTGAGATTATGCCAAAAAGAACCATCAAATAATAATGATTTATTGGAATCCAAATCATCTCCAAGACTTGATAAATGGTTTCTTGAGATCTCCTTTGAACCAGCAGGGGTGAGATCAAAACCATCATATGCATGAGAAATTATCCCAAGTAGTAATTGCTTAGAATCAAAATTAGATCCAAGACTTGAATCATGGTTTCTTGAGATCTCCTTTGAACCATAAGAGGTGAGATCAAAACCAGTAAGTGCATGAGAAATTATCCCAAGCGAATGGTCATGGTTTCTTGAGATCTTCTTTGAACGAGCAGGGGTGAGATCAAAACCCTAGAGCCAAATCCAACTTCTTTGAGCCAAGTGCCACATCATCAGGTCGAGATGCCACCTTATTTAGCCCACTTCTAGTAGTGCAGCACACAAAAATTCCCCTTTTTCGCTTTCTACATACATGCTCAGGCACGAAATTACAACTTAATCGCACCTTGCTCAGCTTCTGGGGCGCGAAAATTACCTTCCAACCACATTTAGCTTGGATCTTGGATCTTATCTCAGAAAGATTTTTATGGGATTTAGATTTCCCTTCAAATCCTCACTCGCTTTGGTTTGGTTCAACCTCCTAGATCCACCATTGTCTCTCCTAGATCCATTTTCTCTCCTAGTAGTTGGCCTCCCAAATCCTATAAAAAGGAGGTCATCCATGGGCTAAGGGGAGAACAATTGAGGTATAAAACCTATGGTCTTGAGAGTTTTGCATAGGTAGCAATGAGGAAGGCTTTGGAGCTGAAGTTGTTGCTTGGACATCAAGAGTGACTTTGTAAGATTCTTCTAGCTTTCATCAATATAACTTGTCTTATTTTCCCATGTTGTGCTTCTTGTTGCAATCAATGGCATGATATGGTTGTAGTTTGATTTAGATTCTAACTATTATGCATAGTATTTGGATATTTTGTTGCTTTTTGCTTGATTTGATTTGAACAGGTTTTACTTGCGGGATTCAAGGCTAGAGCTGGAGTTAAGACAAACATCAGATTAGAAGTAGTCATACTACTTCCTCTTTTTCAAATACGTTAAAGATTTGTATGCATAATTAGATCTAGGAGTTTGAGGTTACATTTGTTTGTTTACTATCTTAGATGAGACTTAGTTGACCTTAGTTTAATCTATGGATAAATCTAACTACACATTTTTATAATAAAAAATTGCAATTTAAGTGTTATCCATTTTAATATTTTTTTATTTTACTTTATTTGATCCATTTTTTAATATTACATTTTAAAGTCTAAAGTTTTATAAAATTTTAAAATATATATATTTTAAAATTTTAAAAATAATATACATATCTTATTTTTTAAATGATCTTTTATCATTAATTTAATTTTAAAATGAAGAGAAAAATATAAAAATTAAGCTAATAACACAAATTTATATCTCTAAACTTTTTATTTATTATATAATGGTATCATAAAAGCTACCCCATGGGATTTAAACATTAGTGAATGAAAACTAAACCCACACTAAAAACACTTTAACAGGTTTGTTAACCCCACAAATTTATATCTCTAAACTTAACAATGTAAGAATTCCCCACTTTAATAACGATATTATATTCAAAGGATATATATATGTATAATGTAATAGTAACAATCATATACAAATGTTTAAATGTTTGTTATATTCAATATATTTTATAATATATTTTGTTATATCATAGGTACTTTTCTTCATTTAGGAGGCTTTCATATTAAGGACTTAAACCATCATAAAAATATAATTATTAAGAAGAATTTAATAGGTGTAGTTTAAATATTTTATTTTCAATTTTGTGTGAAAAGAGGCTTGGAAACACTGCAACACTATGACACCGCGATACCGCTACAGTGAATTAAAAATTAACTGCGGCGTAAACAAATGTTTTCTTTTGCTGCGGATTTTGATGGAACCTCTAATTTTGACTTCGCGAATGACTTTCACTTCCGCGAGCATTTACTTCGCATGGATTAACTTTGCAAAATTTTACTTTGCAGCAACATTTGATATCACACCAAATTTACTTCACAGTAAATTAACTTTGCACATCATGCGATATGCTATATGCAATAACCTTGCGATATGTGATATGCGATATGCGATAAGCAATACTTGCGGTAATTAAGAAGTTGAAGCTATTTTTACTCCGTGTAACTTCGTAAATTCATGGCGGACTTGTTGACATCGACAAACCTATTCTTAAGCAAATATTTTAGTAAAATATTTCTTGCTAAAACATAAGAATGGAAGAATGAAGATTATGCCAAAGTTACTTCGCGTTAAACTAAAAACTTTCACCACCGGTAAGATACTTGGAATTATTGATTTCTTTTACTGACAATAAATGTAAACAACATTTACGCATATGAATATGAAGAAGATGTGTGACATGTAATGACAACCATTCTTGAGAATGAACACAAAATAACTATTGACTTATATATTACCGCAGTAGCACAAGTAACATTGCCACAATACAAAGAGATGGTAAATACTTCAATCTTTCACCATTTTGCACAGAGCTTGGGCTCTTCATACATTTCACGATGAACTTCTTCTTCGCCTTCCACTCCTCTTACGTCTCTACTTAATCTAATGAGAGTGATCTATCTTTATACATAAACTTTGGATCGCTTCGCCTGGAAGCTAGTGAACTTCATTAAACACTATAATAACTTTATACCTAAGAAATACAACTTGCGGAATACAAACTCGGCTGATTAAATACTAGGAAGTGTGCACAATGCCTTCTGACAGATTGGCAGACTGTTTGACATCTCTGTGATACAGCGGACTGACAAAACGTCTGACGGGGTGACTGACAGAGCCGGCGCGAACTAGATGCGCATTCAACTCATAAGTACATTTCTCCAACACTCCCCCTTAATTATGAGTTGATGAAAAAATTTAACAAAATGATTCAGAGCTGCAACATGCTCTGTGCATGACGAAGTTCACTGTGCAGAACTTGTCACTCCTAAACAACTTCGCAGATATTGGAATGTGTCTCTTGCCAATGGTTTTGTGAATATATCTGCTACTTGATCTTTAGACCTGCAAAATTCTAAACAGATTTCCTTGTTATTTATCAATTCTCTGATGAAGTGATACCTTGTGTCGATGTGCTTGGTTCTCTTGTGGTAGACATGATTCTTTGACAGTGTGATAGCTGAATTGTTGTCGCAGTAAATGACTGTGGGATCTTGTTGGTGCTGCGATAGATCACTTAACATCCTCCGCATCCAAACGGCTTGACATGTAGTTCTTGTAGCTGCGACATACTCTGCTTCTGTTGAAGAAATAGTTACGATCGGTTGCTTCTTTGAAGCCCATGATACAACACCTGTTCCTACATGAAATGTATTGCAAGATGTGCTTTTTCTGTCATCTACGCTACCTCCATTGTCGATGTCTGTGTACCCGAAGAGTTTGAAATTTTCTGCAGTTGAATACAAAATACCGAAGTCTCTTTTTCCACTTACATACCTCAGAATTCTTTTTCCTGCTTGCCAATGCGATTATTTTGGTGTCTCCATGAATCTTGAGATTAAAATGACTCCATACATGATGTCTGGCCTTGTTGCTGTAAGATACATAAGGCTGCCAACAACTCTTTTAAACAGTGTAGGATCTACATTTGATCCGTCATCATCCTTGCTTAATTTCAAACCTATTATCACTAGTGTTGGTGCTGTCTTGCAATTTAACATCTTAAATCTGTTTAAGACATCACTTGCATATTTCAACTGAGATATAAATATCCTATTTTCAGTCTGTTGGAATTCAATACCCAAAAAGTACTTCATATGCCCCAAATTCGTCATTTCAAATTCACTTTCCATGACTGTTCTAAATTATTCTATGCCAAAATCATATGTGTACCAGCCTCATATATCTCACACAGACTTCTTGTCCTTGGTGGAGTTGCTGGTGTCGAACTGTGCGAACTGCTTGATGGAGTTTGTTGCGCACCTGTTGTGCTTGTCGGAGTTACTTGAGCTGCGACTGATGTTGTAGTACCTTGTGCTGAAACATGTTGCGCTATCCTGGGAGTAGACGGAGCTGCAACATTCTGCTTTATATGCAGAGTCTCAACCGCATCTTCTGAGATGTCATCATGTTCAATATGCGACACGATTTTCACATTATTTTCTACAGTTCCATCCCATGCTTCATTTTCCAGAAACTGAACATTGCGACTGATGATAACTTTCCTTGCGACAGGATCATACAACTTGTATGCTTTTGTGTCTTCAGAATACCCATTAAAAATGCATTTATGTCCTTTGTTGTCTAATTTCCTTAGATCATCTGGAACATGTGCGTATGCTACACAACCAAAGACTTTTAAATGTGAAACACTATGTTTCATACCTATCCATGCTTCCTACGGAATTTTGTTCTTCACACTCTTCGTCGGACATCGATTCATGATGTATACTGCAGTTGCGACTTCCTCAGCTCAGTATTCATTCGATAGATGCGCAGCTGCCAACAAACTGTGTGACATTTCCATAATGGTTTTGTTTTTCTGCTCTACGATGCCATTATGTTGCGGTGTGTACCGCGCAGTGAACTGCCTATGTATGCCATGATTTTAACAAAAGTTTAAGAAATCATTTGAAGCATACTCACCACCTCTGTCTATTCTTAATATCTTGATGATGTAACTGCTCTACTTCTCCACGAGTGCTTTGAATTGCTGAAAACAATCAAATGCATCAGATTTATGCTTTAGAAAATAAAACCATGTTTTTCTTGTGAAATCATCAATAAAGGTGAGAAGATAAGTGCATCCTCCCATGGATGGTGTTTGCATCATTCCACAAATATCAGAGTGCACGATTTCAAGTGGTGTGCGCGCTCTATATGACTTTCCAACTGGAAAAGTCTCTCTATGCTGCTTTCCAAAGATACAGCCTTCACAAATTCGCTCTGGCTTTTCAATCAATGGAAATCCTTTCACCATGTTCTTCATGTGCAGTAGCTTCAGCCCACCAAAATTCAGATGTCCAAATATAAAATGCCATAACCAGGACTCATCCTTCATTTCTGTTTGAAATGCTGCTTGCATTGCGTTGTCCTTCTCTTCTGCTGTGCAATGAATTTCTGCTCCTTTGCTCACTGAGTGGAACGCAGATCCAGAATTCTCATTCTGACTTGCATGAACAACTTGAGTTTTCTTACCTTGTATGATGGGTCTTATCCTCAAAGGAAACAAGCGATTTCTTGTCATCTGCACTTCAGCAATTAACTGATTGCTGGGATATATGTCCTTGATCACATAGCGCTTACCTACCATGTGAATTATGTAACCTTTCTCCATCAACCGACCAATGCTCATTAGGTTGTGCTTCAAACCTTGAACATAATACACATCAGACATATATTTCTGCTTCCCCTGTTTTGTTAGAATATCAATAGTACCCTTACCTAAAATAGTGACTTGAATATTGTTTCCAAGTGTTACATCAGTTTGAACTGATTTATCTAGACTGGAAAATAAACTTAAATTACCAGTCATATGATTGCTACAGCCTGATTCTAAATACCCTATGTCATTTGGAATTTCTTGGATAGCACTGCATTCCAGTGGAGATGCGCATGCTAACAACAGTGAGCTATTCAGTGCGTTGTTGTTGCTTGACTGCGCTTCACCTTGCTTTCCTTGGTCATACTGCTTCTTCCTGCATTCATATGCAAAGTGTCCATACTTCTTATGGTAATGACATTGAATTTTTTATTTATATCACCTTTTTCCACTTGGCTGATTAGGAGTCTGATCCTGGCCTCTACCAGCAACATGTGCAGGATTGCTGCTGTGACCTCCTCTGAAAGAACTTTGACCTCTGCCTCTAGAGTTTGATCTTCCTCTACCTCTACCACGACTTATGAATGATGGTGTTGTGAATGCACCTTCCAGCGATGTGTCTGAACCATTGATTCTATGTTCATGATTGTGTAATGATGCTCGCAACTCATCAATAGTAAATGTGGACAAATCTTTGTTTTCTTCCAGGATCACAACTAACGATTCAAATTTATTTGGAAGAACTCTAAGAACTTTTTCAACAACTCTTTGATTAGTTAGAGTTTCTCCATGAGACTTTATTTGATTAACCAAAACAATAACACGAGTATAGAACAAGTCTATTGATTCTGTATTTTTCATTGACAGTGATTCAAAATCTCTTTTAAGAATTTTTAATTTAGCAGTTTTTATCTTGTTCAAACCTTGGTATGTTGTTTCCAGCGTATCCCACACTTCCTTCGCTGACTGTGCTGCTGCTATTCTTGGGAGTATTGATTCATGTGTCACTTGATGTATGTGGAACAATGCATTTTTGTCTTTCTTCCTCTATTCCCTTAGAACATCCTTCTCAGCTTGAGTGAGATTGTTGTATGTTGTTGCATTTGCTAGTTCCGCATAACATGTCTAGACTATGTCCCATACATCTTGACCTCTGAACAAAGATTTCATTGTTAGGGACCAATATTCATAATTTTTACCGGAAAATATTGGAGTTTGCAAATTACAAAAAGTGGAAGCCATCACTTTTCCCTTTTTGTAAATAGAGATCTTTCTCGCCGTAAACCAGGCTCTGATACCAAATGAAGGGAAAAGAGGCTCCGCAACACCGCAACACTGCAACACTGCGATACCGCGACATTCAATTAAAAATTAACTGCCCCGTAAACAAATCTTTTCTTTTGCTGCGGATTTTTATGGAAGCTCTAATTTTGAATTCGCAAATGACTTTCACTTCTACGAGCATTTACTTCGCATGGATTAACTTTGCGGAATTTTACTTTGCAGCAACATTGATATAGCACCAAATTTACTTCACAGTAAATTAACTTCGCACTTCATGCATATGGGATATGCAATAACCTTGGGATATGTGATAAAGAAGTTGAAGTTATTTTTACTCTGTGTAACTTTGTAACTTCACGGCGGACTTGTTGACATCGACAAACCTATTCTTAAGCAAATATTTTAATAAAATATTTCTTGCTAAAACATAAGAATGGAAGAATGAAGATTATGCCGAAGTTACTGCGCGTTAAACTAAAAACTTTCACCACCGGTAAGATACTTGGAATTCTTGATTTCTTTTATTGACAGTAAATGTAAACAACATTTACGCATAGGAATATGGATAAGATGTGTGACATATAATGACAACCATTCTTGAGAATGAACACAAAATAACTATTGACTTATATATTGCCGCGGTAACACAAGTAACATTGCCGTAATACAGAGAGATGGTAAATACTTCAATCTTTCACCATTTTACACAGAGCTTGGGCTCTTAAAACATTTCACGATGAACTTCTTCTTCTCCTTCCACTCCTCTTACATCTCTACTTAATCTAATGAGAGTGATCTATATTTATACATAAACTTTGGATCGCTTCGCCTAGAAGCTATTGAACTTCATTAAACACTGTAATAACTTTCTACCTAAGAAATACAACTTGCGGAATACAAACGCGGCTGATTAAATACTAGGAAGTGTGCATGATGCCTTCTGATAGATTGACAGATTGTTTGACATCTCTGCGATACAGCGGACTCACAAAACGTCTGACGGGGTGACTGACAGAAATGGGGTGACTGACAGATCCGGTGCAAACTAGATGCGCATTCAACTCGTAACCATCTCGAGAATGCCCCCCACACGGAAGGAGGCCCGTATTTGCACTGAAGCAACTGGTTGTACAATATTCCGGTGATTTGAAGTCGGATTGGGCTGCAAGGGAAACCCTAATGTTTCATTGGAATTCATAGGCGGTCCATTCACCGTAAAATTCAAGGGCCTCGGAATGTTATAGTTAGGTGAAACGTAATCATTCTGCTCGGCCCTCGTGGGAACCTTCCCATATCGAGAATGCTCGCCACACAGACGGAGGCCCGTATTCCGGTGATTTGAACTCGGAATGGGCTGCAATGGAAACCGTAATGTTCCATTGGAATTCATGGGCGGTTTGTTATAGTCAGGTCAAACTACTGCTGCACCAACAGGTGCCTGCATTTGCCATGGTCTGTCTCCTCTTGAATGATTGTTATAAGAAGAATAAAGAATCTCTCAACTACTAAATTTATTATGGGATTTGACCACTCTACCTCGACACCATGAGAACCTATTTCCCTGCATCTTCATTCTTGTGTCCTGCGAGGCTTATCTTTCTGCGGGCATATCTGTCTTCGCTGGAATGGATCTCTCGTCCCTCTGGGATGAATTAGAGCAGTTCATTCTTGATTTCGAAAATCCATGATGGATCTTTTGTCCCTTTGAGATGAATTTACTAGGGAATTCGTTCCCGCCAGATATTCAATTGCGCGTAAGCATGCCAAACTTGAGTTGAATTCGTTCCCGCCAGATATTCGATTGCGGGTACGCATGGCAACCTCCAATTTTTTAAAATCGAGGTGCTGCAGGTTATATAGCAAATGCATATTTTTAGGAGATAGCAAGGCCGGAATGAGTAGTTATTTTGGGAATATTATAGATAAAATTAGTTAGAATTTTATTTATTTGAAATTTTAGTTAGAGAGGTTAAAATTTCAAGAAAAATGTTTTTATTCGCAGAATTTATAATATAATGAAATTATGTCTTTTTCTGAAATTCTGCTCAAATTTAAATAGAACTTGAAACAATATGCAATTTGCTATCATCTGCAGGAAGATTACTTGCAGTAGGTATAATAAAAGAATAGATCAATTTCTTTATTTTTTAATAATCGATTCAAGGATTTCTTGAATTTTTAACTTAACTTTATAACAAAAGAATAAGAATTGATCCAAGGTTTTCTTGATTTCTTAACATAACTTTAAGACAAAAAAAGAATAAAAAATTTTAACACTATATTTAGTGCAATATGAACGTGTGACTATATTGATCTCTCATTTTCTAATTATTGGCAAAGTGATTGACTTCACAGAACAATGTATATATAAAATCGATATTGAAGATGAATACAAACACAAAGAGGATTATTTCAAAATGGAGGAGAGTTTTTATATTTTATTATTTTTTAATGAAATGAAAACTTTTCCATCCTATGGTTACAATTGTTTGATACCTTGTTAAAACTCCAATTTAATTTTTTTACTTTGTTTATGATATTTTTTTGCACATGTGTTAGTAAACAATAGATAACCATATTGTTGTATGTCATGTACATTTTGGTAGGGTGTAAAATGCATTTTTTATTGTTGATAGGTTTTTGGTAACTCTTTTTTATGTTTTATTATTTTTAGGGGTTATATAGCTATTATTTAGGGTTGTATGAGATTTTTCTTTGTCTTTTGGAGGGCGATGCCATCTCAATGGGTCATGCTTGTTCACCATTTTTCTACTAAAATACAATGGCGATTCCTTATTATTATTGTAGATAGGATTTTCAAAACATGTAAAACCCTTATTCATCCAATGGTATATAAATAATTGGTATGTACACCAATCCATGCAAATATGCTTCTTTGCTTCTTTATTAGGAGGGAATAGACCAATTATGATGTCCATTAATAACTTCATGATATAATGTTTTCAAATTTGTAGATCTCCCCTAGTTTCTATCTAACTTAGACTTATGGATTTATACGTACTACCCATTGGCAATGGAATATAGAATGGTCTCAAGCAATGTAGTGACTAAAATGCATGATTGCTTTATGAGGCTTTTGAAAGAAACAATTATGTTTCCCCTTGACTCAAGAACCTTGATAATTTAGGCTATTGCATCTATACTTGTGGTTGGAGGCTAAGGTTGGGTCTTCTTTATTGATTGATGGTGGGTTCAAGTTTTGCTTATGTGCATGTTCCATATAAATAAAATTTATATGTTGCATTTGAATAAAAATAAAATATTTTTATTTTTATTTCTAAATTTAAAGAATTTAAGAAATATAAACTAAATAGATGAGTAAAATTACATCAAATGAAATAAATTAAATGGTGGTGATGGCAAGCGTAATCATTAGACTTGAAAAGATTCTTGAATCCATTTTTGTTGAGAATTTCTTTTCTTTTTTTTAATATTTTCCTAAAATTTATTCCTTAAGAGTTATGAGAATTACTTGCAAAGAAAATTCAATATTGTTAAAATCACAAAAAAAAATTACAAAATATTTGTTTTTAAAAGAGTATTTATATGAAACAAATATTTAGAAAGCCACATAAAGCTGTCCATATAAAACTAGTTTTTGTTTACTATATTTCTATAAAAGATATTACTTAAATTTAAAAAATATACAAAAATAATTGATATAGTGGTAAAATATGTGTATATCATGTACATTTGTTTTCAAATAAATAATTGTTTTTAAAAAATTATGAGTAATAAAAATAAATGTATTCATTTTAATTAATTAATTATTAATCTATGAAGTTACATGATGGACATGTTTTATTATCCATTGTCGTGACTCAATGAATATATTAAATTGGATATTGGAAACAAATTATATTAGTTTCAGTTAATCACCAACTAACTTTAGACTCACATATTAACTCTACATTAATTTTGAAGCCACCAACCAACTTAAGATTAGCTACACATATTATTTTTGAAATCACAAACCAACTTTAGAGTCTCTAATTTAAATTAAGAGCCCAAAGTATATAATGCTAAATAAAAAGTGATTTTTGAAGACTAAGGGGCTTATTAGTCCCTCCCTTATTAGTTGAACTCCATATAAAACATTTGACATTACGAAGTGAGGGAAGCATCCTTTTTTTCTTTTTATTGTCTTTTAATGGTGACTTGGTGTAATTTTAATTAGTCTAACTATATTTTCATATTCCTATGTTTTTTGAGAAATAATGTTCGTGGGTATGCCACATACATTGGATCAAGTAAGGCACAAGCCTCATTGTAATTGAAATATATACTTTAATACATTCAATACATAGATCTAGAATTCAATCCATGCACAAACCTTAAATAGAACAATGGGTAAATATTAAATAATATAGTGTGCATAGATCTATGGAGTTGAAGATATAATCTAGTGTGCAACATTTGTGTAAATTAATACACATATATGAAGGTATTATATATATGCACAACCCTATAATAAATCTAATGTAAAAAACCTTGTTTTGTTCAAAATGTTGACATGTACATTTATCTATGTGAAAAACTAAATGGCAGTTTAAGTACATTCATTTGTAGGACTTGTGTATATTCCTGCACCCAAAAATATGGACTATTGCAAGATGTGAGGATATGACCATGAAAACTTGTAATATTCAATGTGCATGGGAATATACGATAACAAAAAAACCATTATTATATATTAATGTACACACCTTTTGTGTTTCCAATGTATAGACTTGAGAGTAATACTCTGAAAGCTTGTTTCTTTAATCAATAGACAATATAGACTAAAGACAAGGACTTGTTGCTTTGCAACTTGTCTTGTTAATAAAGTTGATTTTACAAGAGATATTAAGTGGTAAGTACTTATAAATTAAAAAAGATTATAAAAAGAATCTAAAGTAGAAACTCAAAAGATCTAAAAGCGATTATAACTCTAAGGAAAGTCAAAATTCCAAAATACGCATTTAACAATTCTCTCTCGCACTTGCCACCCTTATCCATTATTACAAGATTAAACTGAGACAATGAAGTATAAATAGGCAGAGGTTTTTACCTTCTTGAAACAACGACGCCTTCTTTAAGACCTTCGGGAGATCCAACCCAAAGAAAAACAAAGGAATGGTTGTCTGCGATATCCTGAAAGAAAAAAGAAATCATGAAACACATTTCCAAGTTAGTATAAAAGAAAATTCCAAATTCTAATAAAAAATGTAAAAAAAAATCAATTCCTCAACGATTTAAACCTAAACCAAACTATACGTATAGGTGGGAGCCCTAAATTTGTAGGGAAGCATACCAACATGTAAAAAATACTTGACAGCCAATGCAAAGGACAGCAGTACCAGCATGCATAAAAATATCCAATAAATCAAAATATAAAAATCCAAAGATGGAAAACTCTAGAAGCAATGTTTTTTTGACAATACCTCGATTTGGAGGTTCTTGAAACATTCACACCTCGCTCTACTTCATCCAGTCATTGACATCAGCCCCTTTGCAAAATGGGGTATTAATTTTATGCATTGTAAGCCCACTTCAGTTGGGGGGCATAGTTATGTTATCGTAGCTATTGACTACTTCACTAAATGGGATGAAGCCTTGCCTATGTACGCAGAAGATGGCAAGAAAATAGTGCTATTCATATTCATTCATATCATAGCTAGGTTCGGAATCCCGTAGGCCATCATGACGGACCATGGTTCACACTTTAGGAACCGCATGATGGATGAACTGAGTTCCAAACTGGGTTTTTGTCTTGAAAACTTAATGCCATACTACCCACAGGAGAATGGTCAAGTAGAGGCGATCAATAAATTCTTTAAATGTATGATCCAACACACCATGGGTACCCAAAAATCCAAATGGCACTTATCTCTGTTCGCAGCCCTTTGGGCCTATAGGACTTCGTTAAAAAATCCATCTGGGTTTATACCATTCCAATTGGTTTATGGCCTGGAAGCAATCCTACCAATTGAATGTGAAATACCGTCTCTAAAACTAGCTGTAGAACTCTTACCCAACACAACCACCGAAGAAGAGCAATGTCTATACCTAGCCAAGCTAGATGAAAATCGCCAAGACGTCACACTCGCTAATGAGGCTCACAAAAAGTGCGTCAAAGCTCAATATGAAAAATCTATTCAACCTCGAGTGTTCAACGAAGGAGACCTAGTCTTAACCTATGACCAGATGCACGATAAGTTATGTAAACGCAAGTTAGAATCTATTTGGTACGGTCCCTATGTTGTTAAACGTGTGTTAGAGAAGGGAGATACGAGCTCGTAGATTGTGATGGTATATATTTGGGAGAGCCCTACAATGGGCTTTACCTAAAGAGATTCTACACGTAGGTTCATCTTGCATGGAACACCTTGTATATAATGTATATAGTGTGATTGTGGTTTAGTTTTTGCGCTTTAGGTTCTATCTTGTACACCATCATTTATCTTGACTTGTGATTTTATGCACAAATGTCAGCGTACAATGGATTCACGGATAGTGCTAGTTGACATACCTGGAACCTTGCTTCTGCAAGATGGGTACTATATTCCCCTACTAGCGAGTTGATATCCTCAGGTGGTATCTGCTTGGGCCCCACAACAAATAACACCGCGGAGTATCATGCAGTCATCGGAATCATGACCAAATTTTCTTCTCTTGGAATCCGTTCCTTTATAATCTACCTGGAATCTCAACTCGTGGTCTATAAGCTAAATTGCATCTACACCGTCCGTGATCCTACACTACTTCATTTATACAGAAGGGTACACCTCCTTGAATGATCATTTGATTACATCTTATATCAACATGTACCAAGGGAATTCAACACAGTGGATGTTTCGTTAGCTAACTATATGTTGGATTGGCATCTAGCACACACATAATCAATACATCATAAAAGAACACATGTACATATGTAAACATGCAATTCATCATATATAAAACTGTAGAGATAGGTCCATACATATATATCACGTACAAAAAAAATTTCCACACACAACAGTATAATGCATCTAAAGTCAAAATTAGGTTTATAACCCTTACAAAAATTGGCTGAATCCTACATGTCATATAATTTTTGCTATCAAACCACTATCTAAAACTAGTCGGAAGGAGCGCAGCGCTCATGATAACACACTACGGCCCTAGAAACATGATGGAGAAGCTTGCCGAGCCACTCTGGCACACCCACAGTGTGCCTTTGGATGTGGTGTGGGACCTCGAGCATCCTCATGGAAGGAATACCCATAGTTATCCCCTCTAGTTTCCTCTCCACGTCACAGATCCCCCCCGCCTCATCCTCTTCGGCTTGGTACTCTGCTCCCCATTGCCGCAATAGAGAGGATCCTGCTATCCTCACCGACCCTCAATCGGAAACATTATACACATACATTAGACTTTCTATTCATTATCCAAACAGAACATGATATAAAATTTAAAATTTAAAAACAAGTTTGAATCTCATATCCCTAACTCATCCCAGTCATCGCCCTTAGGTAAAGCTATATCAATGTTGCCGTAGAAGTCTACCCTGGCATAGGGATAGTTGTCGATCATCACAATCTACTCCTCTAGCCATGAGAATAAATTCTCCCCAAATGCTAGAACTTGTGGTCCACCGAGCCGCCCAGCATAATCACTCCATATCCCCATCTGTGGCTTAGATGTGGCACAATGAGGCCTCTCTACTTGAGGACGCAATAGAGCACCCTCTCCTAAAAAAAGGTAACCAAGATACTACCGCACCCGAACTGTCTTATACTTCCATTGCCGCACTTCGTTACCTAATCCTTGATGTTAATTAGGACCCCTTCACACCAGTTGAACAGTTTAGGCTCCATGCATTCCATAGCATAATTCATTTACACTTTGGTTGCATGGTGGTCTCCCACACTTCCCGCCACACGTGGAATGGTATACAAGATTGACCTCAAAGGAAGATCTGTCACGTCCCCAACAATCACTTTCCTTCTCTTCTTGCGGGATCACAGTCTACAATATTGAGCGATATAGGTGTATATGGTCTCATCAGTATCCTAATGTCCTACTAAATTGACTCGAGCTCCTCCTTTGGAGATGTTGGTCATGAAATAGATATCCTCGAACTCAATCTCAAGTATGTTCTCACCAATATGGAAATCCTGGATGTCGACATCCTGCATTTGGGTAATGTGGTTTAATAGTTTCCTCTGCTTGCAAATACCTCTAGTATTAAATAATTTCAATAGACCACATTATCATAACGCGACTAGTGTGGCATCATCGTTTAAAGCTTCCCTATCTTCATCTTCGTGCTCTCTTTCTTTTCAATCCACAATTTTCGCTTTAGTCACTTAGAATCTCCTGCAAATCACCAAGTGAGACTTCAATCAAAATATGGGAACCTATCCTCATGCCAAGAGGGAGAGGAAGGCATTTGATTTCCCAAGTCTGCAAATTTTCGCACCCTGGGCAGTGCAGGGGATGTGAAAATTGCTAATTTCCACGCCCCTACCAAATCCCAGAATGCAAAATTCCTTGAATTTTTGCGCTTCTCGATATAGGGGGTGAAAAATTTCAAGGCACAAATTTGGTGCCCTAAGGCCCTTTCCAACCCCAGAAAATTTGCATGAAAACAATCAATAAATGGATGAAAAGAAAGAGGAGGATGAGAGGACTTACCTGCTTCAAACGGTGGTCGAAATGACGCCTTGGATCTCCCGATATCCTCGGTTGGAGTTTTGCTCTCCATAAGGTGAAAATCTTCTTTGGGTAAAAATGGGTAAGTCAAAATGGGTAATTTTTCCTTTTACCCTCTTTTATACATATCATGTGGTTATTTTTACCTATTTTTGACATTTAAAAACCTTTCTGAGTTAATTCTTCACATTTTTATGACCTAATGTTTGTTTCCAGGGTTTTTTACTACATTTGGTAGGTTCATTTACATTGTTCACATTGGTGGTGTCATGTATTTGACTTTCTTTCGAGCTTACTTTCTCTTTTTCGTGCTCTGGACCCAAATATGAAAAATATTCCAAGCAATTTTACACCTAAGTCATGCTTGCCAAAACCAAGTAAAACGGTGTCAAGCTTAGTTTACTTTATTCGTGCTCGAAAAACGATGAGTAAAGTATCGTCTTAGTGTAATGTCCGAAAAATCATAAAAATTTAAAATATCCTGCTAAAGTAGTAAAAGCTATTTTCAGAGTTAATGATTACAAAATTAACTTCAGCACTGATAAAATAACAAGAAATGTATCGGTACCTATTTGTGGAATCTGAGGGTTTCAATTTCTTTTCCTAAGTACCCGTGTCTGCTGAATTCAGATTCTACTGCTTTGCGAAAGTGTTTTAAAATCAAGAGATGTATGAATTAACACTTGTGGACATATGTGTTGAATGTAACAAATGTATTTCTCCTCCTTATGGTTATAAGAATTTGTATGCACACGTATTAAAGTTTCACTGGTAATTCAGGTGGATGGGATCCTTTCTCGGTGGCGGTTGATGCTCCCGATGCGATACTTGTCTCTTTTTAAAATGGGCAAGGTACCCTGATAGAGCTGCCGAGAGGTAGTGTGCTGACCCGAGCTTGGCTTGTGTTCATTCCACCCCGAGGGATTTGCATGCATCCATGGCGAAGTAGTGAAGGTAATACAGTCTGAAATCTTGTGGTGTTAATATCATTAAATATTACAATGAACTAGGGTTTTAATTGACAAGTATGCTGAATTGTTTGACAGGTATGTGCAAGGTATTCAATCCTGCGTGGTTTCTAGTTGCTACTCCATACTCAAACTTGGATGCATATGGAATGGGTAAGTTCAAAGTCCACATTCACTTACCTCTTCCTCTCGCCTATGTGGGGTGTTTTGCGTTTGCCAAGGGGAAACCCTATGGGCTCGATTAGTTTTGATGCGCCACATTTTGAGTTCTAGAAGTCGCCATTTGGCTGGACTGTTGTAAAAAGATACTTCTATTAAATTTTACAGGCCCTAGTGGTCTTAGTGGGATGTTTTAGCCATCCGGCTCTATATCTAAATTTGTCGATTTTGTATTTAATGTTCTTGAAGGATTTGGCCATTTGGCTCAATACTAAACCCTGTAAGTTGTAATGGCGATACTTAATGTGAAGACTAAGATGGGTATTTGCATATTTTGTTTGTAAATGAATAAGCCATAAATTCATTAAAATAGAGAAAGGACACTGCTACTTAGTTTTTGTGTTCTCTTATGGTAATGGTAGTTCTTCAATGGGTATTTGCTATCGTTGCCTTTGCCTGGTAGTTTGTTGGCTGTATGGTTTGTGAAGTGGAAGAAATCGTGCTCTTTAAATGTATTGGAAACATTTGTAAGCATGAGATGAACCTGCAATAATTAATTAATGCAAATACACGAGATATCAGAAATAATAGAACAGAATCACTTTTATATTGATCACAGGCCACTTCAAGGGGGCAACCTCCTTTGAGCAAGCTCAATACAATTAACTTCACGGTGCCTTCAATGACCTCAACACACACTTATATACTAAGTCTATGCCCAATACTATGAGTCAAAACCATGGGACATATAATACTACGGGACGACTTACAAAGCATATGCATCCAATACTATGGATCAATACTATGGGCTAATATAAACTACGGATCAACAAATACTACGGGACGACTTACAAAGCATAGGCATCCAACAACAATATACTAACATAGTAAAGAGAAGGGTTGACATAGTTTCCTAACAAAGCATAGTTCCCCTCTGACTGGGAAGTGTGGTTTCTATGAAGATTAATGAGCTTTGAACCTATCACTATCTTTGTTTGTTTTCTATAAATGGCTATCGTTGCTTTTGTTATGAATTAGCAGTGTTTATGATGTGAAAGAAATGATGGGGAAAGGTCATAACCCTCATGAGACTTTAGTTATAAGCCTGAGATGATAAATATTCCCGTTCTGTGTTTTCTGGGTTTTGCAAAAGCTAGACAGGATTTTTAAGAAGTGAGACGTAGGGATTCGATCCCATGACCTGCGTTTATGTGTGAGCTTCATCCGTATGCTATTGATGATGGTTAGCGTTTTGGTTTGCTAAGTCAATGTAATGATCTCTGCGTTTTCTTTTTAAAGAAGGATGCAAGACCCTAGCTGTGTAAATTGATGTGATGTTTGATTAGAATCGTTCTCCTATCCCGCGTTTCCAATTTATAAAATGAAGGTTTGTTTGTGTCCTGTAGATGTTTTGCAGACTGTGGTGCTTTCATGTTAATGATTGATTGATGCGTTTGAAAATGGAGAAGCTCTGAGAACATACTGTAACTTAATTTTGCTACTTAGTACTGTAATTCGATACTGGTTGTTTCGTCGGTCAAAATCGATGGATGTGAGTTATACATATTGCTTGCAAGGGTAGAATGGTGACGACTGTGTTTAACTTGAGTATTCAAATATTGATGCATGATCTACTTGGTTTCTTGTAAGGGTTAGTAGTTTCGAAAAATGATCTTAACTAATTCTGATATATGTTAATACGTCTAAATCTGAGAGAGTATTTTAGCAGAGATAAATAAAAACAATATTGCGAACAACAGTCCCTAGAGATTAAGAAACGATAATATATATAAAAGAAACCAACCACTATTTCAGAAATGGGATGATGTATAAGTAAGTATAACAATGCTGTAATGAAGGGTCAATCTAAGTTTAATAAAAAAATAACAAGAGCAGAGTTCTAGGTTGTGAATCTGCTAGGATGTATAGCACAGGATAGCTTGACTAGACCTGCTAGACATTACTCTAATCTCAAGTTCTAGAGTTACGTAAACCTAGCTTACAGTGTTTTCGTGCTTAACAGCAAGAAAACTATGTTTAAATGATTTAGGATAAAAGCAAAAGAACCAATGATGTTGGGGTAGCATCATGTGTTAATTATTTAACCTCTATTATAACTTGAAATGGAAGATTTAGGGTTCGTACCTGGTTACTCTGTATCTTTCCCCCTTCCTATAATAACCTGCACACTCCAACAATAATTAGTGTAGAGACTCTGAGCTTAGTTGAGCTGATAGGATGACTCCTTAGCTGGATAACTTTGGGACTACCATGTTCCTCCCATCCTTGACCCTTGAACCATTTCCTGGTTCTATCTGGATCCCCCCGAGCTTGGTTCCAACATGCAATGAGAGATAGAGGCCCTAGATCCACTTTTGGTTCAGTTCTGAGAATTTTTACGTAAGGCTGCTTCAGCTTCTTGGAGCAGAATAGTTTTCTTTGATTACCATAAGAGAATGATAATAACCAAGAATGATAGGTGATCCCCAAAACTTGCGATCTGCCCTCTATAAATAGGGCAATCTTGCATTAGGACTGTTGGAGTAATTAGTTTCTTTAAATTCAATAATTAATAATTAAAAGATATTATTTAATTAATTAACTAGTTCTCTTGAACTAGGACTTTTCCAACTGTTTTGTCTATAAGTCAATTTGATTTAAGCTTTTAATAGTAACAATAATTATACTAATAATTATTCTTATATTAAATTTATTTCACTTAACTATTAATACATCATTTAAAGTATTAATTAATGCATAAATCATATATACTACGTATATCTCATAATTACATAATAACACCTATTATTATTTAAAGCTCCTAATAATAATAATAATAATAACTAGGAGACCTTAAATCAGGTTAGTCAGAAAAGACTATTGGTAATTATCTTTTATTTAGTTATGTGTCATCACATGACACTCTTTTCTCTTGAACTTTTAGGGACACGGTCCACTTCTTTTGGACGGTAGTGGTTAGCTTGGTTAGGTACCTCTAGTCTCTCTCTTTGCATGTTGGATTCCCTCGTTTAACATGGTAGCTCCCGCAGTAGGTGATGATGGATAAAAACGATGAATCATTTAGTCAATTAAATAAATGTGATAAAATTGCTCTTCAGAGTCTTTCTGACTCAACACTTTGAAACTCCGTAACCCCGAGTGCTCTTCAGAGCCATTTAACTCAACACTCTCACATGGGCGTTACTCTAGTGCAATTCCAGAGTCCCTGCTCAACACTAGTGCTTGAATGTGGTTGTGAGGCACATCTAGAATATTTAAGTTGCCTTGGATCCGGTATTCGTTTATCAAACTTGGAGTGCTCCATGGCTTATGCCCAACACTCAATGTACATCAGGGCTTACTCCCAGTACATCATGTTTCCTCTAGGTACATCGGGGCTTTTTCCCACTACGTAGGTAATTTGTGTGTTTCTGAGTCCACGCTCGACACACCATATAAGTCAATTATGTCATTCACATTATTGCACAGTATGTAAGAAAAGGTCATCTCAGTATATTAAGGTTTTATACCCACATCAAAACATAATCAGAACATTGGGGCTTCCTTGCCCAGTATATAATCAAATAATGAAATTCAATTAGGGTCCATGCCCAATAGGTCAATCTAAAAAGAATAAATCATATGTGCTGGGGCCGTGGCCCAATATAACATCATAAAATAGTCAGTCCAAAATTCGGGATATTACACTTAGTATTATTTTCTCCATTTTTCGGACTAAGATGATTAACTCATGAAAACATAACCTTAGGAGTTCTCTTTAAGCTCTTTTCGTACTCCCTTGCTTAGAAAATATTGCCAAGTGAGATTGTCTCTTTCACAGTTGTAAAAGTATTTGAAAGGACGTCTATCTAGTGGTAGGTTATCCCTTTTCGAACCGTTTAGACTACTTACGAGAAAGGTAACCTTAGTTAGTCATGACTAGGAGAGTTCTTCTGGATATTATTTTATACTTTTTCGGGTCCAAGGACTAATTGTTATGAAAAATTCAAACCTTTGATTCTTCTTTAAGTTATTTCAGAATCTCTAAACATGAAAAACTTTCGAGTTACCCTTCTTTGGACTCGTAAAATTAAGCATCAAAGGATCCTTATGGAGTTGAACCTCTCCTTCCTTGGGTTCGTAAAAAGTATAAGGATGGACTCACTTAAACGTGAGCTATACCAAGCATCTATTATCCTCTTCAAGATCGTTGAACCGCAAAGAGGTACTCGTCAATCATGATGGGGGGAAATTGGGAAATAAGTCGTGTTTTCCCTTCTGGCAGCTCGTGAGTCATTACCTTTGAACATGGCATGCATTTACCCCTTGTCGTCTTTGAGTATTCAGTCTCTCTGCTGAGTTATAACTACAGTCATGAGTCCTCTTCTTCGCTATTGAGTCTACTCACCTTGTATTTGTTTCATCTAATTAATACTTGCTGCCAAGTCCTATCTCATGTCGTTATATGTTCAAAGGGTCATTGTCACCTTGATTCAACCTTTTACAATTTGGTCAACCCTCAAGTTTTGTGTCAATATGTACTCCTTTGATCTGTTGCTCCATACCTCTTTCCTACATCGATTTCGTGTTGATGATGTGGGATTCATTATGGTCCACCTTCGACGAGTCTATTCCTGTCGACATTAAATCGATATCCAGGAATTAGGCTTAGGAACCAAGTGTAGTACCTTGGTAGCTGCATGCCGCAATGGCAGGTCTCCTCGGATTCAACAGTAGGTTTTCATCATTGGCCTATGATCGAATAATCCCTCGAATGTTCGATGTCAAGACTCTTTATTCAAATTCATTGGGTTGTACTACAGATACCTTGGGGATCATTTTTATCATTGGTGATTACCCTCGTACTTGTTAAAATCTTACATCATTGGCTGGTAATCAAGTAGTCTCTGCCATGTTCGACTTCAAGACCTTGTAATTATCACATGGTCAGATTCATATCACTTCGAGATTGGGTGGAAGACCCTGGACAACCCTTTTGTTTCTTTCTCGTTTAGGCTGTGACGGAATCTCTTGAGTAGGTCCCTACATAGGATATCATGTCAATTCCCTCCTTTGATGTACTATCACACATATCCACTATTATATTGGTCGTGGCTGTGTTGTTATCTGGTCATGGATCTACATTTGTGCTTCCTAGCCATGATTTGTTTACGGTCTCTATCATGTCAATTATGTCATGGATTTGCATTGTATTCATCAACAGCCATGCTTTGAGTCAATTGTCCTGAGCATGGGTATGCCTGCCTCCGTGTTATTTGACATCTTGTTTCCTTTCAGCTCTCCGCCGACCTCCTTGCTACTCTCTCTACAGAATAATTTATTTGTGAAGTGTTTCGGCCATCAGTTTCTTCTGACCTCACACTTTAGTGGGCATCTGTTATACCCCAAAGTCCCACTTTGAGTGTCGTTTCACCAAGTCATGGTTTATACCCATGTGAAACCTAACGATGCTTCCTCCTAATGAATGTGAGAACTTACTATCACCTAGTTGGTCCCCTCTTTGGCTCTCCTTAGAATCCCTGGAGCCAAATACAACTTGTTTGAGCCATGTGCCACATCATCAGGTCAAGATGCCACCTTATTTAGCCCACTTCTAGTAGTGCAGCACACAAAAATTCCCCTTTTTCGCTTTCTGCATACCTGCTCCGGCGCGAAATTACAACTTAATCGCGCCTTTCTCAGCCTCTAGGTTGCGAAAATTACCTTCCAACCACCTTTAGCTTGGATATTGGATCTTATCTCTGAGATATTTTTATGGGATTGAGATTTCCCTTCGAATCCTGACTCGCTTTGGTTTGGTTCAACCCCCTAGATCCACCATTGTCTCTCCTAGATCCATTTTCCTCTCCTAGTAGTTGGCCTTCCAAATCCTATAGGAAGGAGGTCATCCACGGACTAAGGGGAGAACAATTGAAGTATAAAACCTATGGTGTTGAGATTTTTGCATAGGTAGCAATAAGGAAGGCTTTGGAGCTGAAGTTGTTGCTTGTACATCAAGAGTGACTTTGTAAGATTCTTCTAGCTTTCATCAATATAACTTGTCTTATTTTCCCATGTTGTGCTTCTTGTTGCAATCAATGGCATGATATGGTTCTAGTTTGATATAGATTATAACTATTATACATAGTATTTGGAGATTATATTGCTTGTTGTTTGCTTTGATTTGAACAGGTTCTACTTGCGGGATTCAAGGCTAGAGTTGGAGTTAAGACAAACATCACATTAGAAGTAGTCATACTACTTCCTCTTTTTCAAATACGTTAAAGATTTGTATGCATAATTAGATATAGTAATTTAAGGTTACATTTGTTTGTTTACTATCTTATATTAGACTTAGTTGATCTTAGTTTAATCTCTGGATATATCTAACTACACATTTTTATAATAAAAAATTGCAATTTAAGTGTTATCCATTTTAATATTTTTTTATTTTACTTTATTGGATCCATTTTTTAATATTACATTTTAATGTCTAAAGTTTTATCAAATTTAGAAATATATATATATTAAAATTTTAAAAATAATATACATATCTTATTTTTAAAATGATCTTTTATCATTAATTTAATTTAAAAATGAAGAGAAAAATATAAAAATTAAGCTAATAACACAAATTTATATCTCTAAACTTTTTATTTATTATATAATGGTATCATAAAAGCCACCCCGTGGGATTTAAACAATAGTGAATGAAAACTAAACCCACACTAAAAACACTTTAACAAGTTCGCTAACCCCACAAATTTATATCTCTAAACTTGACAATGTAAGAATTTCCCACTTTAATAATGATATTATATTCAAAGGATATATATATGTATAATGTAATATTAAAAATCATATACAAATGTTTAAATGTTTGTTATATTCAATATATTTTGTTATATCATAGGTACTTTTCTTCATTTAGGAGGCTTTCATATTAAGGACTTAAAGACCATCTTAAAAATATACTTATCAAGAAGAATTTAATAGGTGTAGTTTAAATATTTTATTTTCAATATTTTTGTGTGTGGAAATCTTTACAAAAAAAATTAGAATAACCATATATTAATTAGGAAAATTGCATAATTTGAGTACCAATCATGTTATTTGAAGGTACTGAATCTATTTATGAATTCAAAACCACAATTTAAACATTTCCAAATTTAGATTTTACCAAAATTGTTTTACCGACCAAAACCAACCTTATAGTCCCAAACTTATTCTTCATATATTAAATAATAGAACATGGATGACAAAATTGGTTTAAAAAAACAAAAAGCTAACTGCAAGCTCATGCTTCCAACAGTCATTTTGATCAAACAAAGAGCTAAATGCAAGGTCATGTTCACAATGTTCTGTATATTTCCTTGATTCAGGTGAACCACAAATTTCTTTGTTGTATGTATTGTTATATTCTTGATGAAATTTTAGGATGAAGTTCTTCAATTTTTTGTGTGGTGCCAATAAGGTGGGTGGCATTAATAGGTGCAGGACATCCATAACCTCGGTGAGAGATGTTTGAATTTCCTTCTGTAGATACAAAATTATTCCTTTACATATGACTGCATATAAATCACATAGCAAAATATGTTAAGAACAATTTTAACTTGGAAATGATACCCATTTTGATATATTCACAGTAGAAATTTTAACTTGAACAATTTTAACTTGAAATGCAAACAATAACGTATACTTACCTCCTTACTAAAATTGGAAGAAGAGATCCCATTCCCTATCATAAGCCAACCTGGTTGAAGATTATGATCTTCATCGAAAATTTCAATCCGTCTTCGACCTTGAACAAGATGTTCAATTATACGATAAAGGTACTTAGGATTTTCAGTGGGTCCTGATAAAATGAGGATAGACAATTTGATTGGTTTCATTCATAAGGCAGAGACACAGAAACCAACTCATATTTTTACTGGTCAAAATACAAACCATATGGAGGTTCTTCAGATACAATTACGTCTACGTCAATGTTAGGATGCATGAGATGTGGTGGGATAGTGTTTTTTATACCCACCAAATAGTGCTCCTGCATTCATGTTCATGGATTCATATCAGAGACAATCTTTTAAGAGAAATTGAAGATTTAACTCAAGAGCCAAGATCAAGAAGGAATGCCTCTTGGATCTTACTTTGGTGTGCTTGAATAAAGCTCCTCTGTCATTATTAACAGATGCAGACACAGCTAGATTTTCATGGTTTGTCTTTAGCCAAAAAATATCTTCAACTCTTCGAATCCCCACTGTAATAAGTCAAGAAATCTATGAGATTCCACAACAAAATTTATTTAAAAGATTACATGATTGAACTGAGACAACGAAGAATAATCAGCAATCCAAGCAGAGGTTCTTACCTTTTTAAAACAACGGCGTCCCTCTTTAAGACCTTCTGCAGATCCAACCCAAAGAAAAACAAAGGAATGGCTACCTGCAATATCCTGAAAGCAAAAAGAAATCATGAAACAGGTTTCCAAGTTAGTAAAAAAGAAAATTCCAAATTCAAATGAAAAAATGTAAAAAACAATCAATTCCTCAACGATTTAAACCTAAACCAAAGGATACCTACAAGTGGGAGCCTTAAATTTGTAGGGCAGCATACCAACATATACAAAATACTTTATAGCCAATGGGAACTCTAGAAGCAATGTTTTTGTGACAATACCTCGATTCGGAGGTTCTTGATTTGTTCCCAAGTCCAGTAGTCCTCCGGATCCAGAATGCTTAGAGCTCTACGGACATACTCCTCCATGGGTGGATCTATAAGAATCGCATCGAATTTCGTCCCGAATGAAGGGAAATCGAACATCGCACAGTAAAGAAGATTTAACTACGCAGTAGCTCAATATCTTCTTTTTCTTTAGATTGGGACTTCGCACCTTCTAGCAGGAATTCTAAATTTCTCTTCACGGAACCCTTCCTTCACTAAGAATTAACTTTGCAGTATTAGCCACGCGGCAACTAACTTTTACTGTGCAGGGTTAACTTCATGGTACACCTTTTAACTTCGCAGCGGTTAACTGCACGATTTTGACTTTTTGTTGCGCGATGAACTTCATAGTGATGCAAAGTTATCTTTGCCACAATACATCACTTTGCTGACTTCACCAACACTTCGCGGCATGCTTAACCAAACTTTATCATAAAATATATATATCTTTAACTAAAATCATCTAACACGAAGTTACTCCTTGTTAAATTTAGAACATTCACTTCGGTGAACTATTTGGAAATCTTGATTCCTTTTAATGCAGGTAAATGTAAACACGATTCACACAAGTAAAACCGGAGATGATGTGCGACTTGAAAAATACAACATTCTTGAGAATGAAACATAAAACATAAACTTATATATTTACCAAGGTAAATTGCGCAGCTCCTCAATACACAGAAATGAGTTTCACTGCATTCTTTTACATTCACAGAGCTTGGGCTCAAAACTTCACGGATCTTCACTTCTAAATTTTCTTTCTTCACATCTCTCACTAAGATTCAAACTATGAGATTCTATTTATAGAGTTTTCTATCAACCGACTTAGGAACGCTTCTTATGGAAGCTACAGGATTGCATTAAACACTGTAATAAATTCTACCCTAAGATTTCTTGACTTGCGAACTGATAACACTGTTTCAATAATGAAAAACATAACGTGCGGCGAGTTGGCTGTGAACTAACTGACATACTGACACTGCGTGTTGCACGCTGACACAATCTTTACTGACAGAATGAATGACAGAGCCGGCGCAGTAACTACGCGATCAACTCATTTAATTACATATTTCCAACACTCCCCCTTAATTATGAGCGGATGGGGATCATTAAACAAAATTAAAATATTTCAGAGTTTAGAACATGCTCTGTTCATGACCAAGTTCACTGTGCAGAACTTGTCATTACCAAACAACTTCACAGAAATTGGAATGGGTCTTTTGACAATGATTTTGTAAATATGTCTGCAACTTAATCTTCAGACCTGCAAAATTCTAAACAGATTTCCTTGTTTATTATCAATTCTCTGATGAAGTGATACCTTATGTCAATGTGCTTGGTTCTTTTGTGAAACACATGATTCTGTGACAGTGCGATAGGTGAATTGTTGTTGCAGTAAATGACTGTAGGTTCTTGTTGATGCTGCGACAGATCACTTACCATTCTGCGCATCCAAACGGCTTGACATGCAGCACTTGTAACTACAACATACTCTGCTTCTGCTGAAGAAAGAGTTACTATGGACTGTTTCTTTGATGCCCATGATACAATACCTGTTCCTACATGAAATGTATTCCCAGATGTGCTTTTTCTGTCATCTATGCTGCCTCCATCGTCACTGTCAGTGTAGCCTATGAGTTTGAAATTTTCTGAGGTGGAATACAGAATACCAAAGTCTCTTGTTCCACTTACATACCTCAGAATTATTTTACCTGCTTGCCAATGCGATTCTTTTGGTGACTCCATGAATCTTGATATTAAGCTGACTCCATACATGATGTCTGGCCTTGTTGCTGTAATATACATAAGGATACCAACGAGCCTTTTAAATAGTGTAGGATCTACATTGGATCCATCATCATCCTTGCTTAATTTCAAACCTGTTATTACTGGTGTTGGAGCTATTTTTCTATTTAACATCTTAAACCTGTTCAATACATCACTTGCATACTTTGACTGAGATATAAATATCCCATTTTCAGTGCCATGCCCATAAAATATTTCATAAGGCCCAAATTATTCATTTCAAATTCACTTTCCATGACTGTTCTAAATTCTTCTATGCCAAAATCACGAGTAAATATTAAATCATCTACATACAGACAAACAATCAGCTTATTACCTTGCTGGTTTATTTTTGTGTACAGCGTTGGCTCACATTCACTTCTGTGAAATCCATTCTGGATGAGGTATGAGTCAATGTGACTGTACCAAGCTCGAGGAGCTTGCTTCAGACCATATAGTTCCTTCTTCAGTCTGTATACTCTGTGTCATTGTCCTAGAACTTCATAGCCTTGTGGCTGCTCCACATATACTTCTTCTTCTATATAACCATTCAGGAACGCAGACTTGACATCCATTTGATAAACAGGCCATTTCTTTTGTGCTGCAATGGCCAAAACTGTTCTGATAGTGTCCATGCATGCTACAGGTGCAAAAGTTTCATTGAAGTCTATGCCAAGTTGCTGAGTGAACCCTCTTGCTACCAATATGGCCTTGTGCTTCTGCACATTTCCTTCAGCATCTTGTTTGGTCTTATAAATCCATTTCACGCTTATCACATCCTTGTCTTCAAGAACATCAACTAGTTCCCATGTCTCATTCTTCTCAATGCATTATATTTCTTCATCCATGGCTTGTGCCCAGACTTCATCTTCAACTACTTCTTCATATGTTAGAGGATCATTAATTTGAGAAAATAATGCGAAACAAGAGAATGAATTAGGTGTACTAGCCTCATATATCTCACGCAGACTTCTTGTCCTTGGCAGAGTTGCTGGTGTCGAACTGCGCGAACTGCTTGATGGAGTTTGATGTGCACTTGGAGTGCTTGTCAAGGTTGTTGCGACTTGTGTCGGAGTTGTTTGTGCTGAACCATGATGCGCAGTCCTTGGAGTAGGCGGTGCTGCGAAGTTCTGATTCACATGTGGAGTCTCAACCACGTCTTATGTGATGTCATCATGCTCAACATGTGACACGATTTTCACATTCTTCTCAATAGTTCCATCCCATGCTTCATTTTCCACAAACTGAACATCGCGGCTGATAATAACTTTTCTTACGACAAGATTATACAACTTGTATGCTTTTGTGTCTTCAAAATATCCAATAAAGATGCATTTCTGTCCTTTATTGTCTAATTTTCTTCTCAGCTCATCTGGAACATGTGCATATGCTACACAACCAAAAACTTTTAAATGCGAAACACTATGTTTCATACCTGTCCATGCTTCCTGCAGAACCTTGTTCTTCATGCTCTTTGTCGGACATCGGTTCATGATGTATACTGCAGTTTCCACTGCTTCAACCCAGTATTCATTTGACAGATGCGCGGCTGCCAACATACTGCGCACCATCTCCATGATGGTTCTATTTTTTCTCTCCACGATACCATTCTGCTGCGGTGCATACCGTGCAGTGAATTGCTTATGTATGCCATGATTCTTGCAAAAATTTAAGAATTCATTTGAGACATACTCACCACCTCTGTCTATTCTTAATATCTTGATGCTGTAACCACTCTACTTCTCCACAAGTGCCTTGAACTGCTGAAAACAATCAAATGCATCAGATTTATGCTTTAGAAAATAGAACCAAGTTTTTCTTGTGAAATCATCAATAAATGTGAGAAGGTAAGTGCACCCTCCCATGGACGGTGTTTGCATCGGTCCAAAAATATTGGAGTGCACAATTTCAAGTGGTGCGTGAGCTCTATATGACTTTCTAACTGGAAAAGTCTCTCTATGCTGCTTTCCAAAGATACAGCCTTCACAAATTCTCTCCGGATTTTCAATCAATGGCAATCCTTTCACCATATCCTTCATGTGCAGTAGATTCTTCCCACCAAAGTTCAGATGTCCAAATTTGAAATACCATAACGAGGATTCATCCTTCATTTATGTTTGAAATGCAGCTTGCATTGCGCTGCCTTTTTCTTCCTTGTTGCTGCAAACCTCTGCTCCTTTGCTTTCTACCTTGAATGCAGCTTCAGAATTTTCTTTCTGACTTTCATGAACAACATCAGTATTTTTACCTTTGATTATTGGTGTTATCCTCAAAGGAAACAAGCGATTGCTTGTCATCTGCACTTCAGCTATTAACTGATTGCTTGGGTATACATCTTTGATCACACAGCGCTTCCCTATCATATGAACTCTGTAACCTTTTTCCATCATCTGCCCAATGCTCATCAGATTATGCTTCAAACCTTGAACATAATACACATCAGGCATAAATTTATGCTCCCCCTGTTTTGTTAGAATATCAACAGTACCTTTACCCAAAACAGTGACATGGATATTGTTTCCAAGTGTGACATCAGTTTGAACTGATCTATCTAGACTGGAAAATAAACTTAAATTACCAGTCATATGATTGCTACAGCCTAAGTCTAAATAACATATGTCATTTGGACTTTCTTGGACGTCATTGCATTCCAGCGATGATGCGCATGCCAAGAACAGTGAGCTATTCACAGTGCTGTTGCTGCTTGATTGAGTTTCACCTTGCTTTCCTTGGTCATACTGCTTCTTCCTGCATTCATATGCGAAGTGTCCATACTTCTTGTAGTAATGACATTGAATTTTTTATTTATCATACCTTTGTCCACTTGGATGATTGGGGGTATGATCCTAGCCTCTTCCTGCGATGTGTGCAGGACTGCTGCTACGACCTCGTCTAAACGAACTTCATCCTCTGCCTCTAGAGTTTGATCTTCCTCTACCTCTACCGGGACTTATTGATGACTGTGCTATGAACGCACCTTCCAGCGATGTGTCTGGACCGCTGATTCTATGTTCATGATTGAGTAATGAGACTTGCAACTCATCAAAAGTAAATATGGACAGATCTTTATTTTCCTCTAGGGTCACAACCAAAGATTCAAATTTCTTTGGGAGAAGTCTAAGAACTTTTTCAACAACTCTTTGTTCAGTTAGAGTTTCTCCATGAGACTTTATTTGATTAACTAGACCAATTACATGAGTATAGAATGAGTCTACTTACTCTGTATTTTTCATTGACAGAGATTCAAACTCTCTTCTAAGAATTTGAAGTTTGGTAGTCTTTACCTTGTTGAAACCTTGATATGTTATTTCCAGCGTGTCCCATGCTTCCTTTGCTGACTGCGCTGCTGCTACTCTTGGGAGTATGGATTCATGTGTCGCTTAATGTATGTGGAACAATGCCTGTCCATCTTTCTTCCTTTGTTCCCTCAGAACATCCTTCTCAGCTTGTGTGAGATTGTTGTATGCTGCTGCATCTGCTGGTTCTGCATAACCAATTTGGACTATGTCCCATACATCTTGACCTCTAAACAAAGCCTTCATAGTTAGAGACCAATATTCATAATTTTTACCAGTAAATATTGGGGTTTGCAAATTACCCGAAGTGGAAGCCATCCTTAACCGCTTTTCTCTTATGAATTGAATTCCTTCTTTCCATAAACCAGGCTCTGATACTAGAGGAAGGGAAAAAGAACACCGCACAGTAAAGAAGATTTAACTGCGCAATAGCTCAATATCTTCTTTTTCTTTAGATTGGGACTTCACACCTTCTAGCAGGAATTCCAAATTTCTCTTCACGGAAGCCTTCCTGCACTAAGAATTAACTTTGCACTATTAGGCGGCAACTAACTTTTAGTGCACAGGGTTAACTTCGCGGTACACCTTTTAACTTCGCAGCGGTTAACTGTGTGGTATTAACTGTGTGATTTTGACTTTTTGCTATGCGGTGAACTTCAGAGTGATGCGAAGTTATCTTTGCGACAATACTTCACTTTACTGACTTCACCAACACTTCGCGCCATGCTTAACCAAACTTTATGATAAAATATATATCTTTAACTAAAATCATGTAACGCGAAGTTACTCCTTGTTAAATTTAGAACATTCACTGCGGTGAACTATTTGGAAATCTTGATTCCTTTTACTGTGGGTAAATGTAAAGGGAGTAAAACTGGAGATGATGTGGGACTTGCAAAATACAACATTCTTGAGAATGAAACATAAAACATAACTTCACTTCTAAATTTTCTTTCTTCACATCTCTCATTGAGATTCAAACTATGAGATTCTATTTATAGATTTTTCTATCAACGGACTTAGGAACGCTTCTTATGGAAGCTACAAGATTGCATTAAACACTGTAATAAATTCTATCCTAAGGTTTCTTGACTTGTGAACTGATAACGCGGTTTCATTAATGAAAAACATAACGTGCGCAGGGTTGGCATACTGACACAATATTTAATGACAGGATGACTGACCGAGCTGGCGCAGTAACTAGGCGATCAGCTCATTTAATTAGATATTTCCAACACCAAAGCGCTCCAGCGAAAGCACTGTCTCACGCAGATCACATTTCAAGAACAAAGGGTTGAAGGAGCGTCGCGCATTGAGCTCGTCCTTTATTTTCATGAGCTCCTTCATTTGAGGATACTCCTCTACCACCACGGACATATCTGCGTCTCTCATGAAGTTCTGTGGCCAGGCGCCTGTGTCAATAAAATGCTGCGCATAATCGTTCTGCTCGGCCCTCGTGGGCACATTCCCATCTCGAGAATGCCCCCCACATGGACGGAGGCCTGTATTTGCATTACAAGAAACTGGTTGTACAATATTCCAGTGATTTGAAGTCGGATTGGGCTGCAAGGGAAACCCTACTAAAATTCGCCCTAAAATTCAAGGGCCCCGAAATGTTATAGTCATGTGAAACGTAATCGTTCTGCTCGGCCCTCGTGGGCACCTTCCCATATCAAGAATGCCCCCCACACGGACAGAGGCCTGTATTTGCATTAGAAGCAACTGGTTGTACAATATTCCGGTGATTTGAACTCGGAATGGGCTGCAATGGAAACCGTAATGTTCCGTCGGAATTCATAGGCGGTTCATAGTCAGGTGAAACTACTGCTGCACCCACAGGTGCCTCCATTTTCCATGGTCCGTCTCCTCTTAAATGATTGTTATAAGAAGAATAAAGAATCTCTGGACTACTAAATTTATTATGGGATTTGACCACTCTACCTCGACACCGTGAGAACCTATTTCCCTTCATCTTCATTCTTGTGTCCTGCGGGGCTTCTCTTTGTGCGGTCATATCTGTCTTCACTGGAATGGATCTCTCGTCCCTCTGGGATGAATTAGAGGAGTTCGTTCTTGATCTCTAAAATCCTTGATGGATCTTTCGTTCCTCTGAGATGAATTTATGGGGGAATTCGTTCCAGTAGATATTCAATTGCGTGTACGCATGCCAAACTCCGAGTTGAATTCGTTCCCGCCAGATATTCGATTGCGCGTAAGCATGCCAACGTCCGATTTTTTAAAATCGAAGTGCTGCAGGTTATATAGAAAATGCCAACTTTTAGGAGACAGCAAGGCCGGTATGAGTAGTTATTTTGGGAATATTATAGATAAAATTAGTTAGAATTTTATTTATTTGAAATTTTAGTTAGAGAGGTCAAAATTTCAAGGATAATTTTTGTATTGGCGGAATTTATAATATAATGAAATTTTTTTTTTTCTGAAATTCTGATCAAATTTAAATATAACTTGAAACAATATGCAGTTTAGTATCATCTACAGGAAGATTACTTGCATTACTTACAGGAGGAAGTAGGTATAATAAAAGAATCAATTAATTTTATTATTTTTTAATAATAGATTCAAGGATTTCTTGAATTTTTAACTTCACTTCATAACAAAAGAATAAGAATCGATTCAAGGTTTTTTTATTTCTTAACATAACTTTAAGACAAAAGAATAAAAAATTTTAACACTATATTTAGTGCAATATGCAAGTGTGACTATATTGATCTCTCATTTTCTAATTATTAGCAAAGTAATTGGCCTCGCAGAACAATGTATATATAAAATCGATACTGAAGATGAATACAAAGATTGAGAGGATGTCACGCTTTATTTCAAAATGGAGGAGAGCTTTTATATTTTATTATCTTTTAATGAAAAGAAAACTGTTCCATCCTATGGTTATAATTGTGTGATACCTTATTAAAACTCCAGTTTAATTATATTTACTTTGTTGATGATATTTTTTTGCACATGTGTTAGTAAACAATAGATAACCATATTGTTGTGTGTCATGTACATTTTCGTAGGGTGTAAAATGCATTTTTCATTCTTGATAAGTTTCTGGTAACTCTTTGTTATGTTTTATTATTTTTAGGGGTTATATACCTATTATTTAGGGTTGTATGAGATTTTTCTTTGTCTCTAGGAGGGCGATGCCATCTCAATGGGTCATGCTTGTTCACAATTTTTCTACTAAAATACAATGGCGATTCCTTATTATTATTGTAGAGAGGATTGTCAAAACGTGTAAAACCCTTATTCATCCAATGGCGTATAAATAATTGTTATATACACCAATCCATGCAAATATGCTTCTTTGCTTCTTTATTAGGAGGGAATAAACCAATTATGATGTCCATAAATAACTTCATGATATATTGTTTTGAAATTTGTAGATTTCCCCTAGTTTCTATCTAACTTAGTCTTATGGATTTATAAGTACTACCCATTTGCAATGGAACATAGAATGGTCTCAAGCAATGTAGTGAGTGAAATGCATGAGTGCTTTATGAGGTTTTTAAAAGAAACAATTATGTTTCCCCTTGACTCAAGGCCACTGATAATTTAGGCTATTGCATCTATACTTGTGGTTGGAGGCTAAGGTTGGGTCTTTCTTTATTGATTGATGGTGGGTTCAAGTTTTCATTATGTGCATGTTCCATATAAATAAAATTTGTATGTTGCATTTGAATAAAAATAAAATATTTTTATTTTTATTTCTAAATTTAAAGAATTTAAGAAATATAAACTAAATAGATGAGTAAAATTACATCAAATGAAATACATTAAATGGTGGTGATGGCAAACATAATCATTAGACTTGAAAATATTTTTGAATCCATTTTTTTGAGAATTTCTTTTTTTTTATAATATTTTTCTAAAATTTATTCCTTAAGAGTTAGGAGAATTACATGCAATGAAAATTCAATATTATTAAAATCTCAAAAAAAAAATTACAAAACATTTGTTTTCAAAAGAGTATTTATATGAAACAAATATTTAGAAAGCCACATAAATGTGTCCATATAAAACTAGTATTTGTTTATTATATTTCTATAAAAGATATTACTTACATTTAAAAAATATACAAAAATAATTGATATAGTGGTAAAATATGTGTATATCATGTACATTTGTTTTCAAATAAATACATATTTTTAAAAAATTATGAGTAATAAAAATAAATATATTCATTTTAATGAATTAATTATTAATCTATGAAGTTACATGATCGACATGTTTTATTATCCATAGTCATTAGTCAATGAATATATTAAATTGGATATTGGAAACAAATTATATTAGTTTCAGTTACTCACCAGCTAACTTTAGAGTCACATACTAACTGCACATTAATTTTGAAGCCACCAACCAACTCAAGATTAGCTACACATATTAATTTTGAAGTCACAAACCAACTTTAGAGTCTCTAATTTAAATTAAGAGCCCAAAGTATATAATGCTAAATAAAAAAGTGAGTTTTGAAGACTAAGGGGCTTATTAGACCCTCCCTTATTAATTGAACTCCGTATAAAACATTTGACATTACGAAATGAGGGAAGCATCCTTTCTGTCCTTTTTATTGTCTTTTAATCGTGACTTGGCATAATTTTAATTAGTCTAACTATATTTTCATATTCCTATGTTTTAATGACTTCGTCAAAGATCAAGTAATGTTTTTGAGAAATAATGTTCGTGGGTATGCCACATACATTGGATCAAGTAAGGCACAAGCCTCATTGTAAGTGAATCATTTACTTTAATACATTCAATACATAGATCTAGAATTCAATCCATTCACAAACCTGAAATAGAACAATGGATAAATATTAAATGATCTAGTGTGCATATCTATGGAGTTGAAGATATAATCTAGTGTGTAAAATTTGTGCAAATTAATACACATATATGAAGGTATTATATCTATGCACAACCCTATAATAAATCTAATGTAAAAAAACTTGTTTTGTTCAAAATGTGGACATGTACATTTATCTATGTGAAAAACTAAATGGCAGTTTAAGCACATTCATTTGTAGGATTTGTGTATATTCATGCACCCAAAAATATGGACTACTACAAGATCTGAGGATATGACCATGAAAACTTGTAATATTCAATGTGCATGGGAATATACGATAACAACAAAACTATTATAATATATTAATGTACACACCTTTGGTGTTTCCAATGCATAGACTTGAGAGTAACACTCTAAAAACTTGTTTCTTTAATCGATAGACAATATAGACTAAAGACAAGGACTCGTTGCTTTGCAACTTGTCTTGTTAATAAAGTTTATTTTACAAGAGATATTAAGTGGTAAGTACTTATAAATTAAAAAATATTATAAAAAGAATCTTAAGTTGAAACTCAAAATCTCTAAAAGGGATTATAACTCTAAGGAAAGTCAAAATTCCAAAATACACATTTAAGGATTCTCTCTCGCACCTACCACCATTATCCATTATTAAAATATTTCACATGGTGAGTGAAAACAAATACGAGCCACATTTTTTTACGAAAACAAAATGGCACCTCCCTGTTATGGAAGGGAATTTTGTTAAAAACCATAAACCTCCTTCTCATCTAGTAGTCTATAAACAGTTGGTATTTGCACTATTCCATTAAAATATACTTCTTTATTGGGAGGGTGTAGACTAGTACTAATGTAAATAAACAAGGCCAAGATATCTTGTTTTGAAATTTTAAATCTAACTTGGTTTCTATCTAACGTGACCCTATATATTTAAACATCCTAGTCTTGCATATGGAAATATCAAATAATTTCCCTCGAGTATTAGGAATGGAATATATAATGGTCCCAAGAAATTTAGCGAGTGAAATACATGAGGTCTCTTTGGTGTTTCTAAAAGTGACAATGATGTTTCTTAGTGACTCAAGGCCATTATCAATTTTGGTGGTTGCATCTATACCTCAGGGTTAGAGGCTAGGGTTGTTTTTTTTCATGTGTAGGCTCCATGAAAATAGAATTTCTATGTTGCAATAGAACAAGAATATTTTTTTTGAAGAATTTAAGAAATATAAACAAAACAGATGGATGGGTAAACCTACATCAAGATGATGACAATGTCCCTTATTCTCAAATTGTGCCTCCTCAAAATACATGATGTGGTTTAGAATACAAATACAAGGATCAAGAGTATTTTTTTATTAATACATAGAAGAGACATGCACTTAGGAGCATGCACATGTTATTAATGTGCATGCACATGTGTTCCTGAAAAATCGCATGCATGATGTGAAATCATGACCTGACAATCTAGTTGGTAGCCTATGTGGTGATTCAAGGCCCCACAAAGCTATATGAGCATGTTCCTAGGAACTCATTCCTACTTTTTTACCATGAACTTTGTGTGAGGGCCCTTTATTTAGATTCGGTTAAGAGTTAGTTGAGAGTGAGGGCCCTTTATTTTAATTTTACCAATAAATTATCTTTGAGTTAAAATACTCTCTAGAACATTATCATAGTTGAGAGTTTTTGGTTAACTTAAACAACAAAATTTTCTATAATTTTTATAAACTTGCAACCTAAGGGTGGATCCATATAAATTTTGAAGATGATATGTTGTGTTGTGTTCCTAATAGATCTATCAAAATAGAAGATATAAATTAACATGCAACAATACAATAGATCCACACAATAAACCACAAGATAATAAAGCATATAGAAAGAACCCTTAAGGTCGGGTAACACCATTAACTATTCCTTGGGGAATGAATCACTCCACAAGCTATTCTTGCTACAACTGTTACATCCAACACACTTCACAAGGAATCTTATTCCATTGCTTCTACTTCTTTTCACTTTCTAGATAAGGAATTTTCTAGTAGGTGGAACCTTCTAGTAAGCCTTATTACAATTGTTTCTTTACACACCATATGGGCCTTATTAAATAAATATGTCGTGAATACATAGCATTATCCCCTTCAGTACCTCCATAAATAAACCATATTATCCTCCCTAGGTACATTACATTCCACCCCCCTTCGCATGTTTCATCCTTGAAACATGGGAGGAAGACATACAATATGTTCTGCTAAGCAATGTAGCCAACTGGTACCAAGCATGCCCATCCATCCATTCTAGTGAAATGTGGACATGGGGTCTAACTGCTTCCTTTCCCCCTTGATATTGATTCGGGTTTCTTCTTTGGTTCCATGTTACCATTTTTTTACTTTGATGTCTCTTAAAATAGCTTTTAGTTCTCCATGTGCCTCCATACAAGTTGCCTTTCTGGTGCCATGCTTATCCATTATAAATTTGTCGATATTTATGACCTAAATCCTTGATGATTGTTGTTTTGTTGGGTGGTGTGAGAGGGAAGATATATCAATCTTAAAAATTAGATATCTTGTCTTTAACTCTATAACATGTGCTTCCTTTGATTCATGTAGGCCCTAATTTATTATTTCCGCTTATGCCCTTCTCGAGCCTTTTCTTCATGTGCTATTGTAGCCCTTTTTCCCTATTCAACCTCAAACTCTTTATCTACTATGTCTATAGGTGCTTCAACTATTATTCCTGGAAGGGCTTCTTCATGAACCCCTTTGAACCCTTTAGTAAGAGAAATATCATTCAATGCAATTTTCTTTTTCTTATACCAAAGCTTCAAAAGCTTCTTTTGCACATGAATATTAATTGTACCCACTAAGTCCATCCAAGGATATCCCAAAACAATATCCACATTATCCATATCTATAGCATGAAAATATGAATGTAACACATTTTTTCCATAATAATTTATTTAAAAATTTGAACATTTTCAGTATCAATTTGTGTACTTTGAATGTGCTTTCTCGGAACTTGCAACCTTTTATCCACCTTAACATTTATAAAATTATGTTTGCTATTAGGTTTTATAAAAACAATGTCATTCTCTTGTTGAATACATCAATGAACCCGTAACAGATATTTTTCAAATGAAAATAAACCCTTATGGATCTCATTATCCTTCGTCACAACATTATACCACTTGTCTAAAAATACATTTTCATATTCTTCATTTGAAAGATGTAACATACCCCATATCACCAAGTCAATATGTTGAGTAAACTATTGGAAGTTTTCACCTTTATTACTGAAGTTGTAAATTATAATCTCTTAGTATTTCTGTACAACACCTTTTCCACCTATATGGAACAATTATATGTAAAAGAAAACATTGAAGTTGTACATCATAATTTAGTAAATTCCTCCCACATAATGAGAACTAAATAAGTCCACCATAATAGTCCATATGCGAGTCTTTCCGTCTTTACCTTTGCACAATATCAAGAAATTATTACCTATGCATGATAAAATTTAGATGTACCTAAACCAGTCAATCTATGCATGATAAAATTTCGATGTACCTAAACCAGTCAATCAAACCACTATGTAAACAATATGAACTGTAATGACTTTTCTTCACCAAGGATTCACCCGACAAGGTATACACTTTAAAACAATGGCATAAACAATGAGCCATCCAAGCTTAACCCTATAACCACAAATCATCAACTTGAAACATCGACATAAGAAAAAGTAGCCAAACTTAAGTATTGTCATAAGCATTAAACCATCAAACTTACACATTGACATCAGAAATCACACCATAGAGATTTACACATGAAGACAGATATAGGTGGTTCACCCACTATTGGGCTACGTCCACGAGGAAGGGTCTCAATCTATTATATTAATCAAAATAGGAGATTACACTTGCACCCTGCAATAATTCCTCATTCGCCATGTCTCTCTCATAGAGGCTTTCTTCAAAATACTCAACACTACCAACAAAATTAGGGCAGAGATATACACTTCAGCATACAGACAAGGCTTTCAGCCTCTACATTCCAGAAAACTTAACCAGAATTGAAAATCCCAATTCCTTTATACAATTTCCAAGAAAACAACGATCTATATTTCATTGATTTAACCAGTACGATTTTATTTTCGACCAAAGGTTCTAAAGGAACAGAATATTTCTGCTATCATTCCATCACACAAAACGTTGATATAATCACATGGTCTCCATACCACACTACGACTGTGATGGCCCAACTCAGACCTATATATAATCATGACAACACTTTCTCAACTAGAACTCCGGTTCGTTTTCTACAATTAATAGCCCAAGATCAAACTCAGGGCTGCAAATCCGTTTAACATCATTCCAACCAGAGATTAACTCAAGTTGTATACCTCTAATTACCAACTTCTGAGTCAGAGATATATTTAAGGCTTGAAAATAATTAACTGACCATATTTTTGCAGAGACCAAATCGGGTCTACCATATATATATGTTGGTCATAGATTCACGCGAATGTAAAGAACAGAGCTCTAAAGAACAGAGCCTTGACAAGAGGTTAGGCTCGGATACACTATCTTGTATATAAGAATACATAGCAGAAGTCATGTGAATCTAAGCAAGCAAACGGAACAGAGTTTGATCGAGGTTCAAGCTCGGATGTGATGTTCCCTAAAATAAAATATATAACAGAGATAGGCTTAGATGCTGACCTATTTTCATCACGACTCAGCGAATAAAAAGACTTAGCAGAGCTATGACCAATGGTTGAGCTCGGGAACTATCTCACTTTTATAGCGATTACACCAATCTGATAATATCTACAAAGCAGAACTAAGCTCGGATGCTAAAATACAAAAAGGGTAACCTTCAATTCGGAAATGGAGCACAGGGAGATTAAATGAGCAGCAAATCATCATGATTATGGATCATAAACGCGTCTTCCAAGTCGAAGATGAACACAAAGATTCAACACTGACATCAACATATAGACTAAAAAATTTACAGGGTTTAGGGTTATGCTCTTTCCATGAGAGGTCCCTACATAGCAGCAAAATATCATATAGAATATACCTCTGTATATATATATTACGGTGTTGTAACTATAATTTCAAAGGGGGAATTTGCAGGGATCGGCGGTCAAGCCATCCATTAGTTTAAAATACGAATTTCCGTCTACAATGAAATCGTAAAGGTCACCAAACTTAGAAAACAATAATTCTAAAGATAAAAATAGAAATGGGGAGCGGGATCATTTCCAAAAATCAGAGATCTACTCAAAGAGCAGAGATAGTTAAAAGCAAACCCCGATGTTGAATTCGACCTACCAATATTTATATAGCTGGAAACTAAGTCAACAAAATGACATAATTATATATACAACAACAGGAAGCTAGCTGGGCAATTGGCATAATATTCATAACTGAAAACTAGCCAATGAAATGGTATGTTAGTATCTGCAACCGAAACTACCTGTGCGATTAGCATATAAATACCAACACAGATCACTATAAACAACACAGCTCATAGAAGGTCAATTCTAACTCTATGGAATGCAGTCTACTGCAATCAAACGCCGATCTCTATTGACTACACTATAAATCCAACTAGTTAATTCTGAGAGCATTTTCTTACAATTTCAGAATAATAAGATATGAAATGTAGAGTAGGAGAAATACACACCCCATCAGAATTACCTCTGTAGCACGGATCCATCTCATGAGTAGTTCGCCCATCGTCATACTCCAGGTTCATTTCAAAAGTCCTCTCCTAAAAAGGCAGAGATAAAGAGAAACCTACTGTCAAAGCTATCCAAGAGTGTGCGGGTTTCGGCATTCCGCTTTCTCTCCCTTTTCCCCACCCCCCCAAAGGGCTATCTATGCAGAAATATATATATCCATCAGCCACTTGCAGTAGGACGGAGGTAACACGAAGTGCTTCCTTTCCCCGTTGGCAGCTGGCAGCTCGTAAAGTTAGAGCTCCTCCATAAGCAACAAACGCCGTGTAGTAAGGGTTAGTGTGTTGTTTTTTTGTGGCAGATGGCGAGGGTAAGATTTGGTGCTCCTTTAAGGAGACCACCCTCCTACGATCTCTCTTAGTGGTTCAAGACACAAGGAGTACTCTTCAACTAAATCTCCGATAATTTAGTTAAGTGAGTTAGATCTAAGTTTAACCTTTTTTTTGTATAATATTTATATATATATATATATATATATATATATGCGCGCATAATATAATCTATATCTACATCAAGTGTTTGTTTTAGCTCAAGTACCACTTGAAGTCACCTATAACAAGTATTACAATTTTCTTAATCAAACAAACTGAGCTTTACCAAAGCTAAGCTTACCAAATAATTCTAATAAGTTAAGATTCCTAAATACTAATAATCTAGCTAAATTTCTTTAGCTTTAATAATGTTCTCACCCAACCTCTTCTAGGAATAGGATATACATCTTCTCATGTACATATATTGATATATATATATATATATATATATATATATATATATTAAATAATATTTATTTTGTATAGTATACTTCCTAAGGATACCTTACGAAGCTTCTCTCGGGATATTTTCCACACATAACTTATTTATTTGGCATTTAAGTGCCACACTAGGAAATCGAGGACATCCATGGGGATTTCCCTTAAAATTTCTTAGTATTAGTTAACACATTGTTAACCATCGCCAAGATGACATTAGTCGTCAGTATGAGACTCTCCCTTAGTGGCTCAGTTGCCCATTGTTTTAGTTGAGTCATCATCCTTTAGTCCTTGGGTTTTACAATGACATTTACAACTTCAAGAAATGACATAACATTACTCTCATGGTCCACTGGTGGGACCTTGGCCTTGATCTCATCACCAGGGCCATTTACATAGATACAATTACATTTATTAAAAATAACAAAATAAAGATTAAAATAGGTCATAAAGGAGGGATATCACATCCTCATCCCCTTTAAAATAACACCGTCCTCGGTGTTCACTCTTCTCTTGGAGTAATCATTTGTACCGTAGAACTGGAATTCAAAAGAAACAATGTTTAGTAACAACTTGTCATCAACTTCATAATCAAACTCAGAAACGTAAATCATGAGTTCTTTATTGCACATATCACTTGTAATATATGGAATAAATCTAGTGTTCCATGATTGTATACTGTTGACAAAATCAACAAATAGCATTCACTTGATCAAGGAAATTCTTGCCTAACACCTTAGTGCTCACGTAGAAATCCTTTTTCTCATGCCTTGCCTAACACCTTAGTGCTCACGCAACAAACATTTCTCTCATGTTTTGCCTAACACCTTAGTGCTCACGCAGCAACATTTCTTTCATGTCTTGCCTAACACCTTAGTGCTCACGCAGCAAACATTTCTTTCATGTCTTTCCTAACACCTTAGTGCTCACGCAGCAAACATTTCTTTCATGCATACTAAGCAGCATCCTGCCTCCCACATATACATTTTCTTATAGCTTGCCCAGGTCTTACAGCCAGCCGATTCTCCGAGAATCCTAGTGGCGGTTCAATCCCTGATTTTAGGGAGTACTTCAATGCCATTACAACACTCTTTACACAATTCCCCTCAAGCCTTCTTGCTTGAGTCCCGGAATTTATTTTCCCCAAGCCGCCTTGCTTGAGTCTAGAAAAATCTCTTTCAATTTAATCAATTTATTTCGTCACATTACATTTTGTACCCATACGATTACTCTGACCAATCTGGGTCGAGTTTCCTGATTAACAATATATCAAAATTTTAAAAGAATCTGTAACAGTTGTGATGTGGATCTTAAATCCTCACCCCCCTTATTTTACCTTGCAAAATATTTATGCTCTTGCATTTTCACAAGCTTCACAGAAATTTCACCATCTGCCAAATTCCACTTGTTAGTATCACTTTATATACAAAATCAAATATTGTAAGAAGATCCCTCCTTTAAACAGAAAATCATCTTTCTTATTAAAATATCCATATGTAATCATCTAAGATGTCATTTCCTACTACACATAACTAGCTTATAAGATTACATAATGCTTTGAACATGATATAACATTCTTTCTATGATGATCCATGGACATTATGATCATTTAACCTCGAATGTTAGCTTTCACCATTTCAACACAATTCCTATTTTTAGTTATACAACCCTTTTTGTATACCCTAACATCATATAGAGATAACCAATTGTCTAAAACAAACTTACATACCTTATACAGATAACCATGTGTCTTTGTAAAGGCGACCGCATAGCTCACCTTCATCTGCCGAGGTTCCAGTTTACTTGTATCATCACGTATTAGTATTATACATGAATCGATATATATATCCCACATTTACCCATTGATGGGTGTCAGGCAGTGATGTGTGGGAAAATAACATTTGCTCGACCACAACATTCAAAGTGTTAGTCGTATAAATCATACGAACAATCGTATATATAACATATGTTCAAACATCATTTTTACTTGTTTCATAAAAGCTTATACCTCGAGTACTGTCTCAAAGATCACTTTCGATCTACCCTGCAAATTCCATGTCATCAATTTTCTCCTTAACACATAATAAATAAAAACATTCATTCTTTGTGGCAACATAAGGACGTCGGAAGATTACAGCATCCTAGTAACCTGTATTTATTTCATGTTGGTTCTAGGTTTCCAATAATCTATCCCTTAACAAAATAATCAATTTGAGAAAACATATAGTTGTACATGGATAGCAAGTCATCATAAATATTGAGCAAATAAAAGTATCACTATTACTCATTGTTTCCCACGTCTATCTTAGTAGAAATTACTGAAATAAGAGGTATATATAAAAGGTACTCATGCATTCTCATATTAACTGCTTAATATTCACATGTATATGTAATTATAACCATTTTCCTTTTGTTGCACTTATATGTAAGGGTACGAGCATGCTTCAATGTCATAAAAATCGTATTATAATTACTTATCCTATACAATTACATACTAGAATGAAATTGATTAGCAAGGAGACTATTAACCATTTTTCTCCTTTGTAATCTCACAATTTCCTAGTCATAGAAAACTTCACACCAATTAAAGTTAATTTCTTTGTTTAAAAGAAACCAGACATCCTAGTCTAGCCAAACTATACTTCTTATGGAATAAAACAACAACTTAACATCACATAATTATGCTTCCCTCATAACTAGAATTATTAAATTCGCAATGACTCCTCCTGCAGCATACACCTTTACAGATTTTACTACTAAGGTCAACCTCATTATAAATTTATAAACTTTCTTATTTAAGGTAACTCATATGTAAACGGAACCTGATCATTTCTTACATAGTTCAAAACCCAAGACTAGCCCAAACTATCAAATCTTGAATGGACCTTTTAACATAAAGACTTACTTTTGATCTGAACTTAATGGATCTTTTAATAGATCTAAGTTGCTTACATTCCCCATCTAAATTTCATATTTGGAAATCTAGACTATTGGTCAATCAAGTTTACTTAGTTATCTAAGGTCAACCAAATTAGGAGACTTCCTTATCCTATAAACTTCACTGTGAAATAGCTAGGATAACTTCCAAAACGTGCTTTTACTCTACTTACAAGTACCCATTTCATAAGGACTTAACCCCAATAATCTAACTAATTAAAAGAGTACTTTCTTGTCATTCAATGAAACTAATTGTAAAGGGTGAGGAGATATTCATTCTCTAGTGTCATCCATAGGAGATCATTCAAATGAACTTATGTAATGTTCACAAATAGATACTCTAATTATAACTTTTCAGTAAACTCATACGTACTTACTTGCAATTTCAAGAAGTTTTGTCGCTTACCTCTTGACAATTCTTTGGAAGTGAACATTTTATTCTTGGCTTATAGAATGCAGCTCCTTTTCTAGTCCGACCAACTTGTATTTGTTCTTCTCCAATTGAGCTCAATAAGCCCAAGTGTTTGCAACCTGTGCTCTGGCGGAAGAAACTTGAAGTCGAGCTTGGAGATTCATTTTCCCCTCCTCCAGTACAATCCATGCATCCAAAATGAAACACAAATACTTGATTAGTCAACTTAACAACCTTCATACTTACTTATCGCATGTTGAGCAAATTAGGCCCTAGTGTTGTAACCTAATGCTCTGATACCATTTGTAACATACCCCATATCACCAAATCAATATGTTGAGTAAACTATTGGAAGTTTTCACCTTTATTACTGAAGTTGTAAATTATAATCTCTTAGTATTTCTGTACAACACCTTTTCCACCTATATGGAACAATTATATGTAAAAGAAAACATTGAAGTTGTACATCATAATTTATTAAATTCCTCCCACATAATGAGAACTAAATAAGTCCACCATAATAGTCCATATGCGAGTATTTCCGTCTTTACCTTTGCACAATATCAAGAAATTATTACCTATGCATGATAAACTTTAGATGTACCTAAACCAGTCAATCTATGCATGATAAAATTTAGATGTACCTAAACCAGTCAATCAAACCACTATGTAAACAATATGAACTGTAATGACTTTTCTTCACCAAGGATTCACCCGACAAGGTATACACTTTAAAACAATGGCATAAACAATGAGCCATCCAAGCTTAACCCTATAACCACAAATCATCAACTTGAAACATCGACATAAGAAAAAGCAGCCAAACTTAAGTATTGTCATAAGCATTAAACCATCAAACTTACACATTGACATCAGCAAATCATCACGATTATGGATCATAAACACGTCTTCCAAGTCGAAGATGAACACAGAGATTCAACACTGACATCAACATATAGTCTAAAAAATTTACAGGGTTTAGGGTTATGCTCTTTCCATGAGAGGTCCCTACATAACAGCAAAATATCATATAGAATATACCTCTGTATATATATATTACGGTGTTGTAACTATAATTTCAAAGGAGGAATTTGCAGGGATCGGCGGTCAAGCCATCCATTAGTTTAAAATACGAATTTCCGTCTACAATGAAATCGTAAAGGTCACCAAACTTAGAAAACAATAATTCTAAAGGTAAAAATAGAAATGGGGAGCGGGATCATTTCCAAAAATCAGAGATCTACTCAAAGAGCAGAGATAGTTAAAAGCAAACCCCGATGTTGAATTTGACCTACCAATATTTATATAGCTGGAAACTAAGTCAACAAAATGACATAATTATATATACAACAACAGGAAGCTAGCTGGGCAATTGGCATAATATTCATAACTGAAAACTAGCCAATGAAATGGTATGTTAGTATCTGCAACCGAAACTACGTGTGCGATTAGCATATAAATACCAACACGGATCACTATAAACAACGCAGCTCATAGAAGGTCAATTCTAACTTTATGGAACGCAGTCTACTGCAATCAAACGCCGATCTCTATTGACTACACTATAAATCCAACTGGTTAATTCTGAGAGCATTTTCTTACGATTTCAAAATAATAAGATATGAAATGTAGAGTAGGAGAAATACACACCCCATCAGAATTACCTCTGTAGCACGGATTCATCTCATGAGTAGTTCGCCCATCGTCATACTCCAGGTTCATTTCAAAAGTCCTCTCCTAAAAAGGCAGAGATAAAGAGAAACCTACTGTCAAAGCTATCCAAGAGTGTGCGGGTTTCGGCATTCCGCTTTCTCTCCCTTTTCCCCACCCCCCCAAAGGGCTATCTATGCAGAAATATATATATCCATCAGCCACTTGAAGTAGGACGGAGGTAACACGAAGTGCTTCCTTTCCCCGATGGCACCTGGCAGCTCGTAAAGTTAGAGCTCCTCCATAAGCGACAAACGCCGTGTAGTAAGGGTTAGTGTGTTGTTTTTTTGTGACAGATGGCGAGGGTAAGATTTGGTGCTCCTTTAAGGAGACCACCCTCCTACGATCTCTCTTAGTGGTTCAAGACACAAGGAGTACTCTTCAACTAAATCTCCGATAATTTAGTTAAGTGAGTTAGATCTAAGTTTAACCTTTTTTTTGTATAATATTTATATATATATATATATGTGCACGCATAATATAATATATATCTACATCAAGTGTTTGTTTTAGCTCAAGTACCACTTGAAGTCACCTATAACAAGTATTAGAATTTTCTTAATCAAACAAACTGAGCTTTACCAAAGCTAAGCTTACCAAATAATTCTAATAAGTTAAGATTACTAAATACTAATAATCCAGCTAAATTTCTTTAGCTTTAATAATGTTCTCACCCAACCTCTTCTAGGAATAGGATATACATCTTCTCATGTACATATATTGATATATATATATATATATATATTAAATAATATTTATTTTGTATAGTATACTTCCTAAGGATACCTTACGAAGCTTCTCTCAGGATATTTTCTACACATAACTTATTTATTTGGCGTTTAAGTGCCACACTAGGAAATCGAGGACATCCATGGGGATTTCCCTTAAAATTTCTTAGTATTAGTTAACACATTGTTAACCATCGCCAAGATGACATTAGTCGTCAGTATGAGACTCTCCCTTAGTGGCTCAGTTGCCCGTTGTTTTAGTTGAGTCGTCATCCTTTAGTCCCTGGGTTTTACAATGACATTTACAACTTCAAGAAATGACATAACATTACTCTCATGGTCCACTAGTGGGGCCTTGGCCTTGAGCTCATCACTAGGGCCATTTACATAGATACAATTACATTTATTAAAAATAACAAAATAAAGATTAAAATAGGTCATAAAGGAGGGATATCACAAAAGATTTAATAGCTCCTTAAAACAAAGTGTTTGGCACCATATAGTTGCTTCATATGTTAAATTAGAGTATATGCAACTTTTCCAAAATGACTTATTTTTCTTATAATATGCAATGCATTTTTAAATGCTAGGACCATATGATTTTCTTGTAAAATACATTTTTTGCAATTTGCACACCTGTCACTGGAAAACCCGTAAGCAACTGATTTTAAATCAATGTTAACTTTACTTCCCGTACTCTGATGTGGATGTTTTCTTTTGAAATAGGGTGTCTCCATGAAAGGAGCTCAGATATATAACTGGTCTCTTCAAGCTATACACATAAAGTTTTAGAAATTAATCTGAAAATTGCTGCCCTAAGTTTTTATCCTAAAAAAATTGAAAGAAGAAAAACAAATCCTCGAGTTTTTTTCCCAAGAAAGGGTTGGGATACCAAATATTTTGTTTCTTAATAGATATTAAAATAGAATATATAGAAATAAACTAGCAATAATATAATAGATAAACACAATAAACCACGAGATAATATGTTACACAATAATATTGGAAGAACCCTTAATGTAGGGTAACAACATTAACTATTTATTAGGGAATCAATCACTCCACAAGCTATGCTTGCTACAACCATTACATCCAACACACTTTACAAGGCATTCAATTCCATTTTTTCTTCTTCTTAACATAGTTTCTATCCAACCTTATAGGCACTTTCTAGAGAGGGAACTTTCTAGAGAGGGAACTTTCTAGAAGGAACATTCTAGTAGGCATAACCTTTTAATAAGCCTTATTACAATTGCTACTTTTCACACTGCATGGGCCTTATTTAATAAATATGCCCTCAATACATAGCAATATCCCTTTGAGTGCATTCATAGCTACCCCATATTATCCTCCCTAACTACATTACATGTTGCTACAAATGGATTCATTGTCAAATCTAGTTTGTCATGATATAAGAATTTTAGATTTTCATTAATATTTATTTTTAAATAATATTTTCATCAAACAACCTCCAATGAAAATTCAATATATTGTTAAAATCACAATACCCAAAAGTAGCAAAAATACCCTCATCAAAATAATACTTTTAAGAATGAAAAAGATTGGGTGCCATATAAATGTCCATATGGCACTTCTATAATATTACTATAAAAGATATTTGAGTACATTAATAGGTACCCCATATTATCCTCCCTAGCTACATTACATGTTGCTACAAATGGATTCATTGTCAAATCTAGTTTGTCATGATATAAGAATTTTAGATTTTCATTAATATTTCTTTTTAAATAATGTTGTCATCAAATCACCTCCAATGAAAAATCAATATATTGTTAAAATCACAATACCCAAAAGTAGAAAAAATACCCTCTTCAAAATAATATTTTTAAGAATGAAAAATATTGGGTGCCACATAAATTATGACACTTCTATAATATTACTATAAAATATATTACTTAAATTTGAAAAATTAACAAAATTTGTTGATGTACTATTAAAATATGTGTGGATTTTGTACACAAAGTTTTCCTTAAAACTAATAACTATCTCTAAAAAACCTAGGCATCATCTTAAGTAAATTATTAAGTTTACGTAAAATTTTAATGTATATGTAGTTAATAAACATAAAAATTATTGCAAATGTATATATTCATAAAAAATAAAAAGTATATATCAACACATAATTCTTTATAACATTATTTCTAATTTAAAATGAAATTATGAATACAAATTAAAAAGTATATATCAACCTGCAATTCCTTAATTGAAGCCCCTTTGTTTGGACAATGTTTTCCATCCCCACATGCCTCACTGTGTAAAGAGGAAGTGTCCGTCTGGATGTAGCGGCCTCTAAAGATACAGATGCGAACCACAAAAATAAATAAATTCTAATCTAAAATGAAAAATTGAAAAGAAATATGAGTGAGTTTTGATATTTACTTGAAGTTTAAGAAAAATTAAAAAAAAATGTATTTTTTATAATAAAAATTATAAACATGTTATTCATTTTAACATTTTTCACTTTAATATTCCTTATTTTACTCTATTTTATCTATCTTTGGATATTAAATTTAAATTTTTATAAAATTTACAAAAAATTATATCTTTTAAAATTTTAAAAATAATATACATATCTTATTTTTAAGATTATCTTTTATCTTTTATTATCTTGTAGCTTGGGTGATTGGGAGTACGGATTGATAACCTTCCCATCCAAGTTCAATTCCTTGCAAGTGACATGATTGGCTCTTAATTTGTAACGCCCCATATTTTGACTAGGTGTGTTTATGAGTTAGACACCTTTCACTTTATTTGCTTGTTATCTGTTCGACTCAGCTAAACAGAGTGAACTATGTTTCCGGCATGTTAGACATGATGATATGTTGCCACTATGTTTAGGATGTTACTATATTCATGCAGTTATTAAGTTATGATTATAATGAGGTTCATTGCTTTTATGATGAAAATATATGTTTTAGTGTTTTCATTGATGAAATGTGAAATATATGGTGTCGCGCGTGGGTGCCATCCTATGATGAAATTGATAGAACTATTATATTCCATGCATACCTGTGAAGCAATTGTGACATGAAATAAAATGATGTTGATGATATGGATCAATTGGTGATCGAATGGAAATGCTTGTTATAAAAAGTGTATTTTGCGGAATACTAACCTACAGGACACAAGGGCTATGAGATAGCCAGATACTTGATCTGATGTACGGAGAAGAACCTATCCATGCAGTAAACCTTAGCAACCGAAATTGATGATTCGATGACATGGACCGATAATCTCGATAGCAGCAGAGTATGATTTGATAAGGGTGTAGACCCGGTATGTTGAGAGGGATGGATGTGTTTCCCACCCTATGTTCCTATGATACCCGAGGTCGTGGGAGGGTCGTGCTGAGACACGCTCCCATGTAGTTGTGATGACGATGGTCGGATGCCTGCTAGGGTAGGATAGGTCCGTTGTTCAGCCGATGCTATCGCTCTCAAGTGCTATGTGGTCAGGTTGATGAGTCCGACATCCACTTTTGTACTAGCAGAGGAAGGATAGGGAGGATGTGGACGTAGGTTAGGATGGGAGGATATGATAGTCAGTATTGTTGAGGGTTGGGTATTCATTGACCTGGAGTTAGTGGTATTAGGTAGCTTTCTTTGTACCTGAATGATTGAACAAATGTACTCATAAAAATAATGAAATGAAGTCTTAAAGGTTAACTGATAAAACAACCGATGATGTTTTAGTAATATTATGATGAATGTATACTTATTCAGTTTGTATAAGGCATTATTGGTATTAGTTAGCAGATATGCATAGGGTGTATGACGTATGTTTATAGTACTTGTTCGTCTTGTGCATACGCTGGCCACGCATGCACATTATGCACATGCGCAATAATATTGGTTTACAACATACTTATCAAGATTTAACAATGATATAAGTTATCATAGATAACTCAATTGAGTATTTAGTGAATGACTTAATTAGTAAAAGATTATCGAAGTTCTAATGTGTGAAATAAGTTAATTAGTCCTTGTATGTAAACATTGTAAGGAACAATTAAAATAAGTGTCATTAATTGCAAGTATCCTCAAATGAAGGTGTCTTCAACATGAAGTATAATAGTCAAATATTAATACTAGAAGAGTGTTCTATATAATTGTTGATCATGATTAATTAAACCATTAATTATATTTCATTAATTATACCCAGAAGTACTATGTTGACACTTATCGACTAAACAAACAAATACTTTAATTACTATTCACAATTAATTTAGTTACTATTATTATTAATTATTATTGTTATTATATTTATTATTTTAATAATGATAATAATCCTTTTTATAAAGCATAGTGGATTGAATAATTTATTAAATAGATTATTCATTTAATTAATTTACAGAATTATTCCAAGTAAATTAAAAAGGAATTGTTTAAATAAATTATTGAATAATTCCACGGCTCGAGAGAAACTTGGATAATTTAAAATAATATGTAATCATCATTTTACCTTGAAAAGAGTGTTGCATTAAATGATTTGTACTTCCTAAAACCATGACAGCTAGGGCGGTGGAGTGAGAAGGAAGCTATGAAATTATGGAGGAAAAGATTTCTATAAAGAGGAGTTTTACAAAGTAGTAGGGGGGGTTGGTTTTGGAGGGGAGGAACACTTAGTATTTTGAGAAAAGGAGGAATGCCGAGGAGGGGGATAACTCGAAGCTTTGAGGAGGTGGGAAACTCAAAGACTGAGGAGGGGGTTAACTCGGGAAAATATTACCATTGAGCTATGGAAAGGTGCGAAGGGAAGTTGCTGTCGGGATTATCGGTCTGTGGGCTCGAGGGCTAGGAAATATGTTGATTTCCTAGGGTTAGCAAGATAATAGTTGATCGGCAGGGTGGACACATCATTTTGGGTTGTTAAGGTAACCTACAGAATCCATTACCTAAATCTTCTTATCTGTCTGCAATCGACGGATTTAGGTATTTTACTGAACCAGCTTAAATAGAACGTATTTTCTTTTATTTTCAAGTTATGCATGTCAAAAGAACAGAGTTAAATGAAAAGTTTTAAGATTATGTTTATTTAATTGCAGAGACATATAAACATTTAGAAAATGGAAACATAGACGGTTGAATCTTCTGTTTTCTTCTAAAAATAGTAAGGGAAAAACTAGGTATTCACTGATAAATGGAATGGAGACCCAGTGCCTAGTAAGGGCACTGCATAATTAAACCCCCTTTTTTAACCCCCCTTGTTTGTATAGCCGCTTAATTGTTAAGAACATGTGATCCTTCCTAGGAGCTTATAAGTTAAATCCAGGGGGGGTTTCTCATACACTGACCTTAAAAATATATTATTATTGATGTTATTAAATGAAAACTAAACCCACTTGAACAAGTATGCTACCCCACTACCCCACAAATTTATATCTCTAAACCTAACAATGTAAGGATTGCCCACTTTAATAATGATATTATATTTATCATCAACTTAGCCACTTTAACAAGTATGTTATCTCATAAATTTATATCTCTAAACCTAATTGGTTAAACAAAAAAAGAGCTAAATGCAAGCTCATGCTTCCAATGGCCATTTTGATCAAACAAGAGATACATGCAAGCTCATGTTCACAATGTTCTGTAGATTCCCTTGGTTGAGGTTAAGCACAAATTTCTTTGTTGTAAGAATTGTTATATTCTTGATGAAATTTTAGGACGAATATCTTCAATTCTTTGTGTGGTGCCAATAAGGTGAGGGGCATCAAGAGGTGCATGAAATCCATAACCTCCTTTAGAGAGATTTCCTTCTGTAGATACAAAAATATTTACATATAACTACATATAAATCACACAGCAAAATATGTTAAGAACAGTTTGAACATGGGAATGAATATGTAACCATGAATGATAACCATTTTGATATATTTCAATGTCACAGTAGAAATGTATAACTTGAAATGCTAACAATAACATATCCTTACCTCCTTACTGAAATTGGAAGAAGAGAGCCCATTCCATATAGTAAGCCAACCTGGTTGAAGATTATGATGTTCACCGAAAATTTCAATCCGTCTTCGACCTTGAACAAGATGTTCAATTATACGATAAAGATACTCAGGATTTAGAGTGGATCCTGATAAAATTACAGACAATTTAATTGGTTTCATTCATAAAGCAGAGACACGGAAACCGATCCAAATTTTTATTGGTCAAAATACAAACCATATGGAGTTTCTTCATATACAATTACGTCTACGTCAATGTCTAGATGCATGAAGTGTGGTGAGATAATGTTTTTTATACCCATCAAACAGTGCTCATGTATTCATGTTTCATGGATTCATATCAGAGACAATCGTTTAAGGGAAATTGAAGATTTAACTCAGGAGCCAAGATCAAGAAGGAATGCCTCTTGGTTCTTACTTTGGTGCGTTTGACTAAAGCTCCTCTGTCATTATTAACGGATGCAAACGCAGCTAGATTTTCAAGGTTTTTCTTTAGCCAACAAATATCTTCAACTCTTCTAAATCCCCACTTTAATAAGTCAAGAAATCTATCAAATTCAATAAAAATTTTGATTTAAAATATTACAAGATTAAACTGAGACAATGAAGTATAATTGGGCAGAGGTTTTTACCTTCTTGAAACAATGACGACCTTCTTTAAGACCTTCAGCAGATCCAACCCAAAGAAAAACAAAGGAATGGATATCCGCGATATCCTGAAAGCAAAAAGAAATCTTGAAACAGGTTTCCAAGTTAGTATAAAAGAAAATTCCAAATTCTAATAAAAATGTAAAAAACAATCAATTCCTCAACGATTTAAACCTAAACCAAACGATAGATACAGGTGGGAGCCCTGAATTTGTAGGGCAGCATACCAACATATAAAAAATACTTTACACCCAATTCAAAGGACAGCAGTACCAGCATGCATAAAAATCTCCAATAAATCAAAATATAAAAATCCAAACATGGAAAACTCTAGAAGTAATGTTTTTGTGACAATACCTCAATTCGGAGGTTCTTGAAACGTTCACACCTCGCTCCACTTCATCCCATCATTGACATCAGCCCCTTTGCAAAATGGGGTATTGATTTTATGCTTTGTAAGCCCACTTCAACGGAGGGTCATAGCTATGTTATCGTAGCTATTGAGTACTTCACTAAATGGGCTGAAGCCATGCCTACATACATAGAAGATGGCAAGAAAATAGTACTATTCATATTCATTCATATCATAGCTAGGTTCGGAGTCCCGTAGGCCATTGTGACGGGCCATGGTTCACACTTTAGGAACTGCATGACGGATTAATTGAGTTCCAAACTAGGTTTTCGTCATGAAAACTCAACCCCATACTACCCACAGGAGAACAGTCAAGTAGAGGCGATCAATAATGTCTTGAAATTTATGATCGAACGCACCATGGGTAGCCAAAAATCCAAATGGCACTTAGCTCTGTTCTCAGCCATTTGGGCCTACAAGACTTCGGTAAAAAATGCAACCGGGTTTATACCATTCAATCTGGTTTATGGCCTGGAAGCAATCCTACTGATTGAATGTGAAATACCGTCTCTAAACCTAGCTGTAGAACTCTTACCCAACACAACCACCGAAGATGAGCGGTTTCTATACCTACCCAAGCTAGATGAAACTTGCCGAGACGTCGCACTTGCTAATGAGGCTCACAAAAAGAGCGTCAAAGTTCAATATGAAAAATCCATTCAACCTCAAGTGTTCAACGAAGGAGACCTAGTCTTAACCTACGACCAGATGGACGATAACTTAGGTAAAGGCAAGTTAGAATATATTTGGTACGATCCCTACATTGTTAAACATGTGTTAGAGAAGGTCTATATTTGGGAGAGCCCTACAACGGGCTTTACCTAAAGAGATTATATGCGTAGGTTCATCCTGCGTGGAACACCTTGTATATAATGTATATAGTGTGATTGTGGTTTATTTTTTGCTCTTTAGGTTCTATCTCGTACATCATCATTTATCTTGACTTCTGATTTTATGCACAGATGTCGGCGTACAATGGATTCACGGATGGTGCTAGATGACATAACTGGAAACTTGCTTCTGCAACATGGGTACTATATTCCCCTACTAGCGAGTTGATATCCTCAGGTGGTATCTTCTTGGGCCTCGCAACAAATAACATCACGGAGTATCATGCAGTCATCGGAATCATGACCAAAGTTTCTTCTCTTGGAATCCGTTCCTTTATAATCTACCTCGAATCTCAACTCATGGTCTCTACGCTAAATCGCATCTACACCGTCTGTGATCCTACACTACTTCGTTTATACAGAAAGGTACACCTTTTTGAATGATCATTTGATTACATCTTATATCAACATGTACCAAGGGAATTCAACTCAGTGGTTGATTCGTTAGCTAACTATATGTTGGATTGGCATCTAGCACACACATAATCAATACATCATAAAAGAACACATGTGCATATGTAAACATGCAAGTCATCATATATAAAACTGTAGATATAGGTCCATACATATATATCACATAAAAAACAATTCTGCCACATACAACAGTATAATGCATCTAAAGTCAAAATTAGGTCTATAACCCATACAAAAATTTGGTTGAATCCTACATGTCATATAAATTTTGTTATCAAACTACTATCTAAAACTAGTCGCGAGGCGCGTGGTGCTCATGATAGCACACTACGGCCATAGAAACCTGATAGAGCAGCTTGTCGAGCCGCTCTGGCTCACCCACAGTGTACCTCTGGAGGTGGTATGGGACCTCGAGTATTCTCATGGAAGGAATACCATAGTTAGCCCCTCTAGTTTCTGCTCCACGTCGCGGATCCCTCGCGCCTCATCCTCTTCGACTTGGTACTTCGCTCCCCATCGCCGCAACAGAGAGGATCTTGCTAGCCTCACCGACCCTCGATATGCAATATTATACACATACATTAGACTTTCTATGCATTATCCAAACAAAAAAATGATATAAAATTTAAAATTTAAAAACAAGTTTGAAGCTCATATACCTGACTCATCCCAGTCATCGCCCTGAGGTAAAGCTAGATCAATGTCGCCGCATAAGTCTACCTCGACATAGGGATAGTCCTCGATCATCATAATCTACTCCTCCAGCCATGAGAATAAATCCTCCCCAAATGCTAGAACCTATGGTCCACCGAGCTACCCAGCATAATCACTCCATCTCCCCATCCGTGTCTTAGATGCAGAATGACGAGGCCTCTCTACTTGAGGACGCAATAGAGGCACCCTCTCCTGAAAAAAGGTAACCAGGATACTACCGTACCCGAACTGGCTTATACTTCCATTGTCGCACTTCGTTACCTAATCCTTGATGTTAATTAGGACCCCTTCACACCAGTTGAATAGTTTAGGCTGCATGCATTCCACATCATAATTCATTTGCACTTTGGTTGCATGGTAATCTCCCACACTTCCCGCCACACGTGCAATGGTATACAAAATTGACCTCAAAGGAAGATTTGTCACGTCCGCAATAAGCACTTTCCTTCTCTTCTTGCAGGATCGTTGTCTACAATATCCAACGATATAGGTGTATATGGTCTCATCGGTAGCCCAATGTCCTCCTAATTTGACTCAAGCCCCTCTTTTGGAGAGGTTGGTCAAGAAATAGATATCCTTGAGCTCAATCTCGAGTATGTTCTCACCAATATGGAAATCCTGGATGTCGGCATCGCGCATTTGGATAATGTGTTTTAATAGCTTCCCCTGATTGCAGATACCTCTAGTCTTAAAGAATTTCAATAGACCACATTATCATGACGCGGCTTGTGTGGCATCATCATTTAGAGCTTCCCTATCTTCATCTTCATGCTCTCTTTCTTTCCAATCCACCATTTTCTCTTTAGTAACTTAAAATCTCCTGCAAATCACCAGGGGAGACTCCAGTCAAAAGATGGGAACCTATATTCATGAAAAGAGGGAGAGGCAATTATTTGATTTCCCAAGTCTGCGGATTTTCGCACCCTGGGCAGTGCAGGGGACATGAAAACTGCTAATTTTCGCGCCCCAACCAAAGCCCAGAATGAAAAATTCCTCGAATTTTCGCACTTTCGTATATAGGGGGGCCAAAAATTTCAGGGCACAAATTTGGTTCCCTAAGTCCCTTTCCAACCCAAGAAAAATAGCATGAAAACAATCAAGAAATGGATGAAAAGAAAGAGGAGGATCCGAGGACTTACCTGCTTCAAACGATGGTCGAAATGACACCTTGGATTTCCCGATATCCTCGGTTAGAGTTTTTCTCTCCACACGGTGAAAATCCTCTTTGGGTAAAAATGGCTAAGTCAAAATGGGTAATTTCTCCTTTTACCCTCTTTTATACATATCATGTGGTTATTTTTACCTATTTTCTATATTTAAAAACCTTTTCGAGTTAATTCTTCACATTTTTATGACCTAATGTTTGTTCCTAGGGTTTTTTACTACATTTGGCAAGTTCATTTATGTTGTTCACATAGGTGGTGTCATGTATTTGACTTTCTTTCGAGCTTACTTTCTCTTTTTCATGCTCTGGACCCAAATATGAAAAATATTCCAAGCACTTTCACACGTGAGTCGTGCTTGCCAAAACAAGTAAAATGATGTCATGCTTAGTTTACTTTATTCATGCTCGAAAAACGATGAGTAAAGTATTGTCTTAGTATTATTTTCTCCATTTTTTGGACTAAGATGATCAACTCACGAAAACATAACCTTAGGAGCTCTCTTTAAGCTCTTTTCGTACTCCCTTGCTTAAAAAGTATTGGAAAGTGAGATTGTCTCTTTCACAGTTGTAAAAGTATTTGAAAGGAAGTCTATCCAGTGGTAGGTTATCCCTTTTTGAATCGGTTAGACTACTTACGAGAAAGGTATACCCTAGTCATTCATGACTAGGAAAGTTCTTTTGGATATTATTTTATACTTTTTTGGGTCCAGGGACTAATTGTTACGAAAAATTCAAACCTCTGAGTCTTCTTTAAGTTATTTCAGACTCTCTAAACATGAAAAGCTGCCGAGTTACTCTTCTTTTGACTCATAAAATTAAGCATCGAAGGATCCTTATGGAGTCGAACCTCTCCTTCCTTGGGTTTGTAAAAAGTATAGGGATGGACTCACTTAAACGTTAGCTATACTGAGGATCTGTTATCCTCTTCAAGATAGTTGAACCACAAAGAGGTACTCGTCAATCATGATGGGGGGGAATTGGGAAATAATCCGAGTTTACCCTTTTACTAGCTTGTGAGTCACTACCTTTGAACATGGCATGCATTTACCCCTTGTCTTCTTTGGGTATTCAGTCTCTCTGCTGAGTTATAACTACAGTCATAAGTCCTCTTCTTCGCTATTGAGTCTACTCACCTTGTATTTGTTTCTTCTAATTAATCCTTGCTGCCAAGTCCTGTCTCATGTTGTTATATGTTCAAAGGGTCATTGTCACCTTGATTCAACCTTTTACAATTTGGTCAACCCTCGATTTTTATGTCAGTCTGTACTCCTTTGATTTGTTGCTCCATACCTCTTTCCTATATCGATTTCGTGTCGATGATGTGGATTTATTATGGTCCACCTTCGACGAGTCTATTCCCGTCGACATTAAATCGATATACAGGAATTAGGCTTAGGAACCAACTGTAGTACATTTGTACCTACATGCCTCAATGGCAGGTTTCCTTGGATTCAACAGTAGGTTTTCATCATTGGCCTATGATCGAATAATCCCTCGAATGTTCGACGTCAAGACTCTTGATTCAAATTCATTGGGTTGTACTAGAGATACCTTGGGGATCATTGTTATCATTGGTGCTTACCCTTGTACTTGTTAACAGCTTACATCGTTGGCTAGTAATCAAGTAGTCTCTTCCATGTTCGACTTCAACACCTTGTAATCACATGGTCAAATTCATATCACTTCGAGATTGGGTAGAATATCCTAGACAACCATATTGTTTCTTTTTCGTTCAGGCTGTGATGGCTTCTCTTGAGTAGGTCCCTAAATAGGAAAGCATGTCAATGCCCTCCTCTAATGTACTGTCACACAGATCCACTATTGTATTGGTCGTTGCTGTGTTGTTATGTGGTCATGGATCCACATTTGTTCTTCCTAGCCATGACTTGTTTACGGTCTCTATCATGTCAATTATGTCATGGATTTGCATTGTATTGGTCGGTAGCCATGCTTTGAGTGTCATTTCACCAATTCATGGTTTATACCCATGTGAAACCTAACGACGCTTCCTCCTAATGAATGTGAGAACTTACTCTCACCTAGTTGGTCCACTCTTTGGCTCTCCTTAGAATCCTTAGAGCCAAATCCAATTTGTTTTAGCCAAGTGCCACATCATCAGGTTGAGATGCCACCTTAGTTAGCCCACTTCTAGTAGTGCGGCACACGAAAATTCCCCTTTTTCGTGTTCTGCATACCTGCTCGAGTACGAAATTACAGCTTAATCGTGCCTTGCTCAACCTCTGGGGTGCGAAAATTACCTTCCAACCACCTTTAGCTTGGATCTTGGATCTTATCTCCCGGATATTTTTATGGGATTGAGAGTTCCCTTCGAATCCTCACTCGCTTTGGTTTGGTTCAACCTCCTAGATCCACCATTGTCTCTCCTATATCCATTTTCCTCTCCTAGTAGTTGGCCTCCCAAATCCTATAGGAAGGAGGTCATCCATGGGCTAATGGGAGAACAATTGAGGTATCAAACCTATGGTCTTGAGAGTTTTGCAGAGGTAGCAATGAGGAAGGCTTTGGAGCTGAAGTTGTTGCTTGGACATCAAGAGTGACTTTGTAAGATTCGTCTAGCTTTCATCAATATAACTTGTCTTATTTTCCCATGTTCTTGTTGCAATCAATGGCATGATATGGTTCTAGTTTGATTTAGATTCTATCTATTTCACATAGTATTTGGAGATTGTGTTGCTTGTTGCTTGCTTTGATTTGAACAGGTTCTACTTGCGGGATTCAAGGCTAGAGCTGGAGTTTTAAGACAAACATCAAATTAGAAGTAGTCATACTACTTCCTCTTTTTCAAATATGTTAAATATTTGTATATATAATTAGATCTAGGAATTTAGGTTACATTTGTTTGTTTACTATCTTAGATTAGACTTAGTTGATCTTAGTTTAATCTCTGGATAAATCTTACTACACATTTTTATAATAAAAAATTGCAAAAGTGTTATCCATTTTAATATTTTTTATTTTACTTTATTTGATCCATTTTTTAATATTACATTTTAAAGTCTAAAGTTTTATAAAATTTTAAAATATATATATTTTAAAATTTTAAAAATAATATACATATATTATTTTTAAAATTATCTTTTATCATTAATTTAATTTAAAAATGAAGAGAAAAATATAAAAATTAAGCTAATAACACAAATTTATATCTCTAAACTTTTTATTTATTATATAATGGTATCATAAAAGCCACCCCATGGGATTTAAACATTAGTAAATGAAAACTAAACACACACTAAAAACACTTTAACACATTTGCTAACCCCACAAATTTATATCTCTAAACTTAACAATGTAAGAATTTCCCACTTTAATAATGATATTATATTCAAAGGATATATATATGTATAATGTAATATTAAAAATCATATACAAATGTTTAAATGTTTGTTATATTCAATATATTTTATAATACATAAAAAACAATCAATTCCTCAACGGTTTAAACCTAAACCAGACGATACGTATAGGTGGGAGCACTAAATTTGTAGGGTAGCATACCAACATATAAAAAATACTTTACAGCCAATGCAAAGCACAACAATACCAACATGCATAAAAATCTCTAATAAATCAAAATATAAAAATCCAAACATGGAAAACTCTAGAACAATGTTTTTGTGACAATACCTCGATTCAGAGGTTCTTGAAATGTTGACACCTCACTCCACTTCATCCCATCATTGACATCAGCCCCTTTGCAAAATAGGGTATTGATTTTATGCATTGTAAGCCCACTTCAGCTGGGGGGCATAGCTATGTTATTGTAGCTATTGACTACTTCACTAAATGGGTTGAAGACATGCCTACATACGCAGAAGATGGCAAGAAAATATTGCTATTCATATTCATTCATATCATAGCTAGGTTCAGAGTCCCGCGGGCCATCGTGACGGACCATGGTTCACAGTTTAGGAACTGCATGATGGATGAACTGAGTTCCAACCTGGGTTTTCACCATGAAAACTCAACCCCATACTACCCATAGGCAAATGGTCAAGTAGAGGCGATCAATAAAGTATTGAAATGTATGGTGAGATCCCCTAATGATGGACTAACATGATAAGTCTGCAACATTGGGCATTTAAACATCAACAGGTTTTTCCAATTTTATTAAACAGTGACATTCCTGATATTCAACAGATCTATTTGTTTCTAAGGAATCAAATATGGACTGATGTAAACTCTTGATCCTAGGAACAAATTTCCTTGGAGACAAGAGGGATCACTTATGATCTCATATTTAAGAGTTCCCAAATAGACAATCCCATATTAAGGGTCATTCAAAATGCTAGAAAGATTATTTTTCTGTAGAATATCACTTCGTGCAATTTAGTACTCAAATCAAATACTTGAATCAATTACATCATTTATTCTAGTCTATTTTCCAGTTATGGATTTAGTGTAGGAAAATGGAGGGAGCTACATTTAGAATTGTTGTTCATTTGTTGATGTATTATCCTCTGTTTCTTTTGTGCTTTTTTGATGAAAATAATTCATTTGTTGACGTATTATCCTCTCTTCCTTTTGTAATTTTTTTTAGAAGAGTATTATGAAATATGATGTTGGTTTCAAGGTCTTCTGCTACTAGAATATGTGATGGTTAATGATGCCTTTGTATAAGTGTACTTGGTGTGGCTTTCGATGTGTATTTGACCTATCTATCTTTTTGTTCATCTGAAAACATACAGAGGAAGGAGAAAACTATTATGAAAGATTATGCTAGTTTCAGGGTCTTTTGCTACTAGAATATGTGATGTGTAATGAGACCTTTGTATAAGTGTACAGGGTGTGGCTTTCGATGTGTGTTTGACCTATCTATATTTGTGTTCATCTAAACACATACAGAAGAAGCTGCATTAGACGGAAAAGAATTAGAGGACGTTTCTCTTGCAGCAAACAATGGATCTATTGCCTCTATATTGCATCCATCAAATAATTGTCTTGCAATCACAGGGTCAGAACAATCAACTTCCACAGATAATAATAATCTTGGTGAACCTTTGGAACAAGCTAAACCTAAATACAGGTAAAAATTATGGATGTGTATATAGTGTTCTATTATCAAGCATTGGATATTGAAACATTTGTTGTCTTCCTGTTGAAGGATATTAAATCAGAGGGTCCTTATTGGCACGTACCTATTGAGCTCTTCATGTTTGTTGAATAACCATTTTCTTAATTGAATGAGGCTTATTGATGTTGCATTTCAGACAGTGCAAGGGATACACAGCTTCTGTCTTTGCATGACTCCTTTAAATGTATTGCTTTTCTAATGATTTGAGCATTCTCAGTGTTTTATGTGCAGACATGACCATTATCAAAAATCAAATGAAGTAGTTGTTACTGTGTTTTCAAAGGGACAGTCTAAAGACAATGTTGTTGTTGAGTTTGGTGAACAGTTTGTATGTTTCTTCTCCAGAGGATGATTGCTTCTTTAGCTCATGTTGTATTTTTAGTGGGGTTAAGCATGAGTTGGACTATTTTTTGGTTTATATTATTGGCATAATATTTACTCACTAAGGAGGTGGTTTGGTTTATTGTGATTTCAGTTGAGCATTATGTCCTTCAGAAGCGCTTATTTGCTAAGGTAACATTTGTTGTTCTTCTTGATGGTATTTTTGGTATGTTGTTTTAAGTTTTCTATATGTTTTGTTTGAATGTGAAATACTTGTGTGAAACTGCTTCTTCTATGGTTACTGTGTAATTTTTAAATTAAATTATGGGAACTTGTATGGCTACATTTTACTTTTATTTCCCAACTCTCTCTTGTATCTACTGTAGTATGTGAAATGAAATCTGATTAATGATATTTCCACACAATATGACATCTCACAATTGACAATTATTTATAGGAAGACAGATTTTAAATGTGATTGTTTGAACCTTTCAGGCAATAGAAATCTTTAGGTACTTTTGCTTTTGCAAGTTACTATTTATTTCCTAGTTCGATGTATTGCATGTAGCTAGGACTTCTTCTGAGAATTGAAAGTGTCTATCAGCTAGGATGCCAGTTTGTTAGCTAGGTGTCTAGTAGCATAGATCCATCTTAACACTGGCCCTTTCAAAATGATATGTTCACACCTGTTTTTAATCCCTCAGTAGTTAAGAGATCCAGGGTTAAGAGATCTATCAGCTAGGATGCTAAATTGTTGATTCTGATTATATAGGCATTCAAGAGTATTAATGAAGAATGACAACTCAATCATGGGGACTAATGGAAAACTAAATTCGATTCATTTTGTTTGTTTGTGTTTTGGGTAGTTCGGAATGTCGGTAGTCAAATTGTAACATCATTTCCATGTCATCTTCTAGGTTGCTCCTGCCGTGATATTTTGGTTGATTATTGTTGTCAATCTCATTGTTTGAAAAATGGATTTTATTTGTATTTCTATTGCTTTTATCAATTCTGCATGGCTCCTCAAATTACATATAATAAAAGATTGGTAGGACATGAGGTTCGGGTCTAGCTTGGCTTTCTGATCTAGTAGTGGGCGATTATATAACTACTTATTAACTTTTTCCCTCTTTTCAACTGTTCATTTATCATGGTGGTCCAAAAAGACTAAAATGAAAAATCTGATCACGGTAAGTTTACTAACAAAAAGTTCGCTATCAATATTATCAATATTTCTATCATCGCCACTCGACTGATGACCCACTCCACTACTTTCATGAGGCGATTCCACCGATTTCTTAAAAGAAAGGAATTTAGAGAACACTTTACGTCTCAGTTTAGAATTAAACCTCTGAACACGAAAATATGTTGCTTCTCGGAGTGTCCCCATAGGCTTGGATTTCCCTATGTTAGGGAATTCACTGCAACGCAGCTCTTTCTTGTTTTAAAGTAAAGATTATCCTAGAATCGAAAAAAAAAAATTTTATTAAAGTAAAGACTCTCCTAGAATTGAATTTTCGATGCTTTTTTTTTCAATCATTGACCCTCTACATTTCTCTCTCTTTTTAACAGAGGCTCACCAAACATTGAAATGGATGAGCACACATTCCTCATCAACTGAGAAAGGGCAGTGGATTTATTGACATCACTAGATAAGGTATGCTTACAGTCCATGCTTATTCAACAAAATACGAGTTAGCATTAGGGCCTATCTTGTGCACAAACATGGTGAATTAATGAAGCTTGAAATCCTAAGCATGTGGTGACTATTTCTACCTGTTGTCATTCAACCATGCCTAGTTCATTAGGGTGCTAAAATTATTCATTCAAGAACTTACATTGTTCATTGCATCATATTAGTGAAGGCATGTTAAAAATATAAAATTATTCGACAAGTGTGAGGATATCAAGCACATTTCAATTGCCATAATATCTTTTCTAGAATGCGTTTCCACTAAAAAAATAATAGAAGAAAACAATAAAGCCATTGTTGTTTCCCTCATTGCTATGTTGGATATTTGGGAAAGGTAAATGTGATCTCTTTGGAGTAGTTGGGTGAAAGAGAAAATGTTAAGAAGTCTTCCTATGAAGTATAGGGACTCTTTACAAAACGATTAAGTTGCAAGGTTAGCTTAATAAGGTACTTTTATGAAAAATTCATATTTAGAATGATATAAAATAAAAAATAAATAAATAAATATTTACACCAATAGGTCTTTTATTTTAGAATTTGGGGTTGACTAGAGCATATGCCTTTCCTAGATTTCACAAGGACGAGACAAGTGTACTTTCCAGATTGATTTTATGGCAGTTGTTCCTAATTTGAAATAAACAATTATAAAAGAAAAAGAATATAAAAAATAACTGGTAACTATGCATGGATAAAGCTATTTGATGGACAAAAAACTCATAGTTGATGCATGGACAACGGGTGCAACTACACATGGAAAATAAGTAACTTGTTGGTGGCACTTAAGTTGTGACATATCGGTGTTCACCAACCACAAGTTAAGTGGTTGTTCTAGTATAATAATAGTAAGGCCTTATTATAAATAGACCATGCCTATTTTAAAAGTAAACCAACTGGAGGTAACTATTTAAAAATAAAGGTCGCCACCACTTAAAGGATAAAAGCACTATCTAAAATAATTGGAAAAGAGCATATTTTTATATAAAATATTTTGACGTGAATAAACAAATGGTTCCCAGAAACTAGGATGAACTTGTTTGGAAGCTATTCAAATCCAGGGAGCAGCTTTAACACCTTTTGAGGTCTAGAAATGAATTGGTTCATGCTTTGAAGCAAGTAGATGAAAATTTTTCAATGATGAAATAGTCACCTTATGAAATGATACTAGATGTAATGCTTCCATCAAGGCAAAGATGTTAGGCTCATTATTGTAGATTGATTAGTTGCAATCACTAGAATAACAAGGACCACATAATGATAATTTAATCAAGGAAATATTTCTGTTGATTTTTGGAAGCTTTCAAGGGTTGGATCAAATGAACAATCCCTCATCTAAAAAGAGGGTAAAATTTATAGTAATTGTAGTGAGAGTCAATTCATGTGATGTTATGTTAGACCTTGACTAGGACGATCTCAACCGACAAATGTTTCAACATACTGCTAGTAAGAGTCACACTGAAATTGTATCCACTTCAATGCAAATGATAATGACTATGTTTTGGATGAGTGTGAAGACATATCACGACTATTATTATCTATTTTAATTTGCTAGTTTGAGAAAATAGAAGTGGGATGATTCACTAATTTCCCATTTCTTAGGTGTAAGTGTTTGTTAGAAATTGTGTAGAAACAATGATGCCATATCTGACACATAAGAGTTTGTTTTCAATAATATTGAAAAAGAAATTACTCTCAATGGAGATTTATGCTCACGGACAATCTCAAGGACAACCAAAAATATTAACTTCGTTGCTCCAAAACAATATTTTGACATGAACCAATCTTTTGTTGGTATCAATTTGATTCAATCTCTTTTTGTGTACATTCTATGTGCAAATCTGCACATTGATTAGAACCGTGGTAGATATTTTTTTCAGCAAACTCCTGAACCAAACACCATCTCTCTCATCTCATGGTTAATTTATCTCCTCCTCCCTTTCAAACAAAAGGCCAATGGTCCCCAAGAATCATATCCTTCCATGTTTGCATCTCTTCCCTACACCCTTGGAATTCCAAATGACTTCAAGAGTTGATTATGACTCCCTCCTTGGAAACCCATGCTTTAACTTTGTATGTGAAGGCCTTTTGAGCCTTTTTTTTCCACGTGGCAGGTGGTTATTGGCTATGAGGCTTGGAGCACTCCCTTCAATCATGTTTCATTCCCTTTAGTTGGGGTGGAGGGCAGAGGTATCTCTTTCCATCCTTTTTACATACTCAACACAGAATTTGGCCCACATGATTTAGGTCAGTGGAGGGTTGAGGATGGAGGTATCACTTCCCCTCCAATGTTGTCCAGTGTCACTTTCACAAGGCTTAACCAAAAATACTTCTGGCAAGCCATAAGAAGAGGATTTGGTCAAGATTTGGAAAGGGGCTTTGGCAACCTACACTATTTCGTAAAGGGAGGTAGGAATCTAGAACAGACCTTGCTGAATGGAACTCATGGAATTTTATCCCTTGAACCACCCATTCATTCATGCATTATACAATATAAAGGAATGCAATTCATCTAGTAACTTTATAAAGGGATTTCTCAACAATTTCATCAAGCAAATTGGTAATTTTTGAAGGATTTACAATTTGTATAACATAAAACCATTCATTTAGAGGTTTTCTAAACACTTGGAAAACATACTACCATGCTACAACTATCCATCGAACCAAAAAATTCAATATTGTTTTCACCTTTAAATTATAGTCTGCAAACTCTACTTAATTAGAATTATGCCATTGAAATAGAAAACAGAGAAACATTTTAATTTATGCAAAATTAATCAAGGTCTATGTTGTTTAATAGACTTGTCCATAGGTTGAGTGTTAGTGACTATGGATAAGATCCAAGTCCTCCTTTTGGGGGAAGTCAACAGTAAAAGGACCTTGAATAGGCCTAAAACCATCAAGGAGCAACCTTTTTCTCAGTTCTGGGGATAACTTAAGCCTTAAAACAAATTATGGGCATACTTGGAGCTATTCTCGGCGGTCCTCTCGGTATAAACAGCCCTAAAATGAGGTATGGTCGCATCTTGAAGAGATCTATGCATATGAAGGGAAATTATGGGCATGAATAGCTCTATGGAAAGTGACGAGTAGTGGAAAAACAGTCCTAAACCATGGATTCTGAGCACATATCAGCATGTAAACATATCGGTTTTGAATTCTGGGCAGGTCTGAAGTCAATATGGGTAGTTTCCTTCACATATTTGGACTTTTTTACCCTGAATAGCTGTTAAACTCAACCCTAGAATAAATCTGGGCAATTCTGAATGAATTCTCGGCACTTTTTATAGACCCTAGAACAGCAGTATGCGCCCACAGTTAGCACAAGAGGAAGGGATATGTCCAAATTTTTAAGGAATTTGTACCCTAGAACATCGTAGCTTGTTTGATGAGATCATCCAAGCTATGGTGCAACATTTCAATGTTTCACACCATATTAAGGAAGCATCCACCCTTGAATCAATTTTTTGCACACTTGAAACCCTTCTTGGCGCAAGCCGTCACCCCTAGAGAGGTTTGTCCATGTTGTTATGTATACATATAGAGGTTGATCCACCTTGGAGGCCATTATCATCATCCTGGAAGAGGATGTCCCTCCTCGAGGGACATTTTTTCCACTTTAGGATGTCTTGCTGCTTGAACTAAAGTGTTATTTATTCATGGATTTGTACATACCAAATGATACCGTCGGCTCTAGCTTTTACTTCCTAATTCACTACAAGTAAATCCTCAACTTTCTTGTTTTTCTATGTGAATTCTTTCCCTAAAGTCATCACTGTCATATTAAAGGCTTTATGTGCTCAAATCTGGCATTGTCCTTCAAGAATACTTATCTTGGAATCTGCTAACTGCCTCTGTAATTATGCATTGCCTTTTTCTAATATCCTACAATAGAGTGGTGATGGTGAGGAGGACCTCAAAATATTTTTTCAAATTTAGATGGAGACTACGAAAGCAAATTGAATAGCCTTAATCAATGTTCATAAGGTGTTTACTAGAATGGTAGATGTGGAACAAGGAAAATCACTACATACGTTGGAGGTTTGACATGGACTTCGTTAAGTTGAAGGGGCCTTTGGAGGCCACATGGTGTCGTCTCCTAGCATCGATCCCTTGCTTGACGTTGGAGGCACCCCCCTTTGTTTGGAGCCTTATGCATGAAGGGACATAGTACTTGTTTTTACAGGTTTTTGAAGAATTGTTGTTTGTAGGGTGAAGCAAGTAACATTGTGAAGGCCTTGAAGGTTCACCTTGGTTACTCCACACATATGTATTTGGTATGAGGTATTCTATTTCAGATTTCAAAATCAGCACTTTGTATGTTTGAAGTTTTAAAGAACAAAGTATGACTTTGTGCAAAGAAGGAAAAATTATTGAAGATTGGCTTAGACCTTTAGATTTTTCATATGTTTTGGGTTATCCACATCATTTTTCAAGTGAAATATGGTCAAATTATCTTCCAAAATCTCATGGGACTCCTTCCATGGTTTCACTTGATATTCAATCGTTCATGGATTTTGTTGTAAACCTCAACATTGTTGATGAGGATGTTTTGATGATGGTATTTTCACTTTCATTGGTTGGTTGTGGTGCGTGGGAATGATATTGCAGGTTAAATCCAAAGGAGATAAAATCATTTCCCTACTTGATCAAAAGTTTTTATAAATGTGGTCATGAGAAAGATGTTGCAAGCTTGCAAGATGGGTATTTTTGGAATCTTCTTTGTGGTAAGTTGCATGTAAGGGCACGTAGCATGATTTTTTCATTTAAAAGAGACCCTTCAAAGTTTCTTTTGTATGAAATGAATAAAAGAGCTAGTTCCTATGTGTATTTATGTGGGTGCTTCAAAAAGAGGTGTGGTGATATCCCTCCATCAAGCATTGATCTTAGATTATGGTGTGATATTTTGGGTGTAGAATGTCGAATCATTATACCAAAACTAAATGAAATCCTTGAGCTTGATATTGCAGATTTTGAAGATTAAAGGGTTGTTGAAAGAATCCTATTTGTTGAAGACATTCAAGCTCCCACATAATTTCCCATGGAAGACCAAGAGCAAAGTCACTGACACTCAGTCTGCAAACTTTTTTTTTATGAGTCCACGATTGTGTGGTATATAAAATTTAAGCCATTGACAAGTGCTATGCTTATATTTATATTTTGACTTCCTACAGTATTCTCAAAATACTTCATACTATCAGCAGTGGAAGCCCTCCCAACAGGAACATGTATTGCCAATGTTTTTAGCCATTGTGTATTATGATATTGCAATCTGATGGATTGATTGTATGGTAGGAAGATAACCTGTTTGTTTAAGGTGGCTTGCTACAATGGGCACACAAATAAGGAAAGCTTTAACATTATGTTTTATGAAATCAGGTTTTTCTCATATATTGCTATTTGAAGACTTTTAGAATGTCTGAAGTATATATTACACTGTAGTTTTAGTTGCTCCATTTTCATTTGCAAATTGGTTTGTTGAAATGGAGATGTTTGTCTATTGAGATGGGATGAGCATATGCACTCATGTGAAGCTGTGGAAGCAATCGTTGCTTCCCTAAACAAAGACATCGTGGGAACATCAACTTCAGGTTCATTCTCGGCTTTATCTCAAGTTTCAGAGTCGCACAGAGACAATAGTAAGTTTTCTGACTGCAAATCTGTGTTCTTATTCCCACATTGGCAGCAATTGTGATACAATGGTGATTTATGAAGCACTTCATTGTGAACATTGTGGACATGAAGCAGTACCTCCACCACCTAATTTGAATGTGATATTTTAGAAGTCAAACTCTCCAACTCAACAATCCTCTACAATGTTGGTTGATTCCCAAAAACGTAATTTATCTCTCAAACTTTGATTGATGTAACTTGCTTATTGGATTAGTCTCCCCAACAAAAAATAGAAAGCATACATGGAAATGATGTTGCACAGAGTCTCATCTTTACTTTCACCAATGTGAAAAACAATTTGCGTTGATTGGGACCATCACTACATAACATCATGGAACCAAAAAAACCTATACGGTTAGGGCCTGAGGGTGCTTCTATCATGCTAACCCCAATATCTCTACCATATTTACAAACACCATATTCATGAAACTATAATAATCAATTATGACTTTATTTTTATGCTTTCTAGATAGATTCGTTGCAGTTGCCTTCATTAGTGATCTCCTAGGATTACTTGTATTTTAAGGCCATGTTTCTGGTTTAAGGAGATTTAAGATGTCATATGGATTGCAATGTCATCGATGTTTCTCCTTATTCATACATTTTCCTTGGTATTATGCATGGTTTTTATTGAAGAGACCTTGTGTTTGTCATTTGGATTGGTGCTAGGGTGAACCTTAAAGGCCTATCTAGTAGAGCACGCTAGTTTTTTATCATATGGATTCATCCATCTTCTTAATGGGCATTTAAATCAGATGAGCGCCTACTTGTATTATGGGTTTTTTTCATGTGTGGTGTGCATATATAGTTTGCATGAAGCGGGATGTGGGCAACTTCATGATGATGTTGTCTTTGCTGGTCACTTTCTCCTTGTTTCTGTTGCTTTTCTCATGGATGGATGGCCTCTTTCGATAGTATATTGATGGTCATTTTGATTGTGTGGGGGAGTGTGATATATGGATCAAAATCTTTTTCCAAGAGATATTTTTAGGTGCATACCATTCAACAATATTTTTAGGAGTTTGAGAGTGCTCAGGTCTTCTTTCTGGGTCTTTGTTGGTTTCTTGGTCGTTTTTCAGTAGTTTTGGCACCATGTGTTCAGGAGGGTCAATCTTACCCATCCTATCTATGTTTGGGGAGTTCCATATATGGTTGGAAATCTCTTTATGAAACCTTTCCAAACAAGTATAATTCTCAAGAAGATTCTTATGGGTTTGAGAGTAGAGGTGCTATTCTTTAAGGAATTTCAGCATATATAAATGCAGTTGAAAGATTTGAAGGACTAGTACAAGGTAAGCCATTATGGATCTATAGTAACTTGGTAATCATTATTTTTTATGATTGAATGATGAAAATTTGTTTGAATATCATCATTGTCAAGCAATAAAAAATTCTTAAAGGGTGCTAGCTCAATGGTAGAGCACCTGCCTAATTATAGGCAGGAGATTGGTGGTTCGATTCCTCCATACCCTATCATAAATTAGTGACTAAGAAAATGATTAAATTTGCATATATACGACTATTAGTAGGTAATTTCCAATATCTTATAGCGCGACTAGCGTTTAGTCATATTTATCTTAGTCATTAATATGTTATCATCTAGTAGTTTATTTAGTCGTATATTTGGTCATTAATTGTGACAATCAATGACTAAATCAGTGAGTATCAATGACTAAATCAATGACTTAATCAGTGACTATCAATGACTAAATCAATGACTAATAACTCAACCAATTAATGACTAGTGAAATACAACTAGAGATAAGATGGTGGAAATTGGATACTATTAGTCACCGACTAAAAAATAGTCATTTATAGTCGAATTTTAGTCATTTTCTTGGTCATTAATTTCTCATTTTGTACTAGTGACAATTTGGTCAACCCTCAAGTTTTGTGTCAGTATGTACTCCTTTGATTTGTTTCTCCATACCTCTTTCCTATATCGGTTTTGTGTCGATGATGTGGGATTCATTATGGTCCATCTTCGACAAGTCTATTCCTGTCGACATTAAATCGATATCGAGGAATTAGGCTTAGGAACCAACTGTAGTACCTTGGTACTTGCATGCGTCAATGTCAGGTTTCCTCGGATTCAACAGTAGGTTTTCATCATTGGCCTATGATCGAATAATCCCTCGAATGTTTGACGTCAAGACTCTTTATTCAAATTCATTGGGTTGTACTAGAGATACCTTGGGGATCATTGTTATCATTGGTGATTACCCTCGTACTTGTTAACAACTTACATCATTGGCTAGTAATCAAGTAGTCTCTGCCATGTTCGACTTCAACACCTTGTAATCACATGGTCAAATTCATATCACTTCGATATTGGGTAGAAGACCCTGGACAACCCTGTTGTTTCTTTTTCATTTAGGCTGCGATGGCTTCTCTTTAGTAGGCCCCTACATAGGATATCATGTCGATGCCCTCCTCTGATGTACTGTCACACAGATCCACTATTGTATTGGTCGTGGCTGTGTTTTTATCTGGTCATGGATCTACATTTGTTCTTCTTAGCCATGATTTGTTTACAGTCTCTATCATGTCAATTATGTCATGGATCTGCATTGTATTGGTCAGCATCCATGCTTTGAGTCAATTGTCCAAAGCATGGGTATGCCCGCCTCGGTGTTATTTGACATCTTGTTTCCTTGCTACTCTCTCTACAGACTAATTTATTTGTAAAGTGTTTTGACCATCATTTTCTTCTGACCTCACACTTTAGTGGGAATCTGTTATACCCCAAAGTCCCACTTTGAGTGTCATTTCACCAAGTCATGGTTTATACCATCTGAAACCTAATGACACTTCCTCCTAATGAATGTGAGAAATTACTCTCACCTAGTTGGTCCCCTCTTTGGCTCTCCTTAGAATTCCTAGAGCCAAATCCAACTTGTTTGATCCAAGTTCCACATCATCAGGTCGATATGCCACCTTAGTTATCCCACTTCAAGTAGTGCAGCACATGAAAATTCCCCTTTCTCGTGTTCTGCATACCTGCTCGGGCGCGAAATTACAACTTAATCGCGCCTTGCTGAGCCTCTCGGGCGTGAAAATTACCTTCCAGCCACCTCTAGCTTGGATCCTATATATTATCTCCGAGATATTTTTATGGGATTGAGAGTTCCCTTCGAATCCTCACTCGCTTTAGTTTGGTTCAACCTCCAAGATCCACACTTGTCTCTCCTAGATCCATTTTGCTCTCCTAGTAGTTGGCCTCCCAAATCCTATAGGAAGGAGGTCATCCATGGGATAAGGGGATAACAATTGAGGTATCAAACCTATGGTCTTGAGAGTTTTGCAGAGGTAGCAATGAGGAAGGCTTTGGAGCTGAAGTTGTTGCTTGGACATCAAGAGTAACTTTGTAAGATTCTTCTAGCTTTCATCAATATAATTTGTCAATATAACTTGTCTTATTTTCCCATGTTGTGCTTCTTGTTGCAATCAATGGCATGATATGGTTCTAATTTGATTTAGATTCTAACTATTATACATAGTATTTGGAGATTGTGTTGCTTGTTGCTTGCTTTGATTTGAACAGGTTCTACTTGCGGGATTCAAGGCTAGAGCTGCAGTTAAGACAAACATGAGATTAGAAGTAGTCATACTACTTCCTTGTTTTGGAATACGTTAAATATTTGTATGCATAATTAGATCTAGGAATTTAAGGTTACATTTGTTTGTTTACTATCTTAGATTAGACTTAGTTGATTAGACTTAGTTGATCCTAGTTGATCCTACACATTTTTATAATAAAAAATTGCAAAAGCGTTATCCATATTAATATTTTTTATTTTACTTTATTTGATCCATTTTTTCATATTACATTTTATAGTCTAAAGTTTTATAAAATTTTAAAATATATATATTTTAAAATTTTAAAAATAATATACATATCTTATTTTTAAAATGATCTTTTATCATTAATTTAATTTAAAAATGAAGAGAAAAATATAAAAATTAAGCTAATAACACAAATGTATATATCTAAACTTTTTATTTATTATATAATGGGATTTAAACATGAGTGAATGAAAACTAAACCCACACTAAAAACACTTTAACACGTTTGCTAAGCCCACAAATTTATATCTCTAAACTTAACAATGTAAGAATTTCCCACTTTAATAATGATATTATATTTAAAGGATATATATATGTATAATGTAATATTAAAATCATATACAAATGTTTAAATGTTTGTTATATTCAATATATTTTATAATATATTTTGTTATATCATAGGTACTTTGCTTCATTTAGGAGGCTTTCATATTAAGTACTTAAAGACCATCATAAAAATATACTTATTAACAAGAATTTAATAGGTGTAGTTTAAATATTTTATTTTCATTTTTTTCAGTGTGGAAATATTTAAAAAAAATTAGAATAACCATATATTAATTATGAAAATTGAATAATTTGAGTACCAATCATGTTATTTGAAGGTACTGAATCCATTTATGAATTCAAAACCACAATTTAAACATTTCCAAATTTAGATTTTACCAAAATTGTTTTACCAACCAAAACCAACCTTATAGTCCAAAAGTTATTCTTCATATATTAAAATATAGAACATGGATGACAAAATTAGTTTAAACAAACAAAGACCTAACTGCAAGCTCATGCTTCCAACATTCATTTTGATCAAACAAAGAGCTAAATGCAAGCTCATCTTCATAATGTTCTGTATATTTCCTTGATTCAGGTAAACCACAAATTTATTTACTGTAAGTATTGTTATATTCTTGATGAAATTTTAGGACGAAGTTCTTCAATCCTTTGTGTGGTTCCAATAAAGTGGGTGGCATTAATAGGTGCAAGACATCCATAACCTCCGTGAGAGATGTTTGAATTTCCTTCTGTAGATACAAAATTCTTTACATATGACTGCATATAAATCACACAGCAAAATATGTTAAAAACAATTTTAACTTTGAAATGATACCCATTTTGATATATATTCACAGTAGAAATTTTAACTTGAACAATTTTAACTTGAAATGCAAACAATAACGTATACTTACCTCCTTACTGAAATTGGAAAAAGAGAGCCCATTCCCTATAGTAATCCAACCTAGTTGAAGATTATGATCTTCACTGAAAATTTCAGTTCGTCTTCGACCTTGAACAAGATGTTCAATTATACGATAAAGGTACTCAAGCTTTTCAATGCATCCTGATAAAATGAGGACAGACAATTTGATTGGTTTCATTCATAAAGTAGAGACACAGAAACCAATTAAAAATAGTAGAGACACAGAAACCAATTCATATTTTTAATGGTGAAAATACGAACCATATGGAGGTTCTTCGGATACAATTACGTCTACGTCAATGTTTGGATGCATGAGATGTGGTGGGATAGTGTTTTTTATACCCACCAAACATTGCTCCTACATTCATGTTCATGGATTCATATCAGAGACCATCTTTTAAGAGAAATTGAAGATTTAACTCAAGAGCCAAGATCAAGAAGGAATGCCTCTTGGCTCTTACTTTGGTGCGCTTGAATAAATCTCCTCTGTCATTATTAACAGACGCAGACATAGCTAGATTTTCATGGTTTGTCTTTAGCCAACAAATATCTTCAACTCTTCGAAATCCCCACTGTAATTTAAGTCAAGAAATCTATGAGATTCCACAATAAAATTTATTTAAAAGATTACAAGATTGAACTGAGACAACGAAGAATAATCAGCAATCCAGGCAGAGGTTCTTACCTTCTTGAAACAAAGGTGGCCCTCTTTAAGACCTTCGGAAGATCCAACCCAAAGAAAAACAAAGGAATGGCTACTTGCGATATCCTGAAAGCAAAAAGAAATCATGAAACAGGTTTCCAAGTTAGTAAGAAAGAAAATTCCAAATTCATATGAAAAATGTAAAAAACAATCAATTCCTCAATGATTTAAATCTAAACCAAGGATACCTATAGGTGCGAGTCCTAAAATTTGTAGGGAAACATACCAACATATACAAAATACTTTACTAGAGGCAATTTTTTTGTGACAATACCTGGATTCAGAGGTTCTTGATTTGTTCCCAAGTCCAGTAGTCCTCTGGATCCAGAACGCACGGAACATACTCATCCATGGGTGGATCTATAAGAATCACATCAAATTTGGTCCCGAAGAGCTTCGGCGAAAGCACTGTCTCACGTAGATCACAATTCAAGAACAAAGGGTTGAAGGAGCGTCGCGCATTGAGCTCGTCCTTTATTTTCATGAGCTCCTTCATCTAAGGATTCTCGTCTCCCACCACAGACATATCTGCCTCTCTAATGAATTTTTGTGGCCGAGCACATGTGTCAATAAAATGTTGCACGTAATTGTTTTGCTGGGCCCTCATGGGCATGCCCCCCACATGGATGGAGGCTCGTATTTGCATTAGAAGCAACTGGTGATTTGAAGTCAGATTGGGCTGCAAGGGAAACCCTATTGTTCCGTTGGAATTCATAAGTGGTCCATTCGCCATAAAATTCAAGGGCCCCGAAACGTAATCATTCTGCTCGGCCCTCGTGGACACCTTCCCATATTGAGAATTCCCCCACACGGACGAAGGCCCTCGTTTTACAATATTCAGGTGATTTGAACTCGGAATGGGATGCAATGGAAACCGTAATGTTCCGTTGGAATTCATAGGCGGTTCATTATAGTCAGGTGAAACTACTGCTGCACCCCCAGGTGCCTCCATTTTCCATGGTCCGTCTCCTCTTGAATGATTGTTATAAGAAGAATAAAGAATCTCTTGACTACTAAATTTATTATGGGATTTGACCACTCTACCTCGACACCGTGAGAACCTATTTCCCTGCATCTTCATTCTTGTGAAACTTCGCTGGAATGGATCTCTCGTCCCTCTGGGATGAATAAGAGGAGTTCGTTCTTAATTTATGAAATCCTTGATGGATCTTTCGTCCCTCTGAGATGAATTTATGGGGGAATTCATTCCTGCCATATATTCAATTGCGCGTACACATGCCAAACTCCAATTTGAATTCGTTCCGGCTAGATATTCGATTGCGCGTACGCATGACATCCTCCGATTTTTTAAAATCGAGGTGCTGCAGGTTGCAGGTTATATAGAAAATGCCTATTTTTAGGAGACAGCAAGGTCGACATGAGTAGTTATTTTGGGAATATTAAAGATAAAATTAGTTAGAATTTTATTTATTTAAAATTTTAGTTAGAGAGATCAAAATTTCAAGGACAATTTTTCTATTGGCAGAATTTATACTAGCAAGCCATATTAATATTAATAATATGGCTTATATATGCCGATCGGCGTATATAGGCCACACATTTAAATGTGGTTGATATATGTCGATCGGCGTATATAAGCCATATTATTAATATTAATATGGCTTGCTAGTTGATGGTCGGCGTGCATAGCAGGATTGTTTAGTTTTAATTAATATTTATTATAATAATAATTGTTATTATCTAAAATAATAATTATTATTTATAAAAGAAAATATTAATTATAATTAAATAATAATAAATAAAATGGTTAATAATAATAGTAATAATTGAATATAATGCTTAACCATGGTTGATCATGTTTGGTTGATCACGATTGACAACTGTTAAGCATGGTTTACTATGGTTGACCATTGTTAAGTATGTTTGAATTTGCTTGACCATGGTCAATGAGTAGTCAAATTTGGTTGACCGTGGTCAACCATGGCTCACTCTTGCTAACTGTGGTTGTCTTTGGTTGTCTATGGTTGAACATGGTTGACCATGGTTGACTATGATTATCCCTAGCTCACCTTGGTACTCGATGATTTTAGTTGACCATGGTTGACCATAGTTGACTTTGGTTGACCATTGTTTAACATGGTTGACCATGGTTTCTTTTGGTTGAACATCGAGCTGAAGATGGTTGGCCATGGGTGACTATGGTTAACTATAGCTAACTTTTGTTGGTTTAATTTCAATGACTATGGTTAACCATGGCTAACTTTGGTTAACCATGGCTGACTATGGTTCACTTTGGTTGACATGGTTCACCATGGTTGACTCTCATTAACCATCGTTGACTTTGGTTGACCTTCGTTAACCATGCTTGACCATGGTTGAATAGGGTTGACACTAGTTTCCATAAGTTGTTTCTCGTTGACCATGGTTGACTTAGGTTGTCAATGGTTCAACATGGTTGACCATTGTTAACCATGGTTGAATTTGGTCGACCATGATTCCCTATGATTTACCATGGTTGACCATGGTTTTCCATAACAGTCTTTGGTTGACTATGGATGATTATGGTTAACCATGGTTGACCATAGTTAACTTTGGTTGATCATTGTTTAACATGGTAGACCACGTTTGACTTTTCTTGAACATGGGAGAACATGGTTGACCATGGGCGATTATGGTGGACTATAGTTGACTTTAATTGACCATGTTTGACTTGGATGACCATGGTTAATCACAGTTGATTATGGTTGTCAATGGTCGACAATGCTTGAACATGGTTGACTATCGTTAACCCACATCGACTATGGATTATTATTGTTGACCATTGTTGACTTTCGTTGACCGGTGTTTGACATGGTTCACCATGGTTGAATTTGGTTGAACATGGCTCAACATGCTTGACCATTCATGGCTATGGTTGACTATAATTTCCTTTGGTTGACATGGTTGACTTTGGATAACCATGGTTGACTTTGTTTGACTATGGTTGAGTTTTGGCTAACCATGGTTGACTATGGTTAACTTTGCTTGACATAAGGGTTGACTTTAAAATCATATGGTTGATTATAATTCCAATATGGTTGACTTTGGTTTAATGATGTTGATTATGGTTGACTTTTGGTAGCTTTGGTTGACCATGGTAGACTTAGACCATGGTTAAGTATGGTTGACCTTGGTTGTTCATGCTTTCTTTATGGTCGACATTTATGATGGTTGACTTATGTTAATTGTGGTTCCCTTTGGTTGGCTGTAATGGTCCACAATGGATACGTCATATTTCAACGTTTATCTTGGCTAAATTATGTAGGATAGTTATGCATTTGAATGTTTATGTTGCATTACAAACATTTTAAAGGGTTAGGTACAAATATGACATTCATCAAAACGTTATGTTGGATTGCAACATCTTAATATGGTTATGAAACATTATGACATTCAATGTCCTTTACTATGTTCACCATGGCTGGACATCACTAAACACATGTACAACTAAGATTGACAATAACACATAATGTAATAACATAGGAAAATACATAAGAAAAGACAATAACATAGATAGTGAAAGAACAAAAGAAAAGACAATAACCCAGATACTGAAAAGACGATAACATAGATAGTAAAAGAATATAAGAAAATACAATAACATTGCAAGAACATAAGAAAAGACAACAACACAGATAGTGAAAAGATAGTGAAAGCACTGACATGAAAGAGTAACAATGTAAAAATATTATGCCATATACTAATAATTAATTAATATTAAGGTCGACATTAATGTTAATATTAATATAAGCTCAAATCATATTGTTAGTTATTAATTTTGTTAATGTTATTAATCTTTAATTATTATTATTAATATCAATGTTGTTAATGTGAATATTAATTTTCATGTGAATTAATGTGAATAGTAGTAATTTTAATGTGAATATTAATTTTCATGTGAATTAATGTGAATAGTAGTAATTTTAATGTGAATTTTAGTAAAATATTTTTAAATCTAATTTTAATAGGAAAAAATTATTTGAGTTTGATAGGATTAAAAATTAATAATTTATTTACAATTATCTGTAAAAAAAATATTTTTATTTTTCTTAAATTGTGTATTCTCATTCTATTAAGTGAGCTAACAATTTATTTACCGTATTTATAAAAAAATAATTTCTCTCTTTCTATTAGTGAAATTATAACTTTTAAATTTGAAACACATAATCATATCTTACCTTTCGTCCTATTAACTATGTATCTAAACTTTAAAAGTTAATGTTATACACGGTAGTTTTGAAAAGTCGATTTACCCTTGTATTAATGTATTTCTTTAACTCTATATTAAAATATATTAAGTTTCCATTTGTTTACTATGGTTGTCTTAAGTTTTCATTGGTCGACTATGGTTGACCATGGTTGATTTTGGTTTTCCTTGGTTTAACATGGTTGAATTTGGTCGACCATGATTCCCTATGATTTACCATGGTTGACCAATGGTTGATTATCGTTGACCATGGTTGATCATTGTTAACTTTGGTTGACCATTGTTTAACATGGTAGACCATGTTTGAATTTTGTTGAACATGGTTGACCATGGCCAACTATGGATGACTATAGTTGACTTTAATTGACCATGATCGACTTTGGTTGACTATGGATTATTATGGTTGATGATGGTTGACCATAGTTGACTTTCGTTGACCGATGTTTAACATGGTTCACCATTGTTGAATTTGGTTGAACATGGCTCAACATGCTTGACAATTCGTGGCTATGGTTGACTATAATTGCCTTTGGTTGAGATGGTTGACTTTGGCTAATAATGGTTGAATTTGTTTAACTATGATTGAGTTTGGTTAACCATGGTTGACTATGGTTAACTTTGGTGGACATAAGAATTGACTTTAAAATCATATGGTTGATTATAGTTCCAATATGGTTGACTTTGGTTTAATACGGTTGATTATGGTTGACCATGGTTGACTTTTGCTAGCTGTGGTTGACCATGGTTGGGTATGGTAGACTTAGACCATGGTTGTTCATGCTTTCTTTATGGTCGACATTTATGATGGTTGACTTATGTTGATTGTGGTTCCCTTTGGTTGGTTATAATGGTCCACAATGGATATGTCCTATTTCGACATTTATCTTGGCTAAATTATGTATGATAGTTATGCATTTGAATGTTTATGTTGCATTACAAACATTTTAAAGGGTTATGTACAAATGTGTCATTCATCAAAACGTTATGTTGGATTGCAACATCTTAATATGGTTATAAAACATTATGACATTCAATGTCCTTTACTATGTTCACCATGGTTGGACGTCGCTAAACACATGTACAACTAAGATTGACAATAACACATAATGTAAGAACATAAGAAAAGACAATAACATAGATAGTGAAAGAACAAAAAAAAAAGACAATAACCCATATACTAAAAAGACGATAACATAGATAGTAAAAGAACATAAGAAAATGCAATAACATAGATAGTGAAAGCACTATCATGAAAGAGTAACAATGTAAAAATATTATGCCATATACTAATAATTAATTAATATTAAGATCAACATTAATGTTAATATTAATATAAACTCAAGTCATATTATTATTTATTAATTTTGTTAATGTTATTAATCTTTAATTATTATTATTAATATCAATGTTGTTAATGTGAATATTAACTTTTATGTGAATTAATGTGAATATTAATAATATGTTTTTAAATCTAATTTGAATAGAAAATTATTATTTGAGTTTGATAAGATTTAAAATTAATAATTTATTTACAATTTTTTATAATAAAAAAAAAAATTATTTTTCTTAAATTAAGTATTCTCATTCTATTAAGTGAGCTAACCATTTATTTACCATATTTATAAAAAATTAATTTCTCTCTTTCTATTAATGAAATTGTAGCTTTTAAATTTGAAACACATAATCATACCTTACATTTTGTCGTATTAACTATACATAATCTAAAATTTAAAAGTTAATTTTATACAAGGTAGTTTTGAAAAGTCCATTTACCCTTGTATTAATGTATTTCCTTAAATATATTAATATTTCATTGGTTATTTATATAATTCAAATAATTATTAGAACGTTCAAATTTAATCATTATTTAACAAAACAATGGATAACTGCATTTGCATTTGTTAGTTTTGAAGAGTCGATTTACTTTCATGATACTCCCTATTTGCATTAATCTATTCCCTTAATTTTATATCAAAATATTAATTATTTCATAATAGTTATTGATATATTTGAAATAAATAATATAACTTTTTAATTTTATTAGATTTGTCCATGATCAACAACGTTTCGGTTCATCATTCTAATTAACATATTCTGTAGAAATTGTATAGGAATATTTCTCTTCCGCGATTGTAAACCTATCAAGACATATTCAGATATGGTATAGAAACATCTCACACAGTAGTTTTTACATTTTGAGCGGTATTTCACCTTACTTCCTGCCGGTAGTCAATGCAATTTGCTTTCATTTAATTTATTGCATTATTGCTTTCTTATATTAGCTTGACTGCTTTAAATAAAGGAACACAATCGGTTGTAATTACACCTGATCATCCATAGGATACTACAATTCGAATTCATCTTTAATTATGATGGCTCACAATATTTCATGATGACATTTCTTAACATATAGTGATTCAATCTTTCTCATTCGTTATCATGCCTTATTTTGATCTATCATTGTCTGTGTTTCACAATGTCTTGAAGATGGAGACCTAATTATATTGATCCCGGTAGATTTTCGATATACCAACATAAACAAAGGAAACTATCACAAACCTAGTTACCTTAACAGATTTTGTTAAAAATATGCACCCGCCCTAAAAAACTTAAAATATTTAAGTATTTCATAAAATAAAATACAATGATATTAAAGTTTTCAGAAAATTTTGTATGCTCATAGTGCGAACATTGTAAAAGGGGAACATAGTTTTTAAAGTTTAAAGTTTTTCAACATATTAAGTTGGGTTTCTCACAAGTTCTATCTCTATCCACCCAAGTATGTTTGGATACTGCGGACATAGTAAATGGTAATCCAATAATACACCACCAATGTAGTGAAAACCCAATACAGAAAACAGTAAATGTAAAAATACATATAATTTACATATACAAATGTTTACAAACTAAAAACCTGTAAACAAATACATAAGCCTCGGTGAAAAAAGATAATCCCTATCAAAAAAGCTATGTTGAAAGATGAGGAGCCCTCCCTAAATAAGAAGAGCCTGGTGAATATAGCCCCGGTTCAAAGAAGAGCCCCTTGGTTAAAGAGGAGCCCTGGTTTAAAGAAAAGAGCTTGGTTTACAAAATAAGAAGCCCTAAAAAGAAATTCCTCATCAGAATATTAAAATAGATTTTCTTATTAACGAAACATGCCCTATTACAACATTTCTCTAGGATTTACAGGTTTTGCTTATAAGCAGGGGTACATGCCGGGACTATATGCTGGTACTCGATCCAGCTTTCAGCCCAAGTGTCAATGCCAGGTAGATGTCAATCCGGGTTTCTGTTGATCGCATGCTTAGCCCCAATTTATCTCACTCCCAATACAGGGTATAGTTCACCAGGGCTAAGTTCATTACCCATCGAGGAAGTCTAATCTGTCTCGTCCTAATACAGTAAATCTCACTTACCCATTGAGGGTGGTTGCGCTATCTCCCATCTTATATACAATGCACAAATACATATATGTTTAAACAAAAATAAGACAAATCATGCATATATTTATCACCGTCATCTCGTGCATGGTCGTTGTCATCCGTGCATGCGCAGAAGGATCTTAATCATAGGAGTGAGGAAGGCCTCTATAGCGGGGAAGCGGGAAGCACAGTAGGATTTGAATAGCTTCCAGTATTTTGCACACAGTGGTCATAGTCGGCCTCTCATCTTCATCCGATTTGCAATCTATACAGATTTTCGAAACGCTCAGGCTGGAAACCGTCTAGAAATGGCTGTATGATGTTAATTGCAATCTATACAGAGTTTTGAAACGCCACCCCCAAATGTTAAAATAACCCTTCCAATACAGCTCCTTTCCTAAGAAGTGCCATCGATCTTTCTGTAACCCGTTTCCTAATTCACAGTCTTTCTGCATTACGGCTGCATTCCGCTTTCTTTGATGACAAAGAAAATCCCTCAATAATAGCTGTGTACAACATGAGAAGGAAAAAAACCGCCTAAAAATAAAATGTAAACAATTAGGTGAATCGAAAACGGTTAGAGGGGCAGTGGAGCGACTGAGAGTGGAGGGGCCTTTGAATCGTTTGAATGGTAAGTGGATGCTGAACAGAGAAGCGTTACAAGCAACGCTTACAGGAGCGCTGAAAACACTTGGAATAATATAAGTGAAAGGTTGAGACACTCGTAATAACCCATTTTTTTTAAATCATTACTGACCCTTGGAATTAAACATGTGCCTGAGTTATTTCATGAAATCTCAATGCTTAGATCATGTACCAGACAACTAATATTCAGTTAAGTTTCAAATCTGATCATTCAATTTTAAAAAAATGAAAAATTTCCAACTCTGCGTAATATAATGAAATTATGTCTTTTTCTGAAATTCTGATCAAATTTAAATAAAACTTGAAACAATATGCAGTTTGCTATCATCTACACTAAGATTACTTGCATTACTTACCAGAAGTAGGTATAAACATGCGCATGAGTTATTTCATGAAATCTCAATGCTTCGATCATGCACCATATTCAGTTAAGTTTCAAATCTGACCATTCAAGTTTTAAAACATGAAAAATCTGCAACCCCGCGTAATATAATCAAATTATGTCTTTTTTTTCTGAAATTCTGATCAAATTTAAATAGAAATTGAAGCAATATGCAGTTTGCTATCATCTACACGAAGATTACTTGCATTACTTACAGGAAGTAGGTATAATAAAAGAATGGATCAATTTCTTTATTTTTTAATAATCCATTAAGAATAGATTCAAGGATTTCTTGAATTTTTAACTTAACTTCATCACAAAACAATAAGAATCGATCCAAGGTTTTCTTGATTTCTTAACATAACTTTAAGACAAAAAATCACAAATTTTAATACTACATTTAGTGCAATATGCATGTATAACTATATTGATCTCTCATTTTCTAATTATTAGCAAAGTGATTGGCCTGGCAGAACAATGTATACAAACACTGAGAGGATGTGAATGGATCACTGTTTATTTCAAAATGGAGGAGAGCTTTTATATTTTATTATCTTTTAATGAAACGGAAACTTTTCCATCCTATGGTTACAAATGTTTGATACCTTGTTAAAACTCTAATTTAATTTTTTTACTTTGTTTATGATATTTTTTGCAAATGTGTTAGTAAACAATAGATAACCATATTGTTGCGTGTCATGTACATTTTGATAGGGTGTAAAATGCATTTTTCATTGTTGATAGGTTTTTGGTAACTCTTTTTAATGTTTTATTATTTTTAGGGGTTATATACCTATTATTTAGGTTTGTATAGGAGGGTGATACCATCTCAATGGGTCATGCTTGTTCACAATTTTTCTACTAATATACAATCGCGATTCCTTATTATTATTGAAGAGAGAATTGTCAAAACCTGTAAAACCCTTATTCATCCAATGATGTATAAATAATTGGTATGTACACCAATCCATGCATATTCTTTGATTCTTTATTAGGAGGGAATAAACCAATTATGATGTCCATAAATAACTTCATGATATATTGTTTTGAAATTTGTAGATCTCCCTAGTTTCTATCTAACTTAGTATTATGGATTTATAGGTACTACCCATTGGCAGTGGAACATAGAATGGTATCAAGCAATGTAGTACCTCAAATGCATGAGTGTTTTATGAGGTTTTTAAAAGAAACAATTATGTTTCCCCTTGACTAAAAGGCCATTGATAATTTAGGCTATTGCATCTATACTTGTGGTTGGAGACTAAGGTTGGGTCTTTATTTATTGATTGATGGTGGGTTCAAGTTTTGATTATGTGCATGTTCCATATAAATAAAATTTATATGTTGCATTTGAATAAAAATAAAATACTTTTATTTTTATTTCTAAATTTAAAGAATTTAAGAAATATAAACTAAATAGATGAGTAAAATTACATCAAATGAAATACATTAAATGGTGGTGATGGCAAGTGTAATCATTAGACTTGAAAATATTCTTGAATCCATTTTTGATGAGAATTTCTTTTTTTTTTATAATATATTCCTAAAATTTATTCCTTAAGAGTTATGAAAATTACCACATAAATGTGTCCATATAAAACTAGTTTTTTTTTACAATATTTCTATAAAAGATATTACTTAAATTTCAAAAATATTCAAAAATAATTGATATAGTGGTAAAATATGTGTATATCATGTACATTTGTTTTCAAATAAATAAATATTTTTTAAAAATTATGAGTAATAAAAATAAATATATTCATTTTAATTAATTAATTATTAATCTATGAAGTTACATGATCGATATCTTTTATTATCCATAGTCATTACTGAATGAATATATTAAATTGGGTATTGGAAACAAATTATATTAGTTTCAGTTAATCACCAACTAACTTTAGAGTCACATATTAACTGCACATTAATTTTGAAGCCACCAACCAACTTAAGATTAGCTACACATATTAATTTTGAAGTCACAAACCAACTTTAGAGTCTCTAATTTAAATTAAGAGCCCAAAGTATATAATGCTAAATAAAAAGTGAGTTTTGAAGACTAAGGAGCTTATTAGTCCCTCCCTTATTAGTTGAAATCCGTATAAAACATTTGACATTAAGAAATGAGGGAAGCATCCTTTTTGTCTTTTTTATTGTCTTTTAATGGTGACTTGGTGTAATTTTAATTAGTGTAACTATATTTTCATTTTCCTATGTTTTAATGACTTCGTCAAAGATCAAGTAATGTTTTTGAGCAATAATGTTCATGGGTATGCCACATACATTGGATCAAGTGAGGCACAAGCCTCATTATAAGTGAAATATATGCTTTAATACATTCAATACATAGATCTAGAATTCAATACATGCACAAACCTTAAATAGAACAATGGGTAAATATTAAATGATCTAGTGTGCATATCTATGGAGGTTAAGATATAATCTAGTGTGCAAAATTTGTGTGAATTAATACACATATATAAAGGTATTATATCTATGCACAACCCTATAATAAATCTAATGTACAAAAACTATTTTGTTCAAAATGTGGACATGTACATTTATCTATGTGAAAAACTAAACGGCCGTTTAAGCACATTCATTTGTAGGACTTGTGTATATTCATGCACCCAAAAATATGGACTACTGCAAGATGTGAGGATATGACCATGAAAACTTGTAATATTCAATGTGCATGGGAATATACGATAACAACAAAACCATTATAATATATTAATGTACACACCTTTGGTGTTTCCAATGCATAGACTTGAGAGTAACACTCTAAAAACTTGTTTCTTTAATCAATAGACAATATAGACTAAAGACAAGGACTTGTTGCTTTGAAACTTGTCTTGTTAATAAAGTTTCTTTTACAAGAGATATTAAGTGGTAAGTACTTATAAAATAAAAAAGATTATAAAAAGAATCTTAAGTTGAAACTCAAAAGCTCTAAAAGGGATTATAACTCTAAGGAAAGTCAAAATTCCAAAATACACATTTAAGGATTCTCTCTCGTACCTGCCACCCTTATCCATGATTAAAATATTTCTTCATGGTGAGCTAAAACAAATTCGAGCCACATTTTTTTACGAAAACACAATGGTACCTCCCTGGTATTGAAGGGAAGTTCGTTAAAAACCATAAACCTCCTTCTCATCTAGTAGTCTATAAACAATTGGTATGTGCACTATTCCATTACAATATACTTCTTTGATGGGAGGGTGTAAACTAGTACCAATGTCAATAAACAAGGCCAAGATATCTTGTTTTGAAATTTGTAAATCTAACTTGGTTTCTATCTAGTTAACCTCACCCTATATATTCAAACATCCTAGTCTTGCATTTGGAAATATCAAATAATTTCCCTCGAGTATTAGGAATGGAATATATAATGGTCCTAAGCAATTTAGAAAGTGAAATACATGAGGTCTCTTTGGTGTTTCTAAAAGTGACTCAAGGCCATTATCAATTTTGATGGTTTCATCTATACCTAAGGGTTAGAGGCTAGGGTTGTCTTTGTTCACGTGTAGGCTCCATGAAAATAGAATTTATATGTTGCAATAGAATAAGACTATTGTTTTTGAAGAGATTAAGAAATATAAACAAAACAGATGCATGGGTAAGCCTACATCAAGATGATGACAATGTCCCTTATTCTCAAATTGTGCCTCCTCAAAATGCATAATGTGGTTTAGAATACCAATACAAGGATCAAGAGTATTTTTATTAATACATAGAACAGACATTCACTTAGGAGCATGCACATGTTATTAATGTGTGTGCACATGTGTTCCTAAAAAATTGCATCCATTATTTGAAATCATGACCTAACAATCTAGTTGGTAGCCTATGCGGTGATTCAAGGACCCACAAAGCTATATGAGCATGTTTTTAGGCACTCATTGCTACCTTTTTACCATATAATTTGTGTGAGCGCCCTTTATTTAGATTCGGTTAAGAGTTAGATGAGAGTGAGGGCCCTTTATTTTACTTTTACCAATAAATTATCTTTGAGTTAAAACTCTCTGGAACATTATAATAGTTGAGATTTTTTGGTTAGCTTAAACAACAAATTTTGCTACATTTTTTGTAAACTTGCAACCTAAGGGTGGATCCATATAAATTTTGAAGATGATATGTTGTGTTGTGTTCCTAATAGATCTATCAAAATAGAAGATATAAATTAACATGCAACAATACAATAGATCCACACAATAAACCACAAGATAATAAAGCATATAGAAAGAACCCTTAAGGTAGGGTAACACCATTAACTATTCTTTGGGGAATGAATCACTCCACAAGCTATTCTTGCTACAACTGTTACATCCAACACACTTCACAAGCCATCTTATTCCATTGCTTCTACTTCTTTATATAGTTTCTATCCAAACTTCTATGCACTTTCTGGATAAGGAATTTTATAGTAGGTGGAACCTTCTAGTAAGCCTTATTACAATTTTTGCTTTACACACCATATGGGCATTATAAAATAAATATGGCCTCAATACATAGCATTATCCCCTTAACTACCTCCATAAATACACCATATTATCCTCCCTAGGTACATTACATTTCACCCCCCTTCGCATGTTTCATCCTTGAGACATGGGAGGAAGCCATACAATATGTTCTACTAAGCAATGTAGCCAAATGGTACCAAGCATGCCCATCCATCCATTCTACTGAAATGTGTACATGGGGTCTAACCGCTTCCTTTCCCCCTTGATCTTGATTCCGGTTTCTTCTTTGGTTCCATGTTACCATTGTTTTACTCTGATGTCTCTGAAAATGGATTTTAGTTCTCCACGTGCCTCCATATAGGTTGCCTTTCCGGTGCCATGCTTATCCATAGTAAATTTGTCGATATTTATGACCTAAATCCTTGATGATTGTTGTTTTGTTGGGTGGTGTGAGAGGCAAGTTATATCAATCTTAAAAATTAGATCATTGGTCTTTAACTCTATAACATGTGGCTCCTTTGAGTCATGTAGCCCCTAATTTATTGTTTCCGCTTATGCCCTTCCCGAGCCTTTTCTTCATGTGCTATTGTAGCCCTTTTTTCCGATTCAACATCAAACTCTTTATCTACTATGTCTATAGGTGCTTCAACTATTATGCCTCGAAGGTCTTCTTCATGAGCCCCTTTGAACCCTTTAGTAAGAGAAATATCATGCAATGCAATTTTCTTTTTCTTATACCAAAGCTTCAAAAGCTTATTTTGCACATGAATATTAATTGTACCCACTAAGTCCATCCAAGGATATCCCAAAACAATATCCACATTATCCATATCTATAGCATGAAAATATGAATGTAACACATTTTTTCCATAGCAATATTTAAAAATTTGAACATTTTCACTATCAATTTGTGTGCTTTGAATGTGCTTTCTCGGAACTTGCAACCTTTTATCCACCTTAACATTTATAAAATTATGTTTGCTATTGGGTTTTATAAAAACAATGTCTTTCTCTTGTTGAATACATAAATGAACCCATAACAGAGATTTGTCACATGAAAATAAACCCTTATGGATCTCATTATCCTTCGTCACAACATTATACCACTTGTCTAAAAATACATTTTCATATTCTTCATTTGAAAGATTTAATAGCTCCTTAAAACAAAGTGTTTGGCACCATATAGTTGCTTCATATGTTAAATTAGAGTATATGCAACTTTTCCAAAATGACTTAGTTTTCTTATAATATGCAATGCATTTTTAGATGCTAGGACCATCTGATTTACTTGTAAAATACATTTTTTTGCTATTTGCACACCTGTCACTCAAAAACTCGTAAACAACTGATTTTAAATCAATGTTAACTTTACTTCCCGTACATTGATTTGGATGTTTTCTTTTGAAATTGGGTGTCTCCATGAAAGGAGCTCAACTATATAACTAGTCTCTTCAAACTATACACATAAAGTCTTAGAAATTAATGTGAAAACTGTTGCCCTCCTTTTTTCTCCTAAGAAAATTGAAAAAAGAAAAACAAATCCTCGACTTTTTTTCCCAAGAAAGGGTTGTGATACCAAATGTTTTGTTTCTTAATAGATATTAAAAAAGAATATATAGAAATAAAATAGCAATAATATAATAGATAAACACAATAAACCACAAGATAATAAGTTACACAAGAATATTGGAAGAACCCTTAATGTAGGGTAACAACATTAACTATTTATTAGGGAATGAATCACTCCACCAGCTATGTTTGCTACAACAATTACATCCAACACACTTTACAAGGCATTCAATTCCATTGCTTCTACTTCTTAACATAGTTTCTATCCAACCTTCAAGGTACTTTCTAGAGAGGGAACTTTCTAGAACGAACATTCTAGTAGGCATAACCTTTTAATAAGCCTTATTACAATTGTTACTTTTCACACTGCATGGGCCTTATTTAATAAATATGACCTTAATACATAACACTATCCCTTTGAGTATATTCATAGGTACCCCATATTATCCTCCCTAGCTACATTACATGTTGCTACAAATGGATTCATTGTCAAATCTAGTTTGTCATGATATAAGAATTTTATATTTTCATTAATATTTGTTTTTAAATAATATTGTCATCAAACCACCTCCAATGAAAATTCAATATATTGTTAAAATCACAATACCCAAAAGTAGCAAAAATACCCTCTTCAAAATAATATTTTTAAGAATGAAAAAGATTGGGTGCCATATAAAGCTCAATCTCGAGTATGTTCTCACCAATATGGAAATCCTGGATGTCGGCGTCCCGCATTTGGATAATGTGGTTTAATAGGTTCCCTTGCTTGCAGATACCTCTGGTCTTAAAGAATTTCAATAGGCCACATTATCATAACGTGGCTAGTGTGGCATCATCATTTAGATCTTCCCTATCTTCATATTCGTGCTCTCTTTCTTTACAATCCACCATTTTCGCTTTAATCAATTAGAATCTCCTGCAAATCAGCAGGGGAGACTTCAGTCAAAAGATGGGAACCTATCTTCCTACCAACACGGAGAGGCAAGCATTTTATTTCCCAAGTCTACGTATTTTTGCACCCTGGGCAGTGCAGGGGATGCGAAAATTGCTAATTTCCGTGCCCCTACCAAAGCCCATAATTCAAAATTCCTTGAATTTTTGCGCTTCTCAATATAGGGGGGCACAAATTTCAAGGCGCAAATTTGAATTTTTGGGCTTCTTTAAGTTATTTCAGACTCTCTAAACATGAAAAACTGTCGAGTTACCCTTCTTTGGACTTGTAAAATTAAGCATTTAAGGATCCTTATGGAGTTGAAACTCTCCATCGTTGGGTTCGTAAAAAGTATAAGGATGGACTCACTTAAACCTGAGCTATACCGAGCATCTGTTATCCTCTTCAAGATTGTTGAACCACAAAGAGGTACTCATCAATAATGATGGGGGGAAATTGGGAAATAAGTCGAGTCTACCCTTCTGGTACCTCATGAGTCATTACCTTTAAACATGGCATGCATTTACCCCTTGTCTTCTTTGGGTATTCAGTCTCTCTGCTGAGTTATAACTACAGTCATGAGTCCTCTTCTTCGCTATTGAGTCTACTCACCTTGTATTTGTTTCTTCTAATTAATCCTTGCTGCCAAGTCCTGTCTCATGTCGTTATATGTTCAAAGGGTCATTGTCACCTTGATTCAACCTTTTACAATTTCGTCAACCCTCAAGTTTTGTGTCAGTATGTACTCCTTTGATATGTTGCTCCATACCTCTTTCCTATATCCGTTTCGTGTCAATGATGTGGGATTAATTATGGTCCACCTTCGACGATTCTATTCCTGTCGACATTAAATCGATATCATGAATTAAGCTTAGGAACCAACTGTAGTACCTTGGTACCTACATGCCTCAATGGCAGGTTTCCTCGGATTCAACAATAGGTTTTCATCATTGGCCTATGATCGAATAATTCCTCAAATGTTCAATGTCAAGACTCTTTATTCAAATTCATTGGGTTGTACTAGAGATACCTTGGGGATCATTGTTATCATTGGTGATTACCCTCGTACTTGTTAATAACTTACATCATTGGCTGGTAATCAAGTAGTCTCTGTCATGTTGGACTTCAACACCTTATAATCACATGTTTAGATTCATATCACTTCGAGATTGGGTAGAAGACCCTGGACAACCCTGTTGTTTCTTTTTCATTCAAGCTACGATGGCTTCTCTTGAGTAGGTCCCTACATAGGATATCATGTCGATGCCCTCCTCTGATGTACTATCACACAGATCCACTATTTTATTGGTCATGGCTATGTTGTTATCTGGGCATGGATCTACATTTGTTCTTCATAGCCATCATTTGTTTACGGTCTCTATCATGTCAATTATGTCATGGATCTGCATTGTATTGGTCGGCATCCATGCTTTGAGTCAATTGTCCCGAGCATGGGTATTCCCGCCTCGGTGTTATTTGACATCTTGTTTCCTTGCAGCTCTTCGCCGACCTCCTTGCTACTCTCTCTACATACTAATTTATTTGTAAAGTGTTTCGACCATCAGTTTCTTCTGACCTCACACTTTAGTGGGCATCTATTATACCCCAAAGTCCCACTTTGAGTGTCGTTTCACCAAGTCATGGTTTATACCCATGTGAAACCTAATGACACTTCCTCCTAATGAATGTGAGAACTTACTCTCACCTAGTTGGTCCCCTCTTTGTCTCTCCTTAGAATCCCTAGAGCCAAATCCAACTTGTTTGAGCCAAGTGCCACATCATCAAGTCGAGATGCCACCTTAGTTAGCCCACTTCTAGTAGTGCAGCACAAGAAAATTCCCCTTTTTCGCATTCTGCATACCTGCTTGGGCGCGGAATTACAACTTAATCGCGCCTTGCTCACCCTCTGGGGCGCGAAAATTACCTTCCAACCACCTTTAGCTTGGATCTTGGATCTTATCTCCAAGATATTTTTATGGGATTGAGAGTTCCCTTCGAATCCTCACTCGCTTTGGTTTGGTTCAACCTCCTAGATCCACCATTGTCTCTCCTAGATCCATTTTCCTCTCCTAGTAGTTGGCCTCCCAAATCCTATAGTAAGTAGGTCATCCTTGGGCTAAGGGGAGAACAATTAAGGTATCAAACCTATGGTCTTGAGAGGTTTGCAGAGGTAGCAATGAGGAAGGCTTTGGAGCTGAATTTGTTGCTTGGATATCAAGAGTGACTTTGTAAGATTCTTCTAGCTTTCATCAATATAACTTGTCTTATTTTCCCATGTTGTGCTTCTTGTTGCAATCAATGGCATGATATCATTCTAGTTTGATTTAGATTCTAACTATTATACATAATATTTGGAGATTGTGTTGCTTGTTGCTTTCTTTGATTTGAACAGGTTCTACTTGCAGGATTCAATGCTGGGATCCAAGGCTAGAGCTGGAGTTAAGACAAACATCAGATTAGAAGTAGTCACACTACTTCCTCTTTTTCAAATACGTTAAAGATTTGTATGCATAATTAGATCTAGGAATTTAAGGTTACATTTGCTTGTTTACTATCTTAGATTAGACTTAGTTGAGCTTATTTTAATCTCTAGATAAATCCAACTACACGTTTTTATAATAAAAAATTGCAAAAGTGTTATCCATTTTAATATTTTTTTATTTTACTTTATTTGATCCATTTTTTAATATTACATTTTAAAGTCTAAAGTTTTATACAATTTAAAAACATATATATTTTAAAATTTTAAAAATAATATACATATCTTATTTTTAAAATGATCTTTTATCATTAATTTAATTTAAAAATGAAGAGAAAAATATAAAAATTAAGCTAATAACACAAATTTATATCTCTAAACTTTTTATTTATTATATAATGGTATCATAAAAACCACCCCATGGGATTTAAACATTACTGAATGAAAACTAAACCCACACTAAAAACCCTTTAACACGTTTGCTAACCCCACAAATTTATATCTCTAAACTTAACAATGTAAAAATTTCCCACTTTAATAATGATATTATATTCAAAGGATATATATATGTATAACGTAATATTAAAAATCATATACAAATGTTTAAATGTTTGTTATATTGAATATATTTTATAATATATTTTGTTATATCATAGGTACTTTTCTTCATTTATGAGGCTTTCATATTAAGGACTTAAAGACCATCATAAAAATATACTTCTTAAGAAGAATTTAATAGGTGTAGTTTAAATATTTTATTTCCAATTTTTTTCTGAGTGGAAATCTTTAAAAAAGTTAGAATAAACATATATTAATTATGAAAATTGCATAATTTGAGTACCAATCATGTTATTTGAAGGTAACGAATCTATTTATGAAGTCAAAACCACAATTTAAACATTTCCAAATTTAGATTTTACCAAAATTGTTTTACCAACCAAAACCAACCTTATAGTCCAAAACATATTCTTCATATATAAAAATATAGAAAATTGATGACAAAATTAGTTTAAAAAAACAAAGACCTAACTGTAAGCTCATGCTTCCAACAGTCATTTAGATCAAACAAAGAGCTAAATGCAAGCTCATGTTCACAATGTTCTGTATATTTCCTTGATTCAGGAGAACCACAAATTTCTTTGCTGTAAGTATTGTTATATTCTTGATGAACTTTTAGGACGAAGTTCTTCAATCCTTTGTGTGGTGCCAATAACTTCAGTGGCATTAATAGGTGTAGGACATCCATAACCTCCGTGAGAGATGTTTGAATTTCCTTCTGTAGATACAAAATTCTTTACATATGACTACATATAAATCACACAGCAAAATATGTTAAGAACAATTTTAACTTGGAAATGATACCCATTTTGATATATTCACAGTAGAAATTTTAACTTGAACAATTTTAACTTGAAATGCTAACAATAATGTATACTTACCTCCTTACTGAAATTGGAAGAAGAGAGCCCATTCCCTATAGTAAGCCAACCTTGTTGAAGATTATGATCTTCACCGAAAATTTCAATCCGTCTTCGACCTTGAACAAGATGTTCAATTATATGATAAAGGTAGTCCAGATTTTCAATGGATCCTGATAAAATGACGACAGACATTTTGATTGGTTTCATTCATAAAGCAGAGACACAGAAACCAATTCAGATTTTTACTGCTCAAAATACAAACCATAGGGAGATTCTTCAGATACAATTACGTCTACATCAATGTTTGGATGCATGAGATGTGGTGGGATAGTGTTTTTTATACCCATCAAACAATGCTTTCGCATTCATGTTCATGCATTCATATCAGAAACAATCTTTTAAGAGGAATTGAAGATTTAACTCAAGAGCCAATATCAAGAAGGAATGCCTCTTGACTCTTACTTTGGTGCACTTGACTAAAGCTCCTCTATCATTATTAACAGACATAGATGTTGGAAATATCATAATTAATGAGCTGATAGCGTATCAGATTTACGCGGCTCTGTCAGAAGTCATTCGGTCATCTTGTCAGTCTGCAATGTTAGACAATCAGTCGGTTTGCAACCAATCCGTCTCACGGAAAGTTAGTATTTAAGAAGCCACATTTATATTCGGGAAGATAAGATTTCTTAGGTAGAAATTAATTGCAATGTTTATGGCAACCCTGTAACTTCGAGGAGAAGCTAAACCTAAGATTTTGTATAAATATATATCTCTCAAAGAAGACTATATAAGAGATGAGAGAGTGAGAGGAGTGAAGAAGAGAAGAAGTGAAAAACCCATGAAGTGTTTCAAGAGCCCAAGCTCTGTGTAAGAAGTGAAAGTTAGAAGTAAATCTCATCTCTCTGTATTGCGGCAAAGTTACTTTGTTTTAGAGTGGTAAATATATAAGTTCTCAAGTTTCATGTATTCATTCTCAAGAATGTTTGTTTATGCATGCCTGCATCTATTTCATATTGACCTGTGTGAATGTTGTTTACATTTAGAGTCTGTAAATCAAATCAAGATTCTTGATTATTTCACGGTGGTGAATGCCCTAGTTTAACGTGCAGTAACTTCATCATATGTTTCGTTCTTATGTTTTAAGAAGAAGTGTTTTAATATAAAGTTTGGTTAAGGTTGGGTTATGCGCAGTTAGATAGGTATACAAAGTTAACCGCACAGTTAATCTTTGTAAAAGTTAAAAGTGTGTGCAAAAGTAATTTGTATAAAGTGTGCAAACTATACAATGTCAAGTATTCAGCAAAGTTAATATTTGTGCATTTGCGCGAATTTCAACTATGCAGTAGAAAGTAGAATCATGCAGTTAATCCGCGCGCAGTAAAAAGGTGAATTGCGCATTCAATCTCCGCGCAATTAGTTTGTGAAGAAAATTGTTTTATAAAAAAGTGGAAGAAAAATTAAAGAAAAGTATTTGCTAGGTCTAGCGCATGTCCTTAGAAAAAAGAAAAGGAAATATTCATGTATTGCGCAGTTAATTTTTAATTGACTGCACATGCCCCGTTTCCCTTCATCTGGTATCAGAGCCTGGTTTATGGAAAGTAGAATTTGAATTTACAAAAGGAAAAGGTGATTAAGTATGGATTCCACTTCGGGTAATTTGCAAACCCCAATATTTTCTGGTAAAAATTATGAATATTGGTCTCTAACAATGAAGGCTTTGTTTAGAGGTCAAGACATATGGGAAATAGTCCAGCATGGCTATGCAGAACTAGAAGATCTAGCAGCATACAACAATCTCACACAAGCTGAGAAGGATGTCTTGAGGGAATAGAGGAAGAAAGATGGAAAGGCGTTGTTCCACATACATCAAGCAACACATGAGTAAATACTCCCAAGAGTAGCAGCAGCACAGTCAACAAAGGAAGCGTGGGACACACTGGAAACTGCCTATCAAGGTTTGAATAAGGTAAAGACTTCTAAACTTCATATTCTGAGAAGAGATTTTGAATCTTTGTCAATGAAGAATACAGAGTCCGTAGACTCATTCTATACTCGTGTTATTGGTCTAGTTAATCAAATAAAGTCTCATGGAGAAACTCTAACTGACCAAAGAGTTGTTGAGAAAGTTCTCAGAGTTCTTCCAAAGAAATTTAAATCTTTGGTTGTAACCCTGGAGGAAAACAAAGATCTGTCCACATTTACTATTAATGAGTTGCAAGCCTGATTACTCAATCATGAACATAGAATCAGCGGTTCAGATACAATCGCTGGAAGGTGCATTCGCAGCACAGTCATCCATAAGCCGTGGAAGAGGCAGAGGAAGATCAAACTCTAGAGGTAGAGGAAGAAGTTCTTTCAGAGGAGGTCGCAGTAGCAGCCCTGTGCATGTCACGGGTAGAGGCCAGAATCAAACCCCCAATCATTCAAGTGGACATAGGTATGATCAATCAAAAATTCAATTTCATTACTGTAAGAAGTATGGACACTTCGCATATGAATGCAGGAAGAAGCAATATGACCAAGGAAAGCAAGGTGAAGCTCAGTCAAGCAACAATAGCACTCCGAACAACTTATTGTTCTTAGCATGCACATCACCATTGGAATGCAATGATGTCCAAGAAAGTCCAAATGAAATATGGTATTTAGACTCATGATGTAGCAATCACATGACTGGTAATTTAAATCTGTTTTCTAGCCTAGATAAATCAGTTCAAACTGATGTAACACTTGGAAACAACATTCAAGTTACTGTTTTGGGTAAGGGTACTGTTGATATTCTAACAAAATAGGGGGAGCAAAAATGTATGCCTAATGTGTATTATGTTCAAGGTTTAAAGCACAATTTGATGAGCACTGGACAACTGTTGGAAAAATGTTACAGAGTTCACATGGTAGGGAAGCGTTGTGTGATCAAGGATAGATATCCAAGCAATCAGTTGATAGCAGAGGTGCAAATGACAAGCAATCACTTGTTTCCTTTGAGGATAAGATCCATCATAAGAGGAAAAAACAACTCAAGTTGTTCATGAAAGACAGAATGAAAATTCTGGAATTGCACTTAGCGCAGAAAGCAAAGAAGCAGAAATTCATTGCACAAAGGAAGAAAAGGACAGCGCGATGCAAGCTGCATTTCAAATAGAAATGAAGGATGAATCCTGGTTATGGCATTTCAGATTTGGACATCTGAATTTTGGTGGGCTAAAGCTACTACACACGAAGGAAATGGTGAAAGGATTACCATTGCTTGAAAAGCTAGAGAGAATTTGTGAAGGCTGTATTTTTGGCAAACCGCACAGAGAGACTTTTCTAGTCAGAAAGTCATGCAGAGCTCGCGTACCACCTGAAATTGTGCACTCCAATATTTGTGGACCGATGCAAACACCGTCCATGGGAGGATGCACTTATATTCTCACATTCATAGATGATTTCACAATAAAAACATGGTTCTATTTTCTAAAACACAAAGCTGATGCATTTGATTGTTTTCAGCAGTTCAAGGCACTCGTGGAGAAGCAGAGTGGTTACAGAATCAAGATATTGAGAAAAAATAGAGGTGGTGAGTATGTTTTGAATGAATTCTTAAACTTTTTCAAAAATCATGGCATATAGAAGCAATTAACTGCGCGTTATACACTGCAGCAGAATGGTATCGCGGAGAGGAAGAACAAAACCATCATGGAGATGGCGCGCAACATGTTGGCAGCCGCGCATCTGTCAAATGAATATTGGGCTGAAGCAGTGGAAACTACAGTATACATCATGAATCGATGTCCGACGAAGAGTGTGAAGAACAAAGTCCCACGGGAAGCATGGACAGGTATGAAACATAGTGTTTCGCATTTAAAAGTTTTTGGTTGTGTAGCATACGCACATGTTACAGATGAGTTGAGAAGGAAATTAGAGAATAAAGGACAAAAATGCATCTTTATTGGATATTCTGAAGACACAAAAGCATACAAGTTGTATGATCCTATTGCAAGGAAATTCATTATCAGTCGTGATGTTCAGTTTGTGGAAAATGAAGCATGGGATGGAACCATAGAGAAGAATGTGAAAATTGTGTCACATGTTGAACATGATGACAACGGAGAAGATGTGGTTGAGACACCGCAGGTAAATCAAAACTGTGCAGCTCCATCTACTCCAAGGATTTTGCAACATGTTCCAGCACAAGCAACACCAACACAAGGCGCAGCTCAAGCTACTCCATCAAACACACCAACTGCGTAGCAAACTCCATCAAGCAGCACGCACAGTTCGACACCAGCAACTCCACCAAGGACAAGAAGTCTGTGCAAAATATATGAGGCTGGTACACCTAATTCATTTTCATGTTTTGCATTATTTTCTCCAGTTAATGATCTGCTAACATTTGAAGAAGCAGTTGAAGATAAAGTTTGGGCACAAGCCATGGATGAAGAAATAGAATGCACTGAGAAGAATCAAACATGGGAACTAGTTGATGTTCCTAAGGACAAGGATGTGATAAGCGTGAAATGGATTTATAATATCAAGCAAGATGTTGATGGAAATGTGCAGAAGCACAAGGCAAGATTGGTAGCAAGGGGATTAACTCAGCAGTCCAGCATAGACTTCAATGAAACTTTTGCACCTGTAGCATGAATGGACACAATCAGAACAGTTTTGGCCATCGCAACACAACATAAATGGCTTGTTTATCATATGGATGTTAAGTCCACATTATTAAAGGGTTATCTGGAGGAATAAGTATACGTGAGCAGCCACAAGGCTATGAATTTCTAGGACAAGGACACAGAGTATACAAGCTGAAAAAGGCATTGTATGGTTTGAAGCAAGCTCCCAGAGCTTGGTATAGTCGCATTGACTCATACCTCATTCAACATGGATTTCACAGAAGTGAATGTGAGCCAACGCTATACACAAAAATCAGCAAGGAAGGTTATATGTTAATAGTCTTCCTGTATGTAGATGATTTAATATTTACCAGTGATTTTGGCATAGAAGAATTCAGAACAGTCATGGAAAGTGAATTTGAAATGACTAATTTGGGGCTTATGAAGTATTTTTCTGGGAATTGAAGTCCGGTAGAATGAAAAGGGTATTTTCATATCACAGTCGAAGTATGCAAGTGATGTCATGAATAGGTTTAATATGTTAAAATGCAAGACAACTCCAACACCAGCGATAACAGGCTTGAAATTTAGCAAGGATGATGATGGATCCAAGGTAGATCCTATGTTGTTTAAAAGGCTTGTTGGAAGCCTTATGTATCTTACAACAACAAGGCCAGATATCATGTATGGTGTCAGTTTAATCTCAATATTCATGGAGTCACTAAAAGAATCACATTAACAAGCAGGTAAAGAAATTCTGAGGTGTGTAAGTGAAACAAAAGATTTTGGTATTTTGTATTCAACCTCGAAAAATTTCAAACTCATTGGATACACCGACAGTGATAATGGAGGCAACATGGATGATAGAAAAAGCACATCTGGGAATACATTTCATGTAGGAACATGTGTTGTATCATGGGCTTCAAAGAAACAACCCATAGTAACTCTTTCTTTAGCAGAGGCAGAGTATGGCATAGCTACAAGCACTGCATGTCAAGCAGTTTGGATGTGCAGAATGTTAAGTGATCTGTCACAAAACCAACAAGAACCCACAGTCATTTACTGTGACAACAATTCAGCAATTGCACTATCAAAGAATCATGTACTCCACAAGAGAACCAAGCACATCGACACAAGGTATCACTTCATCAGAGAATTGATAAACAACAAGGAAATTTGTTTAGAATTTTGCAGGTCTGAAGATGAGGTAGCATACATATTTACCAAACCATTGGCAAAGGACCCATTCCAATTTCTGTGAAGTTGTTTGGGAGTGACAAGTTCTGCGTAGTGAACTCTGTCATAAACAGAGCATGTTTCAACTCTGAAATATTTTGTAATATTTTACTTTTTTTTAAGATCCCCATCCGCTCATAATTAAGGTCGAGTGTTGGAAATATCATAATTAATGAGTTGATAGCGTATCATATTTACGCGGGTCTGTCAGAAGTCAGTCGGTCATCTTGTCAGTCTGGAATGTCAGACAGTCAATCGGTTTGCAGCCAATCTGGCTCACGGTAAGTTAGTATTTAAGAAGACACATTTGTATTCGGGAAGATCAGATTTCTTATGTAGAAATTAATTGCAGTGTTTATTGCAACCCTGTAACTTCGAGGAGAAGCTAAACCTAAGTTTTTGTATAAATATATATCTCCCACAGAATATTAGATAAGAGATGAGAGAGTGAGAGGAGTGAAGAAGAGAAGAAGTGAAAATCCGTGAAGTGTTTCAAGAGCCCAAGCTCTGTGTAAGAAGTGAAAGTTTGAAGTAAATCTCATCTCTCTATATTGCGGCAAAGTTACTCTGTTTTACAGTGGTAAATATATAAGTTCTCAAGTTTCATGTATTCATTCTCAAGAATGTTATTTATGCATGCCGCGCATCTATTTCATATTGACCTGTGTGAATGTTGTTTACATTTATGGTCTGTAAATCAAATCAAGATTCTTGAGTATTTCACGGCACGGTGAATGCCCTAGTTTAACACTTAGTAATTTCATCATATGTTTCATTCTTATGTTTTAAGAAGAAGTGTTTTAATATAAAGTTTGGTTAAGTTTGGGTTATGCGCAGTTAGATAGGTATACAAAGTTAACCGTGCAGGTAATGTTTGTAAAAGTTAAAAGTGTGTGCAAAAGTAATTTGTATAAAGTGCGCAAACTATACAAAGTCAAGTATTCCGCAGAGTTAAGATTTGTGCATTTGCGCAAAGTTCAACTGCCCGCAATTAGTTTGTCAAGAAAAGTGTTTTATAAAAAAGTGGAAGAAGCAAAGTATTTGCTAGGTCTAGCGCATGTCCCTAGAAAAAAGAAAAGAAAATATTCATGTATTGCGCATTTAGTTTTTAGCATGCCCCTTTTCCCTTCAGCAAACGCAGCTAGATTTTCATGGTTTGTCTTTAGCCAACAAATATCTTCAACTCTTCGAAATCCCCACTGTAACAAGTCAAGAAATGTATGAGACTCCACAACAAAATTTATTTAAAAGATTACAAGATTGAATTGAGACAAGAAGAATAATCAAAGGTTCTTACCTTCTTGAAACAATAGTGGCCCTCTTTAAGACATTCGACAAATCCAACCCAAAGAAAAAAAAAGGAATGGCTACCTGCGATATCCTGAAAGCAAAAAGAAATCATGAAACAGGTTTCCAAGTTAGTAAAAAAGAAAATTCAAAATTCATATTAGAAAAGGTAGAAAAAAATTATTTCCTCAACGATTTAAACCTAAACCAAAGGATACCTATAGGTGGGAGCCCTAAATTTGTAGGGAAGCATACCAACATATACAAAATACTTTACAGCCAATGGGAACTCTAGAAGCAATGTTTTTGTGACAATACCTCGATTCAGAGGTTCTTGATTTGTTCCCAAGTCCAGTAGTCCTTCGGATCCATAACGCCCGGAGGTCTACGGACATACTCCTCCGTGGGTGGATCTATAATAATCGCATCGAATTTGGTCCCGAAGAGATCCAGCAAAAGCATTGTCTCACGCAGATCACATTTCAAGAACACAAGGTTGAAGGAGTGTCGCACATTGAGCTTGTCCTTTATTTTCATGAGCTCCTTCATCCGAGGATACTCCTCTACGACCATGGACATATCTACGTCTCTGATGAAGTTCTATGGTCGGGAGCCTGTGTCAGTAAAATGTTGTGCGTAATCGTTCTACTCAGCCCTTGTGGGCACATTCCCATCTCTAGAGGCCCGTATTTGCATTAGAAGCAACTGGTTGTACAATATTCCAGTAATTTGCATTCGGATTGGGCTGCAAGGGAAACCCTAATGTTCCGTTGGAATTCATAGGCGGTCCATTCGCCGTAAAATTAAAGGGCCCCAAAACGTTATAGTCAGGTGAAACGTAATCATTCTGCTCGGCCCTCGTGGGCACCTTCCCATATCAAGAATGCCCCCCACACAGACGGAGGCCCGTATTTGCATTAGAAGCAACTGGTTGTACTCGAAATGGGCTGCAATGGAAACCATAATGTTTCGTTAGAATTCATAGGCGGTTCATTATAGTCACGTGAAACTACTGCTGCACCCACAGGTGCCTCCATTTGCCATGATCCGTCTCCTCTTGAATGATTGTTATAAGAAGAATAAATAATCTCTTGACTACTAAATTTATTATGGGATTTGACCACTCTACCTCAACACTGTCAGAACCTATTTCCCTGCATCTTCATTCTTGTGTCCTGCGGGGCTTCTCGTTGTGTGGGCATATCTGTCTTCACTGGAATGGATCTCTCACTACTGCAAGATGTGAGGATATGACCATGAAAGCTTGTAATATTCAATGTGCATGGGAATATACGATAACAACAAAAACATTATAATATATTAATGTACACACCTTTGGTGTTTCCAATGCATAGACTTGAGAGTAACACTCTAAAAACTTGTTTCTTTAATCAATAGACAATATAGACTAAAGACAAGGACTTGTTGCTTTGCAACTTGTCTTGTTAATAAATTTTCTTTTACAAGAGATATTAAGTGGTAAGTACATATAAAATAAAAAAGATTATAAAAAGAATCTTAAGTTGAAACTCAAAAGCTCTAAAAGGGATTATAACTCTATGGAAAGTCAAAATTCCAAAATACACATTTAAGGATTCTCTATCGTACCTGCCACCCTTATCCATTATTAAAATATTTCTTCATGGTGAGCTAAAACAAATTCCAGCCACAATTTTTTACGAAAACACAATGGTACGTCCCTGGTATTGAAGGGAAGTTCGTTAAAAACCATAAACCTCCTTCTCATCTAGTAGTCTATAAACAATTGGTATGTGCACTATTCCATTACAATATACTTCTTTGATGGGAGGGTGTAAACTAGTACCAATGTCAATAAACAAGGCCAAGATATCTTGTTTTGAAATTTGTAAATCTAACTTGGTTTCTATCTAGTTAGCCTCACCCTATATATTCAAACATCCTAGTCTTGCATTTGGAAATATCAAATAATTTCCCTCGAGTATTAGGAATGGAATATATAAAGGTCCTAAGCAATTTAGAAAGTGAAATACATGAGGTCTCTTTGGTGTTTCTAAAAGTGACTCAAGGCCATTATCAATTTTGGTGGTTGCATCTATACCTAAGGGTTAGAGGCTAGGGTTGTCTTTTTTCATGTGTAGGCTCCATGAAAATAGAATTTATATGTTGCAATAGAATAAGAATATTGTTTTTGAAGAATTTAAGAAATATAAACAAAACAGCTGCATGGGTAAGCCTACATCAAGATGATGACAATGTCCCTTATTCTCAAATTGTGCCTCCTCAAAATGCATAATGTGGTTTAGAATACCAATACAAGGATCAAGAGTATATTTTATTAATACATAGAACAGACATTCACTTAGGATCATGCACATGTTATTAATGTGTGTGCACATGTGTTCCTGAAAAATTGCATGCATTATTTGAAATCATGACCTAACAATCTAGTTGGTAGCCTATGCAGTGATTCAAGGACCCACAAAGCTATATGAGCATGTTCCTAGGCACTCATTGCTACTTTTTTACCATGAAATTTGTGTGAGGGCCCTTTATTTAGATTCGGTTAAGAGTTAGATGAGAGTGAGGGCCCTTTATTTTACTTTTACCAATAAATTATCTTTGAGTTAAAACTCTCTGGAACATTATAATAGTTGAGATTTTTTGGTTAACTTAAACAACAAATTTTGCTACATTTTTTATAAACTTGCAACCTAAGGGTGGATCCATATAAATTTTGAAGATGATATGTTGTGTTGTGTTCCTAATAGATCTATCAAAATAGAAGATATAAATTAACATGCAATAATACAATAGATCCACACAATAAACCACAAAATAATAAAGCATATAGAAAGAACCCTTAAGGTAGGGTAACACCATTAACTATTCCTTAGGGAATGAATCACTCCACAAGCTATTCTTGCTACAACTGTTACATCCAACACACTTCACAAGCCATCTTATTCCATTGCTTCTACTTCTTTATATAGTTTCTATCCAAACTTCTATGCACTTTCTGGATAAGGAATTTTCTAGTAGGTGGAACCTTCTAGTAAGCCTTATTACAATTGTTGCTTTACACACCATATGGGAGTTATAAAATAAATATGGCCTATATACATAGCATTATCCCCTTCACTACCTCCATAAATACACCATATTATCCTCCCTAGGTACATTACATTCCACCCCCCTTCGCATGTTTCATCCTTGAGACATGGGAGGAAGCCATACAATATGTTCTACTAAGCAATGTAGCCAAATGGTACCAAGCATGCCCATCCATCCATTCTACTGAAATGTGAACATGGGGTCTAACCGCTTCCTTTCCCCCTTGATCTTGATTCTGGTTTCTTCTTTGGTTCCATGTTACCATTGTTTTACTCTGATGTCTCTGAAAATAGATTTTAGTTCTCCATGTGCCTCCATATAGGTTGCCTTTCCGGTGCCATGCTTATCCATAGTAAATTTGTCGATATTTATGACCTAAATCCTTGATGATTGTTGTTTTGTTGGGTGGTGTGAGAGGCAAGTTATATCAATCTTAAAAATTAGATCACTGGTCTTTAACTCTATAACATGTGGCTCCTTTGAGTCATGTAGCCCCTAATTTATTATTTCCGCTTATGCCCTTCCCGAGCCTTTTCTTCATGTGCTATTGTAGCCCTTTTTCCCGATTCAACATCAAACTCTTTATCTACTATGTTTATAGGTGCTTCAACTATTATGCCTCGAAGGTCTTCTTCATGAGCCCCTTTGAACCCTTTAGTAAGAGAAATATCATGCAATGCAATTTTCTTTTTCTTATACCAAAGCTTCAAAAGCTTATTTTGCACATGAATATTAATTGTACCCACTAAGTCCATCCAAGGATATCCCAAAACAATATCCACATTATCCATATCTATAGCATGAAAATATGAATGTAACACATTTTTTCCATAGCAATATTTAAAAATTTGAACATTTTCACTATCAATTTGTGTGCTTTGAATGTGCTTTCTTGGAACTTGCAACCTTTTATCCACCTTAACATTTATAAAATTATGTTTGCTATTCGGTTTTATAAAAACAATGTCTTTCTCTTGTTGAGTACATAAATGAACCCGTAACAGAGATTTCTCAGATGAAAATAAACCCTTATGGATCTCATTATCCTTCGTCACAACATTATACCACTTGTCTAAAAATACATTTTTATATTCTTCATTTGAAAGATTTAATAGCTCCTTAAAACAAAGCGTTTGGCACCATATAGTTGCTTCATATGTTAAATTAGAGTATATGCAACTTTTCTAAAACGACTTAGTTTTCTTGTAATATGCAATGCATTTTTAAATGCTAGGACCATCTGATTTACTTGTAAAATACATTTTTTTGCGATTTGCACACCTGTCACTCAAAAACTCGTAAACAACTGATTTTAAATCAATGTTAACTTTAATTCCCGTACATTGATTTGGATGTTTTCTTTTGAAATTGGGTGTCTCCATGAAAGGAGCTCAACTATATAACTAGTCTGTTCAAACTATACACATAAAGTCTTAGAAATTAATGTGAAAACTGTTGCCCTCATTTTTTCTCCTAAGAAAATTGAAAAAAGAAAAACAAATCCTCGACTTTTTTTCCCAAGAAAGGGTTGTGATACCAAATGTTTTGTTTCTTAATAGATATTAAAAAAGAATATATAGAACTAAACTAGCAATAATATAATAGATAAACACAATAAACCACAAGATAATAAGTTACACAAGAATATTGGAAGAACCCTAAATGTAGGGTAACAACATTAACTATTTATTAGGGAATGAATCACTCCACAAGCTATGTTTGCTACAACGATTACATCCAACACACTTTACAAGGCATTCAATTCCATTGCTTCTACTTCTTAACATAGTTTCTATCCAACCTTCTAGGCACTTTCTAGAGAGGGAACTTTCTAGAAGGAACATTCTAGTAGGCATAACCTTTTAATAAGCCTTATTACAATTGTTACTTTTCACACTGCATGGGCCTTATTTAATAAATATGACCTCAATACATAACACTATCCCTTTGAGTATATTCAGAGGTACCCCATATTATCCTCCCTAGCTACATTACATGTTGCTACAAATGGATTCATTGTCAAATCTAGTTTGTCATGATATAAGAATTTTAGATTTTCATTAATATTTGTTTTTAAATAATATTGTCATCAAACCACCTCCAATGAAAATTCAATATATTGTTAAAATCACAATACCCAAAAGTAGCAAAAATACCCTCTTCAAAATAATATTTTTAAGAATGAAAAAGATTGGGTGCCATATAAATGTCCATATGGCACTTCTATAATATTACTATAAAAGGTATTTGAGTACATTAATAGGTACCCCATATTATCCTCCCTAGCTACATTACATGTTGCTACAAATGGATTCATTGTCAAATCTAGTTTGTCATGATATAAGAATTTTAGATTTTCATTAATATTTCTTTTTAAACAATATTGTCATCAAATCACCTCCAATGAAAATTCAATATATTGTTAAAATCGCAATTCCCAAAAGTAGAAAAAATACCCTCTTCAAAATAATATTTTTAAGAATGAAAAATATTGGGTGCCACATAAATTATGACACTTCTATAATATTACTATAAAAGATATTACTTAAATTTGAAAAATTAACAAAATTAGTTGATGTACAAGTAAAATATGTGTGGATTTTGTACACAAAGTTTTCCTTAACACTAATAACTATCTCTAAAAAAACTAGGCATCCTCTTAAGTAAATTATTAAGTTTACTTAAAATTTTAAAGTATATGTAGTTAATAAACATAAAAATTATTGGAAATGTATATATTCATAAAAAATAAAAAAGTATATATCAACACATAATTCTTTATAAACATTGTTTCTAATTTAAAATGAAATTATGAATACAAATTAAAAAGTATATATCAACCTGCAATTCCTTAATTGAAGCCTCTTTGTTTGGACAATGTTTGCCATCCCCACATGCCTCACTGTGTAAAGAGGAAGTGTCCATGTGGATGTAGCGGCCTCTAAAGATATAGATGCGAACCACAAAAATAAATAAATTATAATCTAAAATGAAAAAATTGAAAAGAAATATGAGTGAGTTTTGATATATACTTGAAGTTTAAGAAAAATCAAAAAATGTATTTTTTCTAATAAAAATTATAAAAATGTTATTCATTTTAACATTTTTCACTTTTATATTCCTTATTTTACTCTATTTTATCTATCTTTGGATATTAAATTTAATTTTTTTATAAAATTCACAAAAAATTATATCTTTTAAAATTTTAAAAATAATATACATATCTTAGTTTTAAGATTATCTTTTATCTTTTATCATCTTGTAGCTTGGGTGATTGGGAGTACGGGTTGATAACCTTCCCACCCAAGTTCAATTCCTTGTAAGTGACATGCTTGGCTCTTAATTGAACCCCCTTTTTTAAACCCCCTTGTTTTTATAGCCTCAATGCGCTTAATTGTTAAGAACATGTGATCCTTCCTAGGAGGTTATAAGTTCAAATCCAAGGGGGGTTTCTCATACACTGACCTTAAAAATATATTATTATTGATGTTATTAAATGAAAACTAAACCCACTTGAACAAGTATGCTACCCCACTACCCCACAAATTTATATCTCTAAACCTAACAATGTAAGGATTGCCCACTTTAATAGTGATATTATATTTATCATCAACTTAGACACTTTAACAAGTATGTTATCCCACAAATTTATATTTCTAAACCTAATTGGTTAAACAAACAAAGAGCTAAATGCAAGTTCATGCTTCCAATGGCCATTTTGACCAAACAAGAGATACATGCAAGCTCATGTTCACAATGTTCTGTAGATTCTCTTGGTTGAGGTGAAGCACAAATTTCTTTGCTCTAAGAATTGTTATATTCTTGATGAAATTTTATGACGAATATCTTCAATTCTTTGTGTGGTGCCAATAAGGTGAGGGGCATCAAGAGGTGCATGAAATCCATAACCTCCTTTAGAGAGATTTCCTTCTGTAGATACAAAATTCTTTACATATAACTGCATATAAATCACACATAAATCACACAGCAAAATATGTTAAGAACAGTTTGAAATCGCGAATGAATATGTAACCATGAATGATAACCATTTTGATATATTTCAAATTCACAATAGAAATGTATAACTTGAAATGCTAACAATAACATATCCTTACCTCCTTACTGAAATTGGAAGAAGAGAGCCCATTCCATATAGTAAGCCATCCTGGTTGAAGATTATGATCTTCACCGAAAATTTCAATCCGTCTTCGACCTTGAACAAGATGTTCAATTATACGATAAAGATACTCAGGATTTAGAGTGGATCCTGATAAAATTACAGACAATTTGATTGGTTTCATTCATAAAGCAGAGACACAGAAACCAATCCAGATTTTTACTGGTCAAAATACAAACCATATGGAGTTTCTTCATATACAATTGCGTCTACGTCAATGTTTGGATGCATGAGATGTGGTGAGATAGTGTTTTTTATACCCATCAAATATTGCTCCTGCATTCATGTTTCATGGATTCATATCAGAGACAATCGTTTAAGGGAAATTGAAGATTTAACTCAAGAGCCAAGATCAAGAAGGAACGCCTCTTGGCTCTTACTTTGGTGCGTTTGAATAAAGCTCCTCTCTCATTATTAACGGACGTAGACGCACCTAGATTTTCATGGTTTGTCTTTAGCCAACAAATATCTTCAAATCTTCTAAATCCCCACTGTAATCAGTCAAGAAATCTATCAAATTCAATAACAAAATTGATTTAAAATATTACAAGATTAAACTGAGACAATGAAGTATAATTAGGCAGAGGTTTTTACCTTCTTGAAACAACGACGGCCTTCTTTAAGACCTTCGGTAGATCCAACCCAAAGAAAAACAAAGGAATGGATATCCGCGATATCCTGAAAGCAAAAAGAAATCTTGAAATAGGTTTCCAAGTTAGTATAAAAGAAAATTCCAAATTCTAATGAAAAATGTAAAAAACAATCAATTCCTCAATGATTTAAACCTAAACCAAACGATATGTACAGGTGGGAGCCCTAAATCAACATATAAAAAATACTTTACAGCAGTACCAACATGCATAAAAATATCCAATAAATCAAAATATAAAAATCCAAACATGGAAAACTATAGAAGCAATGTTTTTGTGACAATACCTCGATTCGGAGGTTCTTGAAACATTGACACCTCGCTCCACTTCATCCCATCATTGACATCAGCCCCTTTGCAAAATGGGGTATTGATTTGATGCATTGTAAGCCCACATCAGTCGGGGGTCATAGCTATGTTATCGTAGCTATTGAGTACTTCACTAAATGGGCTGAATCCATGCCTACCTACACAAAAGATAGCAAGAAAATAGTGACATTCATATTCATTCATATCATAGCTAGGTTCGAAGTCCCGCAGGGCATTGTGACGGGCCATGGTTCACACTTTAGGAACCGCATGATGGATGAATTGAGTTCCAAACTAGGTTTTCGTCATGAAAACTCAACCCCATATTACCCGCAAGCGAACGGTCAAGTAGAGGCAATCAATAAAGTCTTGAAATGTATGATCCAACGCACCATGGGTACCCAAAAATCCAAATGGCACTTAGCTCTATTCTCATCCCTTTAGGCCTACAGGACTTCGGTAAAAAATGCAACCGATTTTATACCATTCAATCTGGTTTATGGCCTCGAAGCAATCCTACCGATTGAATGTGAAATACCATCTCTAAACCTAGCTGTAGAACTCTTACCCAACACAACCACCGAAGACGAGCGGTTTCTATACCTACCCAAGCTAGATGAAACTTGCCAAGACGTCGCACTTGCTAATGAGGCTCACAAAAAGCGTGTCAAAGATCAATATGAAAAATCCATTCAACCTCAAGTGTTCAACGAAGGAGACCTAGTCTTAACCTACGACCAAATGCATGATAACTTAGGTAAAGGCAAGTTAGAATCTATTTGGTACGGTCCCTACGTTGTTAAACATGTGTTAGAGAAGGGAGATTACAAGCTCGTAGATTGTGATGGTCTATATTTGGGAGAGCCCTACAACGGGCTTTACCTAAAGAGATTCTACACGTAGGTTCATCCTGCATGGAACACCTTGTATATAATGTATATAGTGTGATTGTGGTTTAGTTTTTGCTCTTTAGGTTCTATCTTGTACACCATCATTTATCTTGACTTCTGATTTTATGCACAAATGTCGGCGTACAATGGATTCACGGATGGCGCTAGATGACATACCTGGAACCTTGCTTCTACAACATTGGTACTATATTCCCCTACTAGCGAGTTGATATCCTCAGGTGGTATTTGCTTGGGCCCCGCAACAAATAACACCGTGGAGTATCATGCAATCATCGGAATCATGACCAAAGTTTATTTTCTTGGAATCCGTTCCTTTATAATCTACCTCGAATCTCAACTCGTGGTCTCTACGCTAAATCGCGTCTACACCATCCATTATCCTACACTACTTCATTTATACAGAAGGGTACACCTCCTTGAATGATCATTTGATTACATCTTATATCAACATGTACCAAGGGAATTCAACACAGTGGCTGATTCGTTAGCTAACTATATGTTGGATTGGCATCTAGCACACACATAATCAATACATCATAAAAGAACACATGTACATATGTAAACATGCAAGTCATCATATATAAAACTGTAGATATAGGTCCATACATATATATCACGTAAAAAAACATTCTGCCACATACAACAGTATAATGCATCTAAAGTCAAAATTAGGTCTATAACCCATACAAAAATTGGCTGAATCCTACATGTCATATAAATTTCGCTATCAAACTACTATCTAAAACTAGTTGCGAGGCGCGCGGTGCTCATGATAGCACACTACAGCCCTAGAAACCTGATGGAGCAGCTTGCCGAGCCGCTCTGGCACACACACAGTGCGCCTCTAGAGGTGGTATGGGACCTCGAGCATCCTCATGGAAGGAATACCATAGTTAGCCCCCCTAGTTTTCGATCCACGTCGCGGATCCCTCCCATCTCATCCTCTTCGGCTTGGTACTTCACTCCCCATCACCGCAACAAAGAGGATCCTGCTAGCCTCACCTACCCTCGATATGCAAGATTATACACATACATTAGACTTTCTATGCTTTATCCAAACAAAAAAAATGATATAAAATTAAAAATTTAAAAACAAGTTCGAAGATCATATACCCGACTCATCCCAGTCATCGCCCTCACGTAAAGCTAGATCAATGTCACCGCAGAAGTCTACCCCGACCTAGCGATAGTCCTCGATCATCACAATCTACTCCTTCGATCATCACAATCTACTCCTTCAGCCATGAGAATAAATCCTCCCCAAATGCTAGAACTTGTGGTCCACTGAGCCGCCCAACATAATCACTCCATCTCCCCATTCGTGTCTTAGATGCGGGACGACGAGGCCTCTCTACTTGAGGATGCAATAGAGGCACCCTCTCCTGAAAAAAGGTAACCGGGATACTACCGTACCCGAACTGGCTTATACTTCCATTTCCGCACTTCGTTACCTTATCCTTGATGTTAATTAGGACCCCTTCACACCAATTGAACAACTTAGGCTCCATGCATTCCACAGCATAATTCATTTGCACTTTGGTTGCATGGTGGTCTCCCACACTTCCCACCACACGTGCAATGGTATACAAGATTGACCTCAAAGGAAGATCTGTCATATTTGCAATAAGCACTTTCCTTCTCTTCTTGCAGGATCATTGTCTACAATATCCAGCGATATAGGTGTATATGGTCTCATCGGTAGCCCAATGTCCTCCTAAATTGACTCGAGCCCCTCTTTTGGAGAGGTTGGTCAAGAAATAGATATCCTCGAGCTCAATCTCGAGTATGTTCTCACCAATATGGAAATACTGGATGTCGACATCCCGCATTTGGATAATGTGGTTTAATAGCTTCCCCTAATTGAAAATACCTCTAGTCTTAAAGATTTTCAATAGACCACATTATCATAACGCAGCTTGTGTGGCATCATCATTTAAAGCTTCCCTATCTTCATCTTCGTGCTCTCTTTCTTTCCAATCCACCATTTTCGCTTTAGTAACTTAGAATCTCCTGCAAATCACCAAGGGAGACTTCAGTCAAAAGATGGGAACCTATATTCATGCCAAGAGGGAGAGGCAAGCATTTGATTTCCCAAGTCTACGGATTTTCGCACCCTGGGTAGTACAGGGGACGCGAAAACTGCTAATTTCTGCGCCCCTGCCAAAGCCCAGAATGAAAAATTCCTCATATTTTCGCGCTTCCTGATATAGGGGGGACAAAAATTTCAGGGCACAAATTTGGTGCCCTAAGGCCCTTTCCAAACCGAGAAAATTAGCATGAAAACAATCAAGAAATGGATGAAAAGAAACAGGAGGCTCAGAGGACTTACCTGCTTCAAATGATGGTCGAAATGACGCCTTGGATCTCCCAATATCCTCAACTGGAGTTTTTCTCTCCACACGGTGAAAATCCTCTTTGGGTAAAAATGGCTAAGTCAAAATGGGTAATTTCTCCTTTTACCCTCTTTTATACATATCATGTGGTTATGTTTACCTATTTTCTATATTTAAAAACCTTTTTGAGTTAATTCTTCACATTTTTATGACCTAATGTTTGTTTCTAGGGTTTTTTACTACAATTGATAGGCTCATTTACGTTGTTCACATTGGTGGTGTCATGTATTTGACTTTCTTTCGAGCTTACTTTCTCTTTTTCGTGCTCTGGACCCAAATATGAAAAATATTCCAAGCACTTTCACATGTGAGTCATGCTTGCCAAAAGCAAGTAAAACGGTGTCGTTCTTAGTTTACTTTATTCGTGCTCAAAAAACGATGAGTAAAGTATCGTCTTAGTATTATTTTCTCCATTTTTTGGACTAAGAGTATTGACTCACGAAAACATAACCTTAGGAGCTCTCTTTAAGCTATTTCCGTACTCCCTTGCTTAGAAAATATTGCGAAGTAAGATTGTCTCTTTCACAGTTGTAAAAGTATTTGAAAGCAAGTCTATCCGGTGGTAGGTTATCCCTTTTCGGACTGGTTAGACTACTTACGAGAAAGGTATACCTTAGTCAGTCATGACTAGGAGAGTTTTTCTGGATATTATTTTATACTTTTTCGGGTCCAAGGACTAATTGTTATGAAAAATTCAAACCTCGGAGTCTTCTTTATGTTATTTTAGACTCTCTAAACATGAAAATCTATCAAGTTACGCTTCTTTGGACTCATAAAATTAAGCATCGAAGGATCCTTATGGAGTCAAACCTCTCCTTCCTTGGGTTCGTAAAAAGTATAAGGATGGACTCACTTAAACGTTAGCTATACCGAGCATATGTTATCCTCTTCAAGATCGTTGAACCACAAAGAGGTACTCGTCAATCATGATGCGGTGAAATTGGGAAATAAGCCAAGTTTACCCTTCTGGTAGCTTGTGAGTCATTACCTTTGAACATGGCATGCATTTACCCCTTGTCTTCTTTGGGTATTCAGTCTCTCTGCTGAGTTATAACTACAGTCATAGGTCCTCTTCTTCGCTATTGAGTCTACTCACCTTGTATTTGTTTCTTCTAATTAATCCTTGCTTCCAAGTCCTGTCTCATGCCGTTATATGTTCAAAGGGTCATTGTCACCTTGATTCAACCTTTTACAATTTGGTCAACCCTCAAGTTTTGTGTCAGTATGTACTCCTTTGATCTGTTTCTCCATACCTCTTTCCTATATCGGTTTTGTGTCGATGATGTGGGATTCATTATGGTCCACCTTCGATGAGTCTATTCCTATCGACATTAAATCGATATCCAGGAATTAGGCTTAGGAACCAACTGTAGTACCTTGGTACCTACATGCCTCAATGGGAGGTTTCCTTGGATTCAACAGTAGGTTTTCATCATTGGCCTATGATCGAATAATCCCTCGAATGTTCGACATCAAGACTCTTTATTCAAATTCATTGGGTTGTACAAGAGATACCTTGGGGATCATTGTTATCATTGGTGCTTACCCTCGTACTTTTTAACAGCTTACATCATTGGATGATAATCAAGTAGTCTCTGCCATGTTTGACTTCAACACCTTGTAATCACATGGTTAGATTCATATCACTTCGAGATTGGGTAGAAGACCCTGGACAACCCTGTTGTTTCTTTTCTTTCAGGATGCGATGGCTTCTCTTGAGTAGGTCCCTACATAAGAAAGCATGTTGATGCCCTCCTCTAATGTACTGTCACACATATCCACTATTGTATTGGTCGTGTCTGTGTTGTTATCTAGTCATGGATCTACATTTGTTCTTCCTAGCCATGACTTATTTATGGTCTCTATCATGTCAATTATGTCATGAATTTGCATTGTATTGGTCGGTAGCCATGCTTTGAGTGTCGTTTCACCAAGTCATGGTTTACACCCATGTGAAACCTAACGACGCTTCCTCCTAATGAATGTGAGAACTTACTCTCACCTAGTTAGTCCACTCTTTGGTTGTCCTTAGAATCCCTAGAGCCAAATCCAATTTGTTTTATCCAAGTGACACATCATCAGGTCGAGATGCCACCTTAGTTATCCCACTTCTAGTAGTGCAGCACACGAAAATTCTCCTTTTTCGCGTTTTGCATACCTGCTCGGGCGCGAAATTACAACTTAATCGCGCCTTGGATTTGGATCTTATCTCCGAGATATTTTTATGGGATTGAGAGTTCCCTTCGAATCCTCACTCGCTTTGGTTTGGTTCAACCTCCTAGATCCACCATTATCTCTCCTAGATCCATTTTCCTCTCCTAGGAAGTTGGCCTCCCAAATCCTATAGGAAGGAGGTCATCCATGGGCTAAGGGGAGAACAATTGAGGTATCAAACCTATGGTCTTGAGAGTTTTGTAGAGGTAGCAATGAGGAAGGCTTTGGAGCTGAAGTTGTTGCTTGGACATCAAGAGTGATTTTGTAAGATTCGTCTAGCTTTCATCAATATAACTTGTCTTATTTTCCCATGTTGTGCTTCTTGTTGCAATCAATGGCATGATATGGTTCTAGTTTAATTTAGATTCTAACTATTATACATAGTATTTGGAGATTGTGTTGCTTGTTGCTTGCTTTGATTTGAACAGGTTCTATTTGCAGGTTTCAAGGCTAGAGCTAGAGTTTTAAGACAAACATCAGATTAGAAGTAGTCATACTACTTCCTCTTTTTCAAATACGTTAAAGATTTGTATGCATACTTAGATCTAGGAATTTAAGGTTACCTTTGTTTGTTTACTATCTTAGATTAGACTTGGTTGATCTTGGTTTAATCTCTCAATAAATCTAACTACACATTTTTATAATAAAAAATTTTAAAAGTGTTATCCATTTTAATATTTTTTATTTTACTTTATTTGATCCATTTTTTAATATTACATTTTAAAGTCTAAAGTTTTATAAAATTTTAATATATATATATATATTTTTTTTAAATTTTAAAAATAATATACATATCTTATTTTTAAAATGATCTTTTGTCATTAATTTAATTTTAAAATGAAGACAAAAATATAAAAATTAAGCTAATAACACAAATTTATATCTCTAAACTTTTTATTTATTATATAATGGTATCATAAAAGCCACCCCATGGGATTTAAACATTAGTGAATGAAAACTAAACACACACTAAAAACACTTTAACACGTTTGCTAACCCCACAAATTTATATCTCTAAACTTAACAATGTAATAATTTCCCACCTTAATAATGATATTATATTCAAAGGATATATATATGTATAATGTAATATTAAAAATCGTATACAAATATTTAAATGTTTGTCATATTCAATATATTTTATAATACTTAAAAAACAATAGATTCCTCAACGATTTAAACCTAAACCAAACGATACGTATAGGTGGGAGCACTAAATTTGTAGGGCAACATATCAACATATAAAAAATACTTTACAGCCAATGCAAAGCACAATAGTACCAACATGCATAAAAATCTCCAATAAATCAAAATATAAAAATCCAAACATGGAAAACTCTAGAAGCAATGTTTTTGTGACAATACCTCGATTCGGAGGTTCTTGAAACGTTGACACCTCGCTCCACTTCATCCCGTCATTGACATCAACCCCTTTGCAAAATGGGGTATTGATTTTATGCATTGTAAGCCCATTTCAGTTGGGGGGCATAGCTATGTTATCGTAGCTATTGACTACTTCACTAAATGGGTTGAAGCCATGCCTACGTACACAGAAGATGGCAAGCAAATAGTGTTATTCATATTCATTCATATCATAGCTAGGATCAGAGTCCCGCATGCCATCGTGACTTACCATGGTTCACACTTTAGGAACCGCATGATGGATGAACTGAGTTCCAAAGTGGTTTTTTGCCATGAGAACGATCAAGTAGAGGCGATCAATAAAGTCTTGAAATGTATGATCCAACGCACCGTGGGTACCTAAAAATCCAAATGGAACTTAGCTTTGTTCTCAGCCCTTTGGTCCTACAAGACTTCGGTAAAAAATACAACCGGGTTTACACCATTCCAACTGGTCTATGGCCCGGAAGCAATCCTACCGATTGAATGTGAAATACCATCTCTAAAGCTAGCTGTAGAACTCTTACCCAACACAACCACCGAAGAAGAGCGGTTTCTATACCCACCCAAGCTAGATGAAACTCGCCGAGACATCGCACTCGCTAATGAGGCTCACAAAAAGTGCATCAAAGCTCAATATGAAAAATCCATTCAAGCTCGAGTGTTCAACGAAGGAGACCTAGTCTTAACCTACGACGAGATGCACGATAAGTTAGGTAAAGGCAAGTTAGAATCTATTTGGTATGGTCCCTACGTTGTTAAACGTGTGTTAGAGAAGGGAGATTACGAGTTCGTAGATTGTGATGGTATATATTTGGGAGAGCCCTACAACGAGCTTTACCTAAAGAGATTCTACGCATAGGTTCATCCTGTGTGGAACACCTTGTATATAATGTATATAGTGTGATTGTGGTTTAGTTTTTACGCTTTAGCTTCTATCTTGTACACCATCATTTATCTTGACTTGTGATTTTATGCACATATGTCGACGTACTATGGATTCACGGATGGTGCTAGTCGACATACCTAGAACCTTGCTTGTGCAACATGGGTACTATATTCCCCTAGTAGCGAGTTGATATCCTCAGGTGGTATCTACTTGGGCCTCGCAACAAATAACACCGCGGAGTATCATGCAATTATTGGAATCATGACCAAAGTTTCTTCTCTTGGAATCCGTTCCTTTATAATCTACCTGGAATCTCAACTCGTGTTCTCTAAGCTAAATCGCATATACACTGTCTGTGATCCTACACTACTTCGTTTATACATAATGGTACACCTCCTTGAATGATCATTTGATTACATCTTATATCAACATGTACCAAGGGAATTCAACACACTGTCTAATTCATTAGCTAACTATATGTTGGATTGGTATCTAGCACACACATAATCAATAGATCATCAAAGAACACATGTACATATGTAAACATGGAAGTCATCATATATAAAACTCTAGAGATAGGTCCATACATATATATCATGTAAAAAACAATTATGCCACATACAAGAGTATAATGCATCTAAAGTCAAAATTGGGTCTATAACCCATACAAAAATTGGCTGAAGCCTACATGCGATATAAATTTCGCTATCAAACTACTATCTAAAACAAGTCGCGAGGCGTGCGGTGCTCATGATATCACATTACGGCCCTGGAAACCGGACAGAGCAACTTGCCAAGCCGCCTTCTCACACCCATAGTGTCCCTCTAGAGGTGGTATGGGACCTCGAGCATCCTCATGGAAGAAATACCCATAGTCAGCCTTTCTAGGTTCCACTCTGTAACACACCCAAATCTCCCCTTTGTCGTTTGTAAGGAACAAGGTGTAAAAAAAAAAAAAAATTCCCTTGACATCAACAATTATGTTATTAGCCACATTATATAGAAAGTCACATATGTACTTCCATCGAGATTAACATTGCATAAGAACACTTGTTAAATCATCATTTGTTTTCATGCCACTTATACATTACACATGTTTAACCATCCAACCTATGGCTCATTCCATTCGAAAAATTGTATATTTGTGCTCATCCAATACAAGGTGTAATCCATGAATGATCATCACATCAACTAACATCCACAAGCATTATTTCACATGTAACTTATGAAATAGACGTGTATCATACTTTTAATAAAGCAATTTAACATTTCAAATCACATTTATCTAGTAAATTAAAACACATCACATGCACATAAGAAAGAGACCTGTATACGTGGTTCACCCAACTCTTTAGGCTACATCTACCAAGGAAATGTCGCATCTTTATTCATCAAAAAGAAGAGTACAATCTGCGACACACTTTGTGCAATATTTCTACTTTCTCAAGCCTCTCACCGAGAACACTTTTACAAGAAAAACATTTAACCAATCCATCTTATAGGCATCACCGGGAATCTCTCCCAGGCTGAATCACAACCTAATCAGTATACTATGTAAAAAGAGTTTGCCTTCCCTTTTCCAAGGGTTTTATTCCATAATGGAACATAAATACAAGCATATGCCTACAACACCAATAAGTATGGAATATCTTACAACATTTTCCACCGGTATACATTACATTACATATATAGGTAGGTTCCATAATGTAGATATAATCTATACTCTACATATATATACTGAAGGTTTGCCCCTCCCGAGTTAGCATAGATTCTTTTATACATATTCTATCAAAAGAAGCTTAAACCACGATATATGTATATATGCATATATGTTGGATTCAATTCATTTTATATGAAACAATAATCCATAGGGGTTACCCCCATTCTCTGTGCTGCTATACAACCAATGCATAAGATATGCACCCTATGTAAATAATATAAAATGGAAGGTATTTAAAGGGATATTTTTCCATCTCTGCCCTGTCAATAAAACATCATTCAGCATGCAAATACTACAATATGCAATATATGGAACATGCACAAGGATCCTTTCCCCAAACACCTGTGCAATATACAAAAGACATACAGCTAGAAAAGATGTATAAAATGTAAATGTAAACTGAGAACCTTTATCCCAAAATCTCCATAGCAATACCAATAACGTTCAGCATGTAAATATGCAAAGTGGGGTTTTCAGGGATCAAGCCCCAATCTCTGCATATATATATATATAAGTAATAGATCAATGAGTATACATATGAATTCTTTTTCCCTTTCAATGTCCTGCAACACAAGAGCATAAATGTATAGTAGATCAATGAATACATAAATAGGGATCGGCTACCCTTGAGCCATCCTTTAGCATTAGCGCATTCAAACAGCAAGAGCATGGATATATAATCCCGCATTAATAATACATACACATCAATATACCAAGCTATCAAAATGAGTGAGTACAGGGATAAATCTCCCTAGCATCTGCGCAATAGGAAACAAAGGCACATAACGCCCAACACTTTAAAAGAGACATGATACGACATGTAGATGATGATATATCATATGAATGTGCAGGGGTTCTTCCCCAATCCCTTCGACATGCAGCAATTATATATATATATATAACATATGAAATAGAAATTATTCAGGGTCCTTCCCCAATCATCGGCTATACCACCTATCAATCTGAAGCCATACAAACAAGAATCCTCTCCCCAAAGGATCCTTACGCAACAGAAGACAAAATAAAGGGAATTAAATAAGTTACAGGCTGCTCACATCTAAAGGATATGAAGCTAGAAGTATACGAGGATCTCCCTCCTACCACGCGCAATAAACAAAAACACAATCATCATGCAGACGGAAGCCGATTTGTATATATTATAAGCAGAAGTAATAGTAATAAGAAAAAGGGATAGGGATTCATTCCCCATTCACTTCGTAACAAGCAAACTGAAGCATGAACCCAAAAGATGAGAATGTCATGGCGCATCTGCGCGGTCATCATAAGAAGCACTATATATATAATATGGGAAACCCACAGTATGTACTATAGTTAAATGATCAAAATACGGAAGGAAAGTATATAGGAAATTTTCCAAAGGCTCTCTGCAAAGAACATAACCCCTAAATAAAAGAACCAGCATATATATATATATATATATATATGGGATTACACAGGGATCGGCTCTCATGGAGCCGTCCCTTCCTCGTAGCCTCTCTGCATGCAATCACTAACACATCAAACAATCCAGCACTAAATATATATATATATATACCATACATTATCAATCTATCAAGATAGGAAAAGAATGAGTTCATGGATTCTTCCCCAGTCTTCTGCGCTGGCTATTCATATGTGCTTGCTACACATCTCTCCATATTTAGGGATCTTGGCAGCAAGCTCCTGGAATGATGCCCCCTTTAAGCATCTGAACACCTCATTCCAATGCTGCGCCTTCATGCATCTGCGTAGCCATCCAAGCTGCCCCTTCATGCATCTCTGCGCAGCCCTCCAAGCTGCCCCTTCATGCTTCCTCCTTTCACCACCTTCCAATGCTGCACAGTTCATCCTCCTCAACACATTAATAAAGCAATAATGAAGGTAATATCCCTCACGCAGTAATAAAAGAAGTAAAAACCCTCAACGCAGCAGTAAAACGGATAATGCTCTCAACGCGGGAGCATTCATAAATTTGTAATGCTCTCCCGAGGTGTATGTACATTCATGAATTTAAATGATATCTCCACCAAGAAGAATAACGCACACAATTAAAAAAATATGTATAAACACAATAAACCCTAATCTTTTACTCAACTTTCCAAGGATTAACTTTGGTAAAATAATCAAGTAACGTAAATATTTTCACTCTAAAATCTTTCTTTTAATGAATTACTTTCTTTAAATAAATTACCGTCATTTGCTAGGGTTTTGCCTCTTAATAGTCCTAAAAACCTTTCAACAATCAGAATAAGAGTCTCATTCGCCTCTTAATAATTACTTGCATTATCACTTTAATGCATACCAATGTTTTTTAGAAAGATTTATAAATGTTAATACAAATAATGTTTTATAAATAGTTTATAAACAAAATACCCCTTTTCCCATTGTTATTTATATGTGCAATAAATAATAATGCATGTGCAACGATGACCATTTTGGTCTTTAAAAATGTATTAACAAAAATATTATAGTACTTATATATAAGTATTTATTTCTCTTAATCTTCTAAGGTATCAAAAGTATGCCTAGGATAAATCTAGTAATTCTTTAGTAATTTTTTCCTCTTCATTTTAGAGAAACAACCATGTAGGTACTTCCAATTAGCATTATCATTTTAATGTACATTTAAATAAAAGAATTATAAAGTATTAATATGATTAATATTTCACCAATACATATATATAATGCTTTACATTTATAAAATAATTATAAAGCATTATTATAAATAACCTATATAAGCATCTCCTCATACACACCTATTAAAATTACTATTATACTAATAATATTTGTCTAGGTGATAGTATTTATATATGTGTATTTATTTCTTTTATCTTTATAAGGGACTAAGTAACCATCGCTTAGTCCTGTAAGTAATAAATAACTTAGCTTATGCTAATACTTAGGTAACGGGTTTCTATGAAGAAAACCCTTGACATCCTTTGTCGGGACTAGGATGTCAAGGGCATCCAAAGGATTTCCTTAGTTTTACTTAACATCTTTTAGCATAGACTAACTTAGTGTTAATTTTTAGGTCTTAGGATACTTTTACTCCCTCTCGGCAGTTAAGGGTATCTTCGGCATCCATCTCAAGGACTAACCGATAACCCAAAAATAACTTAGTAACCCTCTATGTCATATCACATCATGAGCTGAGTCTCCTATGTCTAGCATTCACAAATTAAATTACATAGCTTAAAACGTTTACTGGTGGGGCCTTGGCCTTGAGCTCCTCACCAACAAACAAGTACAATAACATTTACACCTACAAAAATATAACATGGGGGGTAAAAGAGGGATATTACACACTCCACGTCATGGATCCATCCCGCCTCATCCTCTTCGGCTTGGTGCTCCGCTCCCCATCGCCGCAACAGAGAGGATCCTGCTAGCCTCACCGACCCTCAATCTGCAACATTATACACATACATTAGACTTTCTATGCATTATCCAAACAAAAAATATGATATAAAATTAAAAATTTAAAAACAAGTTTGAATGTCATATACCTGACTCATCCGAGTCATCACCCTCAGGTAAAGCTAGATCAATGTCGCCACAGAAGTCTACCCCAACATAGGGATAGTCCTCGATCACCACAATCTACTCCTCCAGCCATGAGAATAAATCCTCCCCAAATGCTAGAACTTGTGGTCCACCGAGCTTCCCGGCATAATCACTCCATCTCCCCATCCGTGGATTAGATGCGGGACAACGAGGTATCTCTACTTGAGGATGCAATAGAGGCACCCTCTCCTGAGAAAAGGTAACCAAGATACTACTGTACCCGAATTGGCTTATACTTCCATTGTTTCACTTTGTTACATGATCCTTGATGTTAATTAGGACCCCTTCACCGGGCAGTTGAATAGTTTAGGCTTCATGCATTCTAGAACAGAAGTAATTTGCGCTTTGGTTGCATGGTGGTCTCCCACACTTCCCACCACACATGCAATGGTATACAAGATTGTCCTCAAAGGAAGATATGTCACGTATGAAATAAGTACTTTCCTTCTCTTCTTGCAGGATCCCTGTTTACAGTATCGAGCGATATAGGTGTATATGGTCTCATCGGTATCCCAATGTCTTGCTAAATTGACTCGATCCCCTCTTTTGGAGATGTTGGTTAAGAAATAGATATCCTCGAGCTCAATCTCGAGTATGTTCTCACCAATATGGAATTCCTGGATGTCGGCATACCGCATTTGGATAATGTGGTTTAATAGATTCCCTTAATTGCAGATACCTCTGGTCTTAAAGAATTTAAATAGACCACATTATCATAACGCGGCTAGTGTGGCATCATCATTTAGAGATGCCCTATCTTCATCTGTGTGCTCTCTTTCTTTCCAATCCACCATTTTCGCTTTAGTAACTTAGAATTTCCTGCAAATCACCACGGAGACTTCAGTCAAAACATGGGAACCTATCTTCATGCCAAGAGGGAGAGGCAAGCATTTGATTTCCCAATTCTGCGGATTTTCGCGCCGTGGGCAATGCACGGGACATGAAAACTGCTAATTTCCATGCCCCTACCAAAGCCAAGAATGTGAAATTCCTCGAATTTTCACGCTTCTCGATATAGGGGGGCCAAAAATTTCAAGGCGCAAATTTGGTGCCCTAAGGCCCTCTCCAACCCTAGAAAATTAGCATGAAAACAGTCAATAAATGGATGAAAAGAAAGATGATGCTAAGAGGACTTACCTGCTTCAAACGATGGTCGAAATGACGCCTTGGATCTCCCAATATCCTCGGCTGGAGTTTTTCTCTCCACATGGTGAAAATCCTCTCTCGGTAAAAATGGCTAAGTCAAAATGGATAATTTCTCCTTTTACCCTCTATTATACATATCATGTTGTTATTTTTACCTATTTTCTGCATTTAAAAACCTTTTTGAGTTAATTATTCACATTTTTATGACCTAATGTTTGTTTCTAGGGTTTTTTACTACATTTGGGAGGTTCATTTACGTTGTTCACATTGGTGGTGTCATGTATTTGACTTTCTTTCAAGCTTACTTTCTCTTTTTCGTGCTCTAGACCCAAATATGAAAAAGATTCCAAGCACTTTCACACCTGAGTTGTGCTTGTCAAAACCAAGTAAAATGGTGTAGAGCTTAGTTTACTTTATTCGTGCTCGAAAAATGATAAGTAAAGTATCGTCTTAGTATTATTTTCTTCATTTTTCGGACTAAGATGATTAACTCACGAAAACATAACCTTAGGAGTTCTCTTTAAACTCTTTTCGGACTCCCTTACTTAGAAAATATTGCGAAGTGAGATTGTATCTTTCACAGTTGTAAAACTATTTGAAAGGACGTCTATCCGTTGGTAGGTTATCCCTTTTCGGACCGGTTAGACTACTTACCAGAAAGGTATACCTTAGTTAGTCATGACTAGGAGAGTTCTTCTAGATATTATTTTATACTTTTCCGGGTCGAGGGACTAATTGTTACAAAAAATTCAAACCTCAGAGTCTTCTTTAGGTTATTCCAGACTCTCTAAACATGAAAAACTGTCGAGTTACCCTTCTTTGGACTCGTAAAATTAAACATCGAAGGAACCTTATGGAGTTGAACCTCTCCTTCCTTGGGTTCGTAAAAAGTACAAGGATGGACTCACTTAAACGTGAGCTATACCGAGCATCTGTTATTCTCTTCAAGATCGTTGAACCACAAATAGGTACTCGTCAATCATGATGGGTGAAAATTGGGAAATAAGCTGATTTTACCCTTCTGGTAGCTCATGAGTCATTACCTTTGAACATGGCATGCATTTACCCCTTGTCTTCTTTGGGTATTGTAATGTCCCTAAAACCATAAAATTTAAATTTTTTATCGAGTATGGCTAACATCTCTGTTTGAAGTAATAGTTAGTGAATTAACTTCCATACTAGGCACTAGATGGAAGATCTTAGCAGTGTAATGTAAATGTATAGAGTATACTTTTGTTCATGTTTTGTTGTTTTGGTTAATCTGATGTGGTTGGGTATACTTTATAATTATGCGGAAGCGATGTATTGAAATAACGGTTCTAAAGATTTATATGGATCAATGATTATAATTGTGGTTTTGCTTCATTATCTAACTGCATGCATGCTTAGTCGACTCAAATGGTTTAGTTTTCAATGTATAATGAATACGCCTTTTTAAATGCATGCTTAGTGACTCTTTTAAAACGCTTGAGGGGATGTGTTTTGTGGCAAAGGCCCGACTTTACTTCGCTATATGCTAAGATTATATTCCTATCCTTTTCTTGTAGGTGCAATTCTAGAAATGTCCTAAACCTAACATGCTGAAGTTTATAACTATGAACAAGTTCATTAAAATAAGAAGTCAATGAAAGGAAAAACAAGCAATGGTGGCAAGAAAACGAGTCTTGGAAGTTAGTGTCACTCTTCTACTATGGAGAGTGGGTAAATTATTTCTAAGGTAGTGGGTTGGTGGCATTTATGGGAGCCCATGTGCCTACCACTCAAAGTGATATCCAGCGGTATGGAAATATAGGGTAAAACCCTATCGTGGAAAGGCCTCTACTGCATTATGCACTAGTTTGTTCGGAGGAGGAGGGAAAAGTTCTCAAGGTTTCGAGCATGGCCATATCACCAGTGATGGCCATGGGCGTAGCTCGGGACGGTGTGCAGCTTATGTAAAATGAAGGGAGTGGTTCCAAACGATGTCTAAGGTAACTTTGTTTTCCGTTTAAGCTTTCGAGTTCCAACTCTCGTTTTTGCTTAAGATATTAAGACTAACGTCTCGCGGGTATGCTGAAAGGTGAAAGGAGGCAGGGGAAGCAGCGGAAGCATTCATATTCAAACCCAGCAGAAATTCACGGCATACACAACACTGATTTTTACAGCCGCATACCAATTTATCAGAACTCTGTTTTTTACTATTATATTTCTTACGGATTCATCAAACGCAATGTATACAGACAGAGATTTCTGGAAACTTCTGGAGCACAGCTCAACAGAACGAACGATCCAGAAAGTTCTCGACTCCCTTCAAAAATAAAAACCAAAAAACAACAGTTTATCTACCGCATTAAAGTCTAGTTGTGAGGTGGAGTCTGATACAACAATCACATTCAATACGGTGGTTGAAATTATATGACATGTCACAACATTCTCCCCTTTAATTTCAACCATCTACACATTTACAGCATAATTAGCATCACAGATGCCCAGACTTTGTCTTTGAAATTCAAAAATATCTTTTCCCAGTGCCTTAGTGAAAATGTCAGCAAGTTGTTCCTTTGAATTACAAAAACAGAGTTTAATTTCTTTATCCTTAACCAATTCTCTAATGTAATGATACCGCGTGTCAATATGCTTGGTTCTCTTGTGGAATACATGGTTCTTTGACAACGCGATAGCTGACTTATTATCACAGAAGATAGTTGTTGGCGCTCCTTGTTCATGCAAAAGATCGAACAAAACTCTTCTCATCCAGATGGCCTGACATGCTGCTGACGTGGCAGCAACATACTCTGCTTCTGCTGATGAAATAGTGACTATAGGTTGTTTCTTTGATGCCCATGAGACAACTCCTGAGCCAAAAAAGAATGCATATCCAGATGTACTTTTTCTATCATCAACATTTCCAGCAAAATCACTATCTTTGTACCCTGTCAAATTGAAATCTGAACCTGTTGAATATAAAATTCCACAATTCACTGTGCCTGCAACATATCTCAAAATTCTTTTACCTGCGAGCCAATGAGTACTCTTCGGAGACTCCATGAATCTCGAGATTAGACTCACAGCATACATGATGTCTGGTCTAGTAGCGGTTAGATACATTAAGCTTCCCACTAGCCTTTTATATAGCCTAGGATTTACTTGACCTCCAACATCTTGCTTGCTTAACTTAGTGCCTGTAGCTACCGGTGTTGAGACTGGCTTGCAATTTAACATTCTAAATCTTTTCAGTACATCGTTTGCATATTTGGATTGTGAGATAAAGATTCCACTTTCAGATTGCAAGACTTCAATTCCCAGAAAAAACTTCATTAGGCCAAGGTCAGTCATCTCAAACTCACTCCTCATTACTGTTTTGAATTCTTCTAACATCAAATTGCCAGTATAAATAATATCATCAACATAAATGCACACAATTAAGACCTCACCATGCTGATTTTTCTTGGTGTACAGAGTAGGTTCATTGATACTCCTCCAAAAACCATTGCTTATGAGATAGGAATCAATTCTGCTGTACCAAGCTCGAGGAGCTTGCTTCAGCCCATACAAAGCTTTCTTCAATTTATAAACCTTTTCTTCATGCCCACTTATCTCATAACCTGGAGGTTGTTTTACATATACCTCTTCTTCTAAAATTCCATTTAAAAACGCAGATTTTACATCCAACTGGTATACTTTCCAACTATTATGAGCTGCAATAGCCAAAACAGTTCTAATTGTATCTAATCTGGCAACAGGTGAAAAAGTTTCATTATAGTCTATTCCAGGTTGTTGAGCAAAACCTTGAGCAACAAGTCTTGCCTTGTGCTTCTCAACTTCACCATCTGCATTGAACTTTGTTTTATAAACCCATTTCACACCAATGCAGTCCTTTCCTTCAGGTAGATTCATTAATTCCCAAGTATCATTCCTTTCTAATGCATCTATCTCATCATTCATAGCATCGACCCAAACTTTATCTTTGATAGCATCCTCATAACTAACAGGTTGATATGCTAACAATGCGAAATTTGAATTTAAATCTAATTGGTCTTCATGCTGATCATATATCTCCATAAGACTTCTAGTCTTCATTCCTTTAAATCTAGATTTTAGTGTAGCTAAAGTAGGATCAGATTCATTACTTACCTGTGAACTTGGAGTAGGTTGATTTCTTTGCGTTGAGACCTCTCCTTGTGCAAGACTTCTTGGTGTTCTGACTGCAGTGGATGCATTTGTTGTTGGTGTAATGATAACAGGTGCTTGTACTAGTTGTCCTCCTTGAGATTCATGCTCTTCTTCTTCATCATGTTCATGAGATAACACAGCTCCTCCTGTAATAGACTCATCTACACTTCCATCCTATGCTTCTTCCTCTTTGAACTCAACATCTCTACTTATAACAAGCTTTTTGGTAATGGGATTGTACAATCTATATGCTTTAGATTGCTCACTATAACCGATGAATATACATTTCTCACTATGATCATCCAACTTTCTCCTTAATTCAACTGGTACATGTGCATATGCTATGCACCCAAAAACTCGTAAATGGGAAATTGAACATTTTCTACCAGTCCATGCCTCTTGAGGCACTTTACTAGTCAAGCTACTTGTAGGGCTCCTATTCAGAATGTATATTGAACACCAAACAGCTTCTGCCCAATAGTCATTTGGTAAGTGCCTTGTCTTCAACATGCTCCGAGCCATGTTCATTATGGTCCTATTATTTCTTTCATCCACACCATTCTTTTGTGGTGTATATCTGGTAGTAAATTGTCTTTTAATTCCATGAACCTTGCAGAAATCTAAAAAGTCATTTGAACTATAATCACCGTCTCTATCAGACCTTAGCACTCTAATGTACTTACCACTTTGCTTTTCAACCAAAGCTTTGAAGTTCTTGAAGACTCCGAAAGTTTCAGACTTTTGTTTTAAGAAATATACCCAAGTCTTCCTGCTCTAATCATCAATAAATGTCAAGAAATAGTAAGCTCAAGCCAATGAAGGGGTTTGCATTGGCCCACATAAATCTGTATGTATAATTTCCAGAGGTACTTTTGCTCTATAGGAAACACCTGCAGGAAAACTTTCTCTATGTTGTTTTGCCAAGATACATGTCTCACATGAGCTTGCTGGTTGTTCTATGATTGGCAGCCCTTTCACCATTAGTTGTCCTATACTCATCAAATTACATTTCATTCCAGGAACAAGATAGACATCTTTCACAATCTTCTTCTCACCATTCTTTGTCAAAACATCTATTATTCCTTTGCCTTTGACAAAAACTCTACTATCTGTTCCAACCTTTACTTCTGATTGAACAGAACTATCCAAACAGCTAAACAACTCTTGATCTCCAGTCATGTGGTTGCTACAACCACTGTCCAAAAACCATACATCTTTTGGACTCTCCTGAGCAATATTACAAGTGATAAACATAGACTCTGTTTTAGTCTCAGATACCTCAAATAAATTAGCTCATTGCTTGCTTTCATTTGCTTGTCTTTTTCTGCAGTCACGAATTACATGCCCAAATTTTTTACAGTAAAAACACTGAACTTTCGATTTATCAAACCTTCTAGACTGCTGCTGATTGAGATTACTCCTTGAACCTCTGAAATTTCCTGAATTAGGGCTTTGGATTGATTTACTGGTTTCATCTGAAATTGTTCTTTCATCACTTTGATTTTGGAATCTTCCTCTACCTCTATGACTAAATCTGCCTCTGCCTCTACTAACTGAAACCTGAGTCTTGAATGCAGATTCTAATGAGGGATTTGAGTTCCTATTCAGTCTGAATTCATGAGACAATAGAGATCCCATCAATTCAACAACTGACAGCTGTGATAGGTCCTTTGATTCCTCAATTGCCACTACAATTGCATCATATTTGATGGGTAGGCTACGCAAAATTTTCTCCACGATTTTCTGGTCATTTAAATCCTCCCCATGTGTTTTTATCTGGTTCACCACATTCATGGTTCTATTGAAAAACTGGTCAATTGATTCTGAATCCTTCATCTGAAGGGTTTCAAATTCTCTTCTAAGGGTTTGCAGCCTGATTGTCTTAACCTTAGAAGAGCCCTTATAGGTCGTCTCCAAAATGTCCCATGCTCTTTTTGAATTATCTTCTGAAGAAATCTTTGGAAAGATTGATTCATCCAGACTCTGTTGGATGAAGAGTAGGGCTTTAGCATTTTTCTTTCTATTATTATTGAGAATAACTCTTTCTGCCTGAGACAAAGCCAAAAAGGCTGCCTCATCTTGAGGTTCAGAATACCCATTTTCAACTAAATCCCAAATATCTTGAGAACGAAACAGAGTTTTCATTTTTGTTGCCCAAAAATCATAATTTTTACCTGAAAACGGAGGAACCTGTGGCTGCATAGAGCTGCTAGTGGTGGCCATGGTTACAATTTGACTGTTTATGAATCCTCTGTCTGGTTATTCACAAACCCAGCTCCCCCTTGCTCTTTGAATGGAATGGTCCTGGCTTTTCTGGTGCTTGCAAATTTTTTTAATCACAAACCAGCGAACACAAGTCTCTGCTGCTGCGGATCTCTTTAAGAAATAGCTTCACGAGTTCCAGCTTCTACCTGGGAACGAATGGTGGAGAAAAACCCTCAACACCTTCACACAGCAGACCTCACACAACTGCCGGATCCTTCGTTTAGGCTGGCGGCTTCAGAAATGGCGGAGACTGAGCTCTACGCATTGGTATTTGCATGAGGATCAGTGTACACGGGAATGCATGTAGCCAGCGAGTGTACAACTACCCTGTAACTTCAGATGGGTATGGCTTTGATACCACAATGAAAGGAGGCAGGGGAAGCAGCGGAAGCATTCATATTCAAACCCAGCAGAAATTCACGGCATACACAACACTGATTTTTACAGCCGCATACCAATTTATCAAAACTCTGTTTTTTACTATTATATTTCTTATGGATTCATCAAACGCAATGTATACAGACAGATTTCTGGAAACTTCTGGAGCACAACTCAACAAAACGAACGATCCAGAAAGTTCTCGACTCCCTTCAAAAATAAAAACCAAAAAACAGCAGTTTATCTACCGCATTAAAGTCTAGTTGTGAGGTGGAGTCTGATACAACAATCGCATTCAATGCGGTGGTTGAAATTATATGACATGTCACAACAAAAGGGTTTCTGGTTCAAGAAGAGCTCAAGATCAACGTACTAAGGTGTTTGCAGCAATGTGTCGATGAGGGCCTTCGTAGTCACGGGTAATCCTGGTCCCTGGCGGCAAACTTCCCCTCATGCGAATGTCACCTGTTTTGTTTTTCTTACACTGTGAGAGCTTGAGAATGGCATTAGCCATTCGGGGTTTGGAACTCTATGTAATGCTCAGTCTGAGCTCTACGAGTAGGGAGCTACATTGTTGTCTTGATTTTGGAAGCCTGTAAGCGTTTTCTGGAATAGCGGATGCCCCCGTTGGCTCCTAGATTATGTATTACCTTATTATGGCTTCGGTGGATTGAACTTCTGTTTATAAAATAACACATTCCGTTTTAAAATTCTGGTCTCTGTTTGATACTCATGGATATAATTTTATTAATGGTTTCAAGCCTCTATGGCAAACGATTGATCCTGGGTAGAACCTTTAAATGGTAAAACCTGGAATCTTTTTCGAGAAATCAGAACTCTGTTTATTTTCTGATGCTTTTTGTTCCTATATAAAAAGAATGAGATTTGTTCTTTTTAGTATATATGCGTTTTAATGTGGGCAAGCCCTAGGTTTACCCATCTCGATTCCGGAAAGTCTAACATTACTTAGGTTGGGTTTCCAGGTCTATGCAGCAATCGTGTTTTAAAAGGAAATCGACGCCCCTGTCTGAAATTTATAATTTATGTGCTTAAGTCTTTTGCTCCTAAATTCTTGTGATGGCGTGGGATTTTCTGTTTGTAATATGTTCTTAACTTACTTACTGGGTGGGTGCTAAACCTGAGAGCAAGTCTCGGTGTAAATTCATAATTTACGTACTTCTAGATGGAGGGGAAAGCCTCTATATAAACTGTGGTTTTCTTAATGTGCTCCTAGCTGGGAGATGACATTAATAATTTATAAACTCTGCGTTTTGTGAAGGTGGTCTTTCGGTAGGTTAAAACTAGAGTTTAAATAAATTGGAGAATGGTTATGGGTAAATATTCGGGGCATAGCCCCAGTCTGTCAAAATTATTTCCGACCTTCGTTTTTTAATAGTTTTCCTTTTTGAAGTTCTCGATGCTTTTCTATGCTGTAGCGTGAGTAATTGGTGTAAGTGTTTAGTTGGGTTCCATTCTGGTACTTTACTTTCCCGAATAATTATTTTGATTGTGGTAACTCTAGGGTTTTATTGTTTCGTATGAATGGAGACCGAGCTCCTCTCTAGAGGTTGTAGAGGGTCGAACCTTCCTGAACCTGAGCGTGAAGCTCTTAACTATGTCTTTAAATTATGCATATTAAATTTCAGTTCAACCATTTCTTTAACTTATGCGTTTTGCATCTGGAAGCAAAACGCCTCTTGTAGAGGGTAGAAATGTTTATTTAAATTAAATTGGTGGGAAGAGCTTGAACCCGGTTATGCATATGCTTGATTCTGCATATGGTGATAAAGTTTATAGTATGAATTCTGAGTTTTGGTTGTATAAAGTTATGATCCTGTAAATTGATGTTTCAGAAATATTTTCAATTTGAATGCATTTGTGCATAAAACTATGGGCGAGGCCCTAGCGTAGAATTGCATTTTGCATCTTTCCTTTTCTTTATGGTTAAAGATTATGTTGAGCTGGATGTTGATTTTAAATTCAGGCCATAATTTTTATAGGTGAAGAATCAATCGTGATTAGGTTGCGTTGATCCTTTAATTGGGTTTAGAGAGGGTTTTTCAGCATCTCTATTTAGAGATTTGATCATTAAAGTTTATTAATTAAAAGAACCCAATGGTACTGTTCAGAGTTTTGAGTTTAAATTAAGTTTTTAAACCTAGGGTCAAAGGGAAACTATCTTCTTAGCTGAAATGATTCAGTTGTTAAGATACAAGCAACGTAAAATGGGTTTAAAGATTAATTTTAAGCAGAAGACTAAATCTAAAGTTTTAGTTGGATTCTAACCTAGGAGCCCATGCTGTAGCCTCTCCCCATACATAATTATAACCAGAATACTTATAGAAAAGAAATGTCAGTAATTCAGTCTCTAACATTTAGCCTATAATAATTGAAAACATAAAATAATTCATATTCAGCCTATAATAATTGAAAACATAAAATAATTCAAACCTGAATTTTGTAGCCTGAATTTTCTACCGGATACCTGCACACCTCAACCACTAAATAATGGGAGCAAAAATACCTTTAGCTGATCTATAGGATGATTAATCGAATAACTTTGCAACTACCACATTCCTCCCAACCATGAATCAGGACCCGTTAATCCTATTCCCTCCAAGCTGGTTCTAACATGCAATGGGAAACTAGAAGACCTAGGAAAAATAGTTGATGGTAATCCTAATATTGGAATAATTTGCTTCTTCAATTCTATTCAGTTCTGTGGGACAACTTCTCTCTTGTTACTATAAATAATGATAGAGAAAAAGATGATCCCATCTTTGGGAATTGTCCTAGCTTTTATAAGTGAACTTTGGAAATTGGTGGTTGAGAAACTAGACTTATAATATATATATAATTTTGAAAAGTTTATTTAGTTAGATCTTTAGTTTATTTAGGACCTTTTTAACTTGTTCCTTAAAGAAACTTTATGTTATCTTTTTATGTAATAGCTTTATTTACAAAATATATCTTTACTTTATAAATAGTATCTTTATTTATAAAGAATATCTTTACTTATAAATACTATCTTCATTTATAAGTAGTATATTTATGTACTCAATATTTTTCATTTTCATACATATACTTATGTACACCCCTTGTACATAAGTGATGCTCTTTGTATTTAATCACTTTGATTAAGTCAAGTTGGTATAGTATTATAATTTGATGTTTTATTAATTTAGGTCTACTCTTTTGACAAGTTTTGGTAGGTTTGGATGGTTGACTAGGTTAGGTAACTCTAGATCCCTCTTTCATGTTGGATTATCTAGTTTAACATGGTAGTTTCCACAGTCCTTGATGAGAGATAGAAATGATTCATTTAACCAATTAAATAAATGTGATGACTAGTAGTGCTATTTAGAGTCTTGTCGACTCAACACTCTATCAAGTAACCCCGAGTGCTCTTCAGAGCTTTGGCTCAACACTCTCACATGGGTGTTACGCTAGTGCAATTCCAAAGAATCCTGCTCAACACTAGTACTGAAATGTATTTGTGAAGTACATCTAGGAGTACAAATGGCATCGGATCCGGTACTTATTATCAAGCTTAGAGTGCTCGAGGGCTTCTACCCAACACTCTATGTACATTAGACTTTATGCCTAAAACATAATAAAAGTCCTCTATGTGCATCGGGGCTTACGCCTAACACATAGGTCATCCATGCACTCCTGAGCTTACGCTTGATACATCATAAGAGTCAATCATGCATAACAAGACTCTGTACAATATAATCAAAGAACATCTCAGTAAATTAGGGTTTACACCCACATCTCATGATAGACATTAATCAAGTACATCGGGATTTCATGCCCAACACATAACAATAAATCCTGCATGAGTCAGGGTCCATGCCCAAATATAAGTACATCATAAATGAATCATATGCATCGGTCTTATGCCCAATATATAAAATCAACATAATTAGTCAAAATTCGGGATATTACATCCCTCCCCACTTAGAGAAACACCGTCGTGGTGTTTCTAGGGTTTATAAATGAGCTCATGAAACAAGGCGGGGTAAGCCTCTTTCATTGTGGGTCTCTTTCCCTATGCGGCTTCATAAATTCAAAACTCCTTAATTCAAGGTTTTATTGGGATTGCCTTGACCCCCTTACGGGTAATAACCGCAAGTATTGTCAGTTTTATGGCATATAATCATAATCATTGCATTTTTAGTCACGCTTTGGTGTCTCTTGATCTTTTGTACCTTTACTTTCTATAAGCACCATAAGTTGTTTCTAGTGTTTCATCATACGACACATTTATTTATATGATTTTCCCAAAATCAGTTAGAATATAAGTAGAATTTTTTTCCCCTTTATAACATCATGCATATGATCCATTTAGAACATAAGAAAGGATAATTTTAGGGGTGAAATTTATCCCATGGGCTATTTTTCTATGTTTTTTTCCCAAAAAAGATTCGCCAATTTGCATTTTTTGAAGCCCCATTTCGCCCAATTTTTATTGGGTAAACTTTTTTCACTCTAATATTCGCCAAATTATTATATAAACTATATAAAATCCTTAGAAATTGAAATAATTTTAGAAAAATATCGCCAAATATTTTATAGTTGACATTTTAAGAATTGGTAAGATTCGCCAAATTTTATACACTTTTAAATAAGTATGGGTCCCTAAAATTATCCCTGAACATAAGTAATAGGTTCTCTTTGCAACAAAGTGCAGGTAATGAGTTTTAGAACATAGTAATAATTCTTGTTGCCACAAAATGCATATGGTCAATCCTTTAGAACATAAACGATATATTTTCAACATGCATGCAGTCAGTCTAGGATATAAGTCATAATCTTTTCTTTGCATACAGTTTGCATATGGTCCATTTGAGAAATCAGTAATAACTTTTCTTTTGCACATAATTGCATATGCTCAGTTCTATAACCTAAGTAATAATCTCTCCTTTGTAAACAAAAATGCATAATATCAGTTTTAGTACATCACGAATGATTTTCCCTTTACTCTTTATAACGTTGTCTTTTCATGCAAGCTTTTTTTAGGGTTTGATCTCCTTGTAACCTATATATTCGTCCTTCATACATGATCATAATCTAAGATAATATTTTAAGTTTCTTGGCACAACATTTCTTTTCAAAGTACCCTTAGTCATTTTCTACTTGCTTTGTCCTTGGAAACGAAGATCACATAAGTGTTCATAAGGTGATTCTGTGTATGAACCTAACATATGCATAATCTAAGCGTAAAACGTGCATACCATAGGTATAAAATAAGCATAAGAGTGCGTAACATATGTATAAACTAAACATAAACAACTCTCGGTGTATTGGAGTATACTAGCTCAATACCCAGATAGGTTTTGTCATTCTAGTTGTTCCTGTACATAGCATTATGTAAGAAACTAGTCTAATGGTAGTGAAGGGTTTTACTGAATGTTCTAGAGTTTCTATCTCCATATTGGTTAGTCACCAAGAGTTTAAGTGCTTCATAATTTTTTATTTTTTTTACTACTCAATTAAAAAAAAGGAAAGTTTTATCAACCAGAGTGATCCCTTGTGTATTCACTACATACCCAAGTAAGTTTCATATCCTTATTACTAAAGTAGGGTAGTTGCGAGGTATTTTTATTTTCCTTTCTTGCATATTTTGTAATTTAGAATGAACATGCGAAGTAGCCTAATCATGAATCAAATCGGAAATTGGAAACTCATATTTGTAATGGTACTAAAATATACCTACATAGGTAATGCAACCCGTGATCATAAGGTATGCTTGTGTAATTTGTTTCGGCCTACTCCAACGGTCATAATGAACACCTTTACAAGGATTGTCGTCCTATACTATGATGTAGTCAAAGACCGTTTATAGGTGCTGGGAGGTTTCCTCCCAACTCAACATTAGATCTCATTAGTCTTTTCAAGATCTGGTTAACACTCTATGTTTAAATATGTAAAACATATTTTTAAACAAAACATGGTACTTTTAGTATTTTGTAAGAAACATGTGTTAATGATTCCAACAATTCTTTAATTTTTTAAGTTGATGGTTTACACCAATGTCTTTCACCCAGCATTTCTCTTAGTAGGGTCATCTAGTTCTCTTTTCAAAGAAGGTTTTAATTTTTTTCTTATCGTGTCCTGTTACCTGTTTTAAACAACCATATCATTTTTTTGAATTTACCTTGTGTATTACCTTCCGTTTCCCCTTGCTTGGTGAAGTCTCTTGTACATGTATGTACCTACATGCTTGAACACTTATCATTTCTTTTATTTATCTCATCACATTTTTTTGTTATAAGGAAACATATCGCATCTCTTATTTTAATTGCGTATAAAATATCTTATTGAAACCAAGAAAAATATTCCTATGCATGCTTCTGATGTATTACTTCTTTTCTGGAAAACCTCGGCACAATAAGGTTTCTTCGTATCCTTGATATGCATGAACTGTCATAAGACATATCATACTCTCCTAGTACTACTACTCACTTATATATATATTCCCTGCAGACATGTTTTAAATACACATAAGAGAAATTTTAATACACATTTTCATGGAGTTCATTGTATGCTTAACCTTTTAGGGCATAATTTCTAGGAGGAGGGACATACGGTTAACCCTTCTTGAGTAGTCCTGTTTGTTCTTAGCATTTATTTATTTATTTTTATTTTTTTAAACACAAGATGCAGCTATCCCTAATATATGGTATTCACCTGTGTAATCACAATCATACCATCTACTCCAGAAATCCTATGACCAAGTACAATATCTATCAACTTCATGCTTTTCAACTATTCGTATTGAGTTTATGTGACTCTTCTCACATTTCCACATTTTGTTTATGTGTCACTAGTACTTTAATATATAACCCTTTTAGTTCGTGCTTCCAACACTATGTATTCGAATGGTTTTAATATCCTATAACTCTTTATACTATAGCCTAACAGCATGCTCTGACTTGCTACTCATGCAAGAGGATAATTTATTTCTATTTCTATCAAGATATTGCGTACAACTTGTTCATTACACTTTCGGATTTCATAGTTTATTTTATGTTTCTTTGGTACTTATGATCTATGGCGCGAGCATCTGTTTTTAATTTACTATAGATCAATGCATTCTGATGTATCTAGCTAGTCCTACTAATTTCTTTTTGGGAAAAAAAATATTTTCATGGTCATATCAGTCATGACTTTTTTCATAGTTTTTAAGTATTTCTTATAAAGGGCTTACATCCCTCTTTCTTAAATACAGTCACTTATACCATACTAATTCATAGATGCACTCTGTAGTTGTAGGGAAATCATGCTTAAGGTTCTTTTCATGTTTTGTTCCTAGCCTTCTATGTAGAAGATAATTACTATGTTTATGCGTGCCTACTTTATGACTTTACGATCATACAGATGGTGAATATATTCGTCTTTATACTTTCATTTATCCGACTAAAGGTTCTTAAACCATATTATCTTTAATTGGGACTGAAACATATGTCCTAGTACATACTGTTAAGATTCAATATGCTAAGACAGAAAATATCAGCATTGCATTTCATTTCACAACAATAGCATATACAGGATCACTGAAAGAACAACAAGCACAACATAAACACAAGAGACACAGATTTATCCTGGGAAATCCTCATGGGGTAGAAAACCCAGCAAAGCTTCCTCAATATAGATGACCAGCAAATACAAAGATGCAAACCCTAGACATGAGCTCCTTCTCCTCCATAGCAGACCTCTCCCTCACCTATGCGCTATTCACAAGTGAGTGTAGTGTTGATGTATATGTAACTTCGGCATATATTTCATCTGTGTATTTTATATATATTTATTGTACCCTTATAAGAGATGTGTCATTCCTCTATAAGGAAGTGTCGTCATGTGGATTGACAAGTGTCGCAAGTGTGTGTACTTGCCGATGGGTTATTAGACCACCATGTGGGGTCGGCCATGAATTATATATATTATAATGTGGATGTACCTAGCTAGACAAGTCGGCCCCATAAGGTCACTGGGAAAAAAAAAGGTTAGTATAAATAGAGATCGAAGATCTCTATTTTTGACATCCGGAAAAGCAACTCACTCTCACTTAGAAAGTGGCGCACTAGTGAGAAGGAGGATCATCTGCTTCTAGGAGACTATCTCAGTGCTATTTGGTTGTACTTTGGTTGAGCCATTCCTCTCTCTATATCTAAGGAAGTTGTGGGGTTTTTCACCTTAGGGTTTTCCCCACGAAAACTCTGTGTCTCTTGTCTCTTATGCTTTTGATTCTTGTGATGCTTATCATATTGTGATTGTCATGCATTGATATATTGTATATGTTATTCTCTCAGCAAAGATCCTAGAGTATTGTGAATTAATGCTCAAAATTTAACATGTAGTGTGTGTTAAATGAGGAACACACCTCCTCTATTTATACACAACTCCGACTTGTATTTTACATTGACTAGGTCGGCCCCAACTTAATTACTTAACATAATGTGGCAGGGCCGACCCCACTAGGGTGGTCTAATAACCCCTTTAACCCACATGACTCATACGGGGCCGACCCCCACTAGGGAAGTCTAATAACCCAAGTTACCACATTTTCCACGGAGGAATAAAACATCTCCGGATATACAATAAGGTCTTCATGGAGGAATGAAATATCTCCGAAATAATAAGGTACAATTATAATATTCTTAGAAGTTACAATATCTCAACACTCCTCCTTAACGAGAAGGATATTATAACAACATCTGTAGGAGCAAGGAGTCATCAACATCATACATGATACATCTATAAATCATTGGAAGCTTTCTCAACATCATCAGTAACTCAACCAGTTACTGGAATATCTTCAGGTCTTCAATACTGGAGTATCAACATCATCAGTATTGAGTCTTCACCTTCTGCAACACTCGATCAACTACAACATCGTCATCAACTATATCCTCTCGATCAACATCATCACATCATCAACTGGATCCTCTCGATCAACAACATCATCTGGATCATCTCGATCAACAACAACATCTGGATCATCTCGATCAACATCATCATCTTGATCTACAACATTTGGATCATCTCGATCTATAGCATCTGGATCATCTCGATCTACAACATCTGGATCATAGCAGCATACTCTGCAATACACAAGATCCTATTACGGGATGATCAATCCTTCTCACTTTTAGGACATAGGTCCATGGACGATACAATCCAGATCAAATTCCAGGATGATCAATCCTTATCAATTTTAGACAAGTCTCATGTCTATGGACGATGCAATCCAGATCTACTTCCAGGATGAACAATCCTTATCAATTTTAGACAAGTCTCATGTCTATGGACGATGCAATCCAGATCTACTTCCAGGATGATCAATCCTTATCAATTTTAGATAAGTCTCATGTCTATGGATGATGCAATCCAGTCACGTACATTTTGAACCAAATGTTCAGGGATGATGCAATCCTGTCATGTACCTTTTGAACCAAATGTTCAGGGACAATGCAGTCCTCTCACGTACCTTTTGAACCAATTTTCAGGGACGATGCGGTCCTCTCACGTACCTTTTGAACCAAATGTTCAGGGATGATGCAGTCGTCTCACGTACCTTTTGAACCAATGTTCAGGGACGATGCAGTCCTCTCACGTACCTTTTGAACCAAAGGTTTAGGGACGATGCAATCCTATCACGTACCTTTTGAACCAAATGTTCAGGGACGATGCAGTCCTCTCACGTACCTTTTGAACCAAAGGTTCAGGGATGATGCAGTCCTATCACGTACCTTTTGAACCAAATTTTCAGGGACGATGCAGTCCTATAACGTACATTTTGAACTAAACGTTGAGGGACGATGCAGTCCTATCATCAATTTTCGGAGACAGATGTCTACGGGTCAATTCAGGGGACCGAAATACAGGGTTGATGCAATCCCTCTCGTCCACTAGGGGCTTCTTTCTCGGAGACACATGTCTATGGATCTCTTTTAGGACATGTGTCCAAGGATGATACAATCCACTTGTCAACTTAGACCAAGTCTAAGGACCACTCATCGACCTCATCGTCGGTATCACCAATACAGGTATCCACATCATCGACCTCAATGTCGGTATCATCAATACATGTATCCACATCATCAACCTTTCTATCGATGCAGGAAATCTCATCATCAACAACCACATCACTCCCCCTTTCAAGGAGGGTCCTTCTGAACTACACCAAGCTTGTCTCAGAAATACTCAAACTTTGCTTGAGATAGAGGTTTTGGTCAATACATTAGCAACTTGTTCGTCAGTGCTCACATTAACTCCTTTCTGCACCATATCCCGTATATAAAAATATCGGATCTCTATGTGCTTTGACTTATCATAGAACACTGGATTCTTAGTCATCTTGATACAAATCTGGTTGTCACACAAGATCACAGTGGAGCCCATCTCTAAGTCAAACAGTCCTGATAACAACTTCCGAAGCCATATCGCTTCAAAGCTAGCAGAGCAAGCAGCTATATATTCTGCTTCGGTTGTGCTAAGAGCCACACTAAACTACTTCCTTCTAAACCACAAGATCATGGAAAATCCCAGACAATAACATCCGTTCGATGTGCTATTCATGTTTGATACACTTCCTACCTAATCAACATTTGTGTAGCCATACCATCAGAAGTCATGATCTCCAAGATAACATAGACAAAAATCTATCGTACCATTTAGGTACCTCATCACATGCTTTGCAGCTATCAGGTGAACTTGTTTAGGTTCCACTAGACACTGACTCAAGGTGTTCACCGCAAAGCATATATCTGGCCTGGTATTCGTCAGATACATCAATGACCCAATAATTTGTCTGTACAGAGTCACATCCACTAACTCTGATGAGTCATCAGCTAACAACTTCAAGTTGGAATCCATGGGAATGGCCATGGCTTTTGCATTTCAACATATCAAATACTTTCCCTAGTTGAGAAAGATTCCTTCTCGGCCTTGCTATACTTCCAGACCTAGGACGTAATGCATCAATCCGAGATATTTCATCTCAAATTTAGTAGCTAGATTCTTCTTGCTTTCCATGACTTATTTCTCATTCCTTGTCAGAAATAGATCATCCACATACAGTAATAGTATGACAGGTTCATCAGCCATAACCTTAAGATAAATTTTAGGGTCAGCTTTACTTTTGGTAAACCCCAAGCTTGTCAAGAAGCTATCAATTATCCCTCTGTGACTGAACATCATTCACACTCGTCATTGAGTGATCTTCTGCATATCTATCTGTGCCATCTCCTGTCAGATGGGTATACTGATATGAGCCTCAAGATCATTCATACTTCTTGCATCCATCTAATAGAAGAATGCCATCTGTATATAGACACCATCTTCAACCTCGTAGAAAAGGTTGAAATCTGCATCACCCATGGTGATCATTAAGCTCATCAAATGACTATCAATCCTGGGTGCCCGTACAGAGATTTCTTCAATTACACCATTAAGAGAATGGTCTTATCGAGCCACTTGGAGCAAATATCTCATCATGATCCTCTTCCTCTTTCTAAGAGAATATTCTAGTCACGAGCCTTCTATAGTATGTTTAATTTGTAAGTCTTCTTGTTGAACATCCATCACTTGTTCGGTGTTCATCATTCTTCATGATCTTACCTACAAATCAAAGTTAATTACATGATTAGAAATACTTCATAATCATCAAATCATGTTGACACGATAACCTTATTATGCATACAAATATGATTCACATGGTTATGCAACTATCTTGACCAATACTTTGGCCCAACACTTTTCCATATCCTGGATGCATACAATGATTATCTAGATGCCTTCCATCTCTACCACAACATGCTGTCGAGAGCATGCACAACTCTTAGCATGTCAGCAAAGAGGTTTCATTCTAGACAAACAACAATGGAATGTTTGTCCAACTTACTCATCATATGCATATTAGTAGTATACTGTTCAATGCCATATGAATGCTCACATTATGCACGATACATTCTAAATATGCATACAACTATTCCAAGCAATATCATTTACTATTTCATGTCAATTCAAATACTTATCTTTTATGGTTTCCTCTCCCTTGAGCTCTATATGTCTTTGAACTTCTTATCCATACTGGACCACTATGCATACTAGTGTCATCCTCATGATCTCATACATAATCATACATTCATTAGTATACTATCAAAACATGATTATCTTAAGTATGTATGGTCATGATCATTTCGTACATAAGTATACTTGCCTAAGATCCTAACAAAGTAGGATTCTAAATTGATATAGGAAAACATACCTGGATTATCAAGCTTGGTTATGTCTTAACATACCCAAACAATATCTTCTTTGTTCTCTTCAATGATTTAGAGACCTTGTTCTAGAACCTACATATCTCATAGGTTAAGCATAGTAGAACAAAGTCATACATACCTCGTAAGTAGATCTTTTATGTGATCAAGGATTATGGATGAGTCTTTGTCTTCATGTCATCATGGTCATAGAACTTGATTTGTCTTTCTTGATGTACCTGTATCTTGTTAGCAGACAACATCATCCTCATACAAGACCACCAGTGCATTAGTACAATCATAAGTGGCATAACCCTAATCAATGAATGTCTTTTGCCATTCACATGCATTCATTATCAAACAATCATAATTGTACTAACCTCAATAACATGAAGACAAACATATCATAAACTTAACCATGAACAGGTTTCAACACATACCTGTATCTCCTCAAGTCATACCTGTCACGATTGCTTTTAACCCAATCCACTTAAATTTGTTGAAATTCGATCTCAAGCTGGATTAGGCTTTGTTAGAGAAACCCTAAAAATTCAAACTTTGAATTTCAAACTTCTGAATGGATGGAAAGATGCCCCTTTCTAGTTGATCGAGCTAGCATACTTCAATTTTGAAATCTTCAAAATTTGACCCCTCAAAATTGCCTTTGAAACTTCTCGATCTTCTAGAGAGGATCCCAAACTAGGGTTTGGTAAATCCCACTCTTCTGCCCAATCAAAAGGTTTGATCCAAATCTCTAAGCTTCGATTTTTTTTTTGAGGAGTTTCTAGCCGTGGTCAGAGACTTAAAAAATTCCAACTTTTGGAGAAGCCCTAATTTTCCACCTTTCCGATCAAAATCCCGAACTAGGGTTTGATTAAGCCCGGCCTTTTTCCCAACCAAAAAATTCGATCTTGGTCTCTAAATTTCAATTTTTATGAGGAGCATTCAGCCGTTGACTCCGATTCCAAAAATTCCAACTTTCTCCGAAGCCCTAAATTTCCATAGCACTCACGATTCAGGAATGAAGGTGCTCAAAATCCAAATCTGTTTTGATAGGAATATGCACCTTATTGTTTTTGGTGTAACTCCGAAATTACGAATCCAAAGGTTCTGAAAATTCTTCCTGTGGTAGCCCAACCTGTCCTCTCTCCAACCCCACAGGTTTGACCTCAATTGGATTCTCTCAGAGAGAGTTATGTCAAGTGTCGCAATGCGACCTGTTTATGGGATAAAACACTAGAGCGAACTTGTACGGCGTGCCACGTGTCACTGGTTCAACTTAGGCCTCTGAAAAAGTTACCTGAGAAACTACAGTCCATGCTCTACCTGTCACTTTTTACAAAATTTCATTTGGAGCTTCTTAGCCCAAGTTGTAACCTTTTTTCCTAGGTCACGTGTTTATGACAGAGATCTCGAAGAGGCAGAAACCCTAACTTGTACTAATCATAAATCACAAAGTAAAATGAATTAGAGGCTGTCCTTTGGACACAAGGTAAAGGGGGATGTTATCTACGACCTGTAAAGGTTTCAGATCCTGCAACTTCACCAAAATGGATTTATAGCGAAAGTTCCACGATGACTTGTTTTAGCTATATAAAACCCTAACCTTCAAATTGTCGCAAGTGAAACACGTGTCGTATGTGCCATACATTGCCTTTCTTCAGGTTAGCTTTGATACCATGTTAAGATTCAATATGCTAAGACAAAAAATATCAGCATTACATTTCATTTCACAACAATAGCATATACAGGATCACTGAAAGAACAACAAGCACAACATAAACACAAGAGACAGATTTATCCTAGGAAATCCTCATGGGCTAGAAAACCCACCAAAGCTTCCTCAATATAGATGACCAACAAATACAAATATGCAAACCCTAGACATGATCTCCTTCTCCTCCATAGCATACCTCTCCCTCACCTATGCGCTATTCACAAGTGAGTGTAGTGTGTGTTAAATGAGGAACACACCTCCTCCATTTATACACAACTCCAACTTGTATTTTACATTGACTAGGTCAGCCCCAACTTAATTACTTAACATAATGTGGCAGAGCCGACCCCACTAGGGTGATCTAATAACCCCTTTAACCCACATGACTCATACACGACCGACCCCCACTAGGGAAGTCTAATAATCCAAGTTACCACATTCTCTACGGAGGAATAAAACATCTTCGAATATACAATAAGGTCTTCATGGAGGAATGAAACATCTCCGGAATAATAAGGTACAATTATAATATTCTTAGAAGTTACAATATCTCAACACATACCTCTTTTTAAACATTTCTCCTCCTATGTAGTCCTTTCTACTCGTTGGACTATATATAAAAAAAAAATTATCTAATTGTCATACTAGTTCAGTTTATTTTTGATATAAATATATTATGCAAGTTGATAAGATAACGAAAAATTTGATCAAGTGTTTTATTTACTGTTGTTACTCTTTTGCGTCCAGGATTCAATTTGTATTTTATACCTGGCATATTTTGGTAGTCAGTGAAAACTACAATTTTTTTAATGTTTGTAAAATCATACGTATACATTGCTTGAAGGAATTCCCGTAGCGGCTCCATTTCTGTATTCATAATATTGTTGTAATTGTACCTGAAATATTTCACCAATTTGTGAGCATAGAATTTTGTTAGTTTATATGTAAAAGAAAGCCATGAATAAATTTTTAAATATATGTATCTGCAGTGGATGTTTCTTTGTAATGAGCTCAAAAGGTCTCTTAGTGTTGTAGCTGGGCTCTGATACTACTTGTAATGTCCCTAAAACCGTAAAATTTAAAATTTTTATCCAGTATGGCTAACATCTCGGTTTGAAGCAATAGTTAGTGAATTAACTTTCGTATTGAGCAGTAGATGGAAAAACTTAACAGTGTAATGTAAATGTATAGAGTATACTTTTGTTCATGTTTTTTTGTTTTGGTTAATTTGATGTGGTTGGTATACTTTATAATTCTGCGGAAGTGATGTATTGAAATAACAGTTATAAAGATTTCTATGGATCAATGATTATAATTGTGGTTTTGCTTAGTTATCTAACTGCATGCATACTTAGACTCAAATGGTTTAGTTTTCAATGTATAATGAATACCTCTTTTTAAATGCATGCTTAGTGACTCTTTTAAAACGCTTGAGGGGATGTGTTTTGTGGCAAAGGCCCGACTTTACTTAGCTATATGCTAAGGTTTTATTCCTGTCCTTTTCTTGTAGGTGCAATTCTAGAAATGTCCTAAACCTAATATGCTGAAGTTTATAACTATGAGCAAGTTCATTAAAATAAGAAGTCAATGAAAAGCAAAACAGGCAATGGTTGCAAGAAAACGAGTCTTGGAAGTTATTGTCACTCTTCTACTATGGAGAGTGGGTAAATTATTTCCAAGGTAGTGGGTTGGTGGCATTTATGGGAGCCCATGTGCCTACCACTCAAAGTGATATCCAGCCGTATGGGAGTATAAGGTAAAACCATATCGTGGAAAGGCTTCTATTGCATTACGCACCAGTTTGTTTGGAGGAGGAGGACAGAGTTCTCAAGGTTTCGAGCATGGCCATATCACCAGCGATGGCCATGAGCGTAGCTCAGGCCAGTGTGCAGTTTATGTAAAATGATGTATAAGGTAACTTTATTTTCCGTTTAAGCTTTCGAGTTCCAGCTCTCGTTTTTGCTTAAGATATTAAGAGTAACGTCTCACAGGTATGCTGACAGGGTTTCTGGTTCGGGAAGAGCTCGAGATCAACATAGTATTGTGTTTGCAGAAATGGGTTGATGAGGGCCTTGGCAGTCACGGGTAAGCCTAGTCCCTGGCGGCAAACTTCCCCTCATGCGAAAGTTACCTGTTCTGTTTTTCTTACAGTGTGAGAGCTTGAGAATGGCATCAGCCATTCGGGGTTTGGAACTCTATGTAATGCTCAGTCTTAGCTCTACGAGTAGGGAGCTACATTGTTGTCTTGATGTTCGAAGCCTGTAAGCGTTTTCTGGAACAGGGGATGCCCCCGTTGGCTCCTAGATTATGTATTACCATAATATGGCTTCGGTGGTTTGAACTTTTGTTTATAAAATAACACATTCCGTTTTAAAATTCTGGTCTCTGTCTGATACTCATGGATATAATTTTATGAATGGTTTCAAGCCTCTATGACAAACGATTGATCATGGGTAGAACCTTTACATGGTAAAAACTGGAATGTTTTTAGAGAAATCGGAACTCTGTTTATTTTATGATGCTTTTTGTTCCTATATAAAAAGAATGAGATTTATTCTTTAAGTATATCTGCGTTTTAATGTGGGCAAGCCCCAGGGTTGCCCATCTCGATTCCGGAAAGTCTAACATTACTTAGGTTGGGTTTCTGGGTCTACGCAGCAATCGTGTTTTAAAAAGAAATTGACGCCCCCGTCTGAAATTTATAATTTATGTTGTTCAGTCTTTTACTCCTGAATTCTTGTGATGGCATGGGATTTTCTGTTTGTGATATGTTCTTAACTTATGTAATGGGTGGGTTCTAAACCTGAGAGCAAGTCTCGGTGTAAATGCATAATTTATGTACTTCTAGCTGGAGGGCAAAGCCTCTATATAAACTGTGGGTTTTCTTAATGTGCTCCTAGCTGGGAGATGACCTTAATAATTTATAAACTCTGCGTTTTGTGAAGGTGGTCTTTCGGTAGGTTAAAACTAGAGTTTAAATAAATTGGAGAATGGTTATGGGTAAAGATTCGGGGCATAGCCCTAGTTTGTCAAAATGCATTCTGACCTTCGTTTTTTAATAGTTTTCGTTTATGAAGTTCTGGATGCTTTTCTATGCTGTAGCGTGAGTAATTGGTGTAAGTGTTTAGCTGGGTTCCATTCAGGTACTTTACTTTCCCGAATAATTATGTTGATTGTGGTAACTCTGGGGTTTTATTGTTTTTTTTAAATGGAGACCAAGCTCATCTGTAGAGGTCCTAGAGGGTCGAACCTTCCTGACCCTGAGCGTGAAGCTCTTAGCTTATTAAATTTCAGTTCAACCATTTCTTTAACTTATGCATTTTGCATCTGGAAGCAAAACGCCTCTTGCAGAGGGTAGAAATGTTTATTTAAATTAAATTGGTGGGCAGAACTTGAACCCGGTTATGCATATGCTTGATTCTGCATATGGTGAAAAAGGTTACGGTATGAATTCTGAGTTTTGGTTGTATAAAGGTATGATCCTGTAAATTGATGTTCCAGAAATATTTTCAATTTGAATGCATTTGTGTATAAAACTATGGGCGAAGCCCTAACATAGAATTGCATTTTACATCTTTGCTTTTCTTCATGGTTAAAGATTATGTCGAGCTGGATGTTGATTTTAAATTCAGGCCATAATTTTTATATGTGAAGAATCAATCTTGATGAGGTTGCGTTGATCCTTTAATTGGGTTTAGACTCTTAGAGAGGATTTTTCAGAATCTCTGTTTAGAGATTTGATGATTAAAGTTTATTAATTAAAAGGACGGAATGGTACTATTTGGAGTTTTGAGTTTTAATTAAGTTTTTAAACCTAGGGTCAAAGGGAAACGATCTTCTTAGCTAAAACGATTCAGTTGTTAGATAGGAGCAAGGTAAAATGGGGTTAAAGTTTAATTTTAAGCAGAAGACTAAATCTAAAGTTTAAGTTGGATTCTAACCAGGAAGACTAAATCTAAAGTTTAAGTTGGATTCTAACCTGGTATCCCATGCCGTAGCCCTTTCTCCCGATACATATTTATAACCAGAATACTTATAGAAAAGAAATGTGAGTAATTCAGTCTCTAACATTCATCTTATAATAATTGAAAACATAAAATAATTCATAACATTCATCATATAATAATTGAAAACATAAAATAATTTATACCTGAATTTTGTAGTTTGAATCTTCTACTCGAAATTAACCGATTAATTTTGGAACTACCACGTTCTTTCCAACCACGAATTAGAACAGTTCCTGGTTCTAATCTGATTCTCCCAAACTTATTCCAACATGCAATGGGAAACTAGAAGACCTAGGAAAAACAACCAATTAACTTTGGAACTACCACATTCTTTTCAACCACAAATCAAGACAATGCCTGATTCTAATCGGATTCCCCAAACTTATTCCAACATGCAATGGGAAACTAGAAAACCTAGGAAAAACAATGGAAAACTAGAAAACCGAGGGAAAACAATTGATGATAATTCGAATCTTGGAATAATTTGCTTCTTGAGTTCCGTGGGACAACTTCTCTCTTGTCACCATAAATAATGATGAGAGAAAGATGATCCCCTCTTTGGGAATTGTCCTAGCTTTTATGGGTGAACTTTGGAAATTGTCTATTGAGAAATATTAGTTTCTTTAATATTAACTTCGGTTTGAATTATAATATATATATAATTTTGAAAAGTTTATTTAGTTAGATCTTTCGTTTATCTAAGACCTTTTTAACTTGTTCCTTCACAAGTTTATTAAAGGAACTTTATGTTATCTTTTATATAATAGCTTTATTTACAAAATATATCTCTACTTTATAAATAGTATCTTTATTTATAAAGAATATATTTACTTATAAATACTATCTTTATTTATAAGCAGTATCTTTATTTACTCAATATGGTTCATTTTCATACATATGTACACCCCTTATACATAAGTGAGGCTCTTTGTACTTAATCACTTTGATTAATTTAAGTAGGTATAGTATTATAATTTGATGCTTTATTAATTTAGGTTCACTTTTTTGACAAGGATTTGGTAGGTTTGGATGGCTGATTAGGTTAGGTAACTCTCAGTCTCTCTTACATGTTGGATTCCTTCGTTTAACATGGTAGTTTCCGCAGTTCTTGATGAGAGATAGAAATAATTTATTTAATCAATCAAATAAATGTGATGACTAGTAGTGCTATTCAGAGTTTTCTCGACTCAACACTCAATCAAGTAACCCCGAGTTCTTTGAGAGCTTTGGCTCAACACTCTCACATGGGCGTTACGCTAGTGCAATTCCAGAGAATCCCGCTCAACACTAGTACTAGAATGTGTTTGTGAAGTACATCTAGGAGTACAAATGGCGCTCAACACTAGTACTAGAATGTGTTTGTGAAGTACATCTAGGAGTACAAATGGCCTTGGATCTGATACTTATTATCAAGCTTGGAGTGCTCCAGGGCTTCTACCCAACAGTCTATGTACATCGGGCCTTACGCCTAGTACATGATAAAAATCCTCTATGTGCATCGAGGCTTACGCCCAGCACATAGGTCATCCATGCGCTCCTGAGCTTATGTTCGATACATCATAAGAGTCAATCATGCATAATTAGACTCTGCACAATATAATCAAAGAACATCTTAGTAAATTAGGGTTTACACCCACATCTCATGATAAACATTAATCAAGTACATCGAGGTTTTCATGCCTAGTACATAACAATAAATTTGCATGAGTCAGGGTCCATGCCCAAATATAAGTACATCATAAATAAATCATATGCATCGGGCTTACGCCCAATATATAACATCAACATAATTAGTCAAAATTCGGGATATTACACGTATTCAGTCTCTTTGCTAAGTTATAACTACAGTGAGGAGTCATCTTCTTCGCTATTGAGTCTACTCACCTTGTGTTTGTTTTTCTAATTAATCCTTTCTTCCAAGTCATGTCTCATGCCGTTATATGTTCAAAGGGTCATTGTCACTTTGATTCAACCTTTTACAATTTGGTCAACCCTCCATTTTTGTGTTAGTATGTACTCCTTTGATCCATTGCTCCATACCTCTTTCCTATATCAGTTTCGTGTCGATGATGTGGGATTCATTATGGTCCACCTTTGACGAGTCTATTCCTTTCGACATCAAATCGCTATGTAGTACCTTGGTACTTGCATGCCTCAATGGCAGGTTTCCTCATATTCAACAGTTGTTTCATCATTGGCCTACGATCGAATAATCCCTCGAATGTTCGACGTCAAGACTCTTTATTCAAATTCATTGGGTTGTACTAGAGATACCTTGGGGATCATTGTCATCATTGGTGATTACCCTCGTATTTGTTAACAACTTACATCATTGGCTGGTAATCAAGTAGTCTCTGCGATGTTCGACTTCAACACCTTCTAATCAAATGGTCAGATTCATACCACTTCGAGATTGGGTAGAAGACCTTGGACAACCCTGTTGTTTCTTTTTCGTCCAGGTTGCGATGGATTCTCTTGAGTAGGTCCCTACATAGGATATCATGTCGATGCCCTCCTCTGATGTATTGTCACACAGATCCACTTTTGTATTAGTCGTGGCTGTGTTGTTATCTGGTCATGGATCTACATTTGTTCTTCGTAGACATGATTTGTTTACGGTCTCTATCATGTTAATTATGTCATGGATCTACATTGTATTGGTCGGAAACCATGCTTTGAGTCAATTGTTCCGAGCATGGGTATGTCGGCCTCGGTGTTATTTGACATCTTGTTTCCTTGCAGCTCTCCGCCGACCTCCTTGCTACTATCTTTGCAGACTAATTTATTTGTAAAGTGTTTCGGCCATCAATTTCTTCCGACCTTACACTTTAGTGGGCATCTCTTATACCCCAAAGTCCCACTGTGAGTGTTGTTTCACCTCGTCATGGTTTATCCCCATGCGAAACCTAACGATGCTTCCTCCTAATGAATGTGAGAACTCTCATCTAGTTGGTCCCCTCTTTGGATCTCCTTAGAATCCCTAGAGTCCAATCCAACTTGTTTGAGCCAAGTGCCACATCTTCAGGTCGAGACGCCACCTTAGTTAGCCCACTTTACTAGAATTTTCGTGCCCTTCTGGTAGTGCAGCACACGAAAATTCTCCTTTTTCGCGCTCTGCATACCTGCTCAGGCACGAGAATTACAACTTAATCGTGCCTTTCTCAGCCTCCGGGGTGCGAAAATTACCTTCCAACTCCTTTAGCTTGGATCTTGGATCTTATCTCCAAGAGATTTTTATGGGATTGAGAGTTCTCTTCGAATCCTAACTCACCTTCCATCTTTGGTTTGGTTCAACCTCCGAGATTCACCATTGTCTCTCCTAGATTCATTTTCCTCTCCCAGTAGTTGGCCTCCCAAATCCTATAAGAAGGAGGGCATCCATGGGCTAAGGGGAGAAAAATTGAGGTATCAAACCTTTGGTCTTGAGAGTTTTGCAGAAGTAGCAAGGAAGAAGTCTTTGGAGCTGAAGTTGTTGCTTGGACATCAAGAGTGACTTTGTAAGATTCTTCTAGCTTTCATCAATATAACTTGTCTTATTTTCCCATGTTGTGCTTCTTGTTGCAATCAATAACATGATATGTTTCTAGTTTGATTTATATTCTAACTATTATACATAGTATTTGGAGATTGTGTTGCTTGTTTCTTGCTTTGATTTGAATAGGTTCTACTTGCGGGATTCAAGGCTAGAGCTGGAGTTAAGACAAACATCAGATTAGAAGTGAGTCATACTAATTCCTATTTTTCAAATACGTTAAATATTTGTATGAATAATTAGATCTAGGAATTTAAGGTTACATTTGTTTGTTTACTATCTTAGATTACACTTAGTTGATCTTAGTTTAAGTCATACTACTTCCTCTTTTTCAAATACGTAAAATATTTGTATGAATAATTAGATCTAGGAATTTAAGGTTACATTTGTTTGTTCATTATCTTAGATTACACTTAATTGATCTTAGTTTAATCTCTGGATAAATCCAACTACCCGTAGGACAGATTTATCAACACATTTTTATAATAAAAAATTGCAAAAGTGTTATCCATTTTAATATTTTTTTATTTTACTTTATTTGATCCATTTTTTAATATTACATTTTAAAGTCTAAAGTTTTATAAAATTTAAGAATATATATATTTAAAAATTTAAAAAATAATATACAAATCTTATTTTTAAAATGATCTTTTATCATTAATTTAATTTAAAAATGAAGAGAAAAATATAAAAATTAAGCTAATAACACATATTTATATCTCTAAACTTTTTATTTTAATATATAATGGTATCATAAAAGCCACCCCCATGGGATTTAAACAATAGTGAATGAAAACTAAACCCACACTAAAAACACTTTAACACGTTTGCTAACCCTACAAATTTATATCTCTAAACTTAACAATGTAAGAATTTCCCACTTTAATAATGATATTATATTCAAAGGATATATATATGTAGAATGGAATATTAAAAATCATATACAAATGTTTAAATGTTTGTTATATTCAATCTATTTACGCCGTAGGCATTTCCACAATGAGAAGTTGTTTGATAACACTGTAGCAAGATTCCTCGTCTATCGGATGAATGGAATCTCGCCACGTGCATTCTCGTCTCGGACGAATGAAATCTCGCCAGGTGCGTTCTCATCACATCGCTGCGTGTCGAAGAAGTTTACGTTCTCGTTCGCGCGGTTGCGTGTGTGTCTACATTTGCAGGTAGCTATTGCGTGTATGGGGATTTACTTTTCATTTCACCGTTCTCCCGAGAATAGTCGATACCAAACCCTAAGGGTCAACAATACTTAAGGCGTCGAGGGTTTTTGTTTAGAAGCTCATATTTTTTTTGCCATTGCCATTTCCAGAGCTCGTTCCAACACAATAAAAGGGTAGCAGGCCATCCTAACTGTTGTTTTCTAGCGGTTGGAACTAACCAGGTAGGTTCATGTCCTCAGCGTTGTCGGTTGGTTTCACTCTTTTGGCTTTGAAATTGATTTCCCCTCCACCTGCAGCGAGCCACATCAAAGCGACCGACGTCTCAGCCACCCCAGACTATCATCACCTTCAGGTAGTTGGACGGTGACTTGAGCAATGTCGTCGCGCCACACCAAGTCGCCATCATCTGGTTTAGGAACTACCTCGGAGTCCATGACAATGAGGTTCTCGCAAGCAGCAACAAAGAAGCATTGTTCGTGCTCCTTGTTTACTTCTTCGACCCAAGGGACTGCAACAAGTTGTCATTCGGATTAAAAAAGATGTGGCCCTTTAGAGTTTTTTTTTTCTAGAGTGCAGTGTTAATATGAGGGACAATTTGAGGGAGTAACAGAAGGAGAAGCCCATGGACGCGGAACGCCTATTCCCGTGCCTTTATTCAGGTAGATTTAGGGTTTATTTATATACAAACCTGCCTATTCCTGTGCCTTTATTTAAATATATGTAAGGACGTTTCCACTTCCCCTACCGAAGCCCCCTAACATGGATGGTGCCTGCAAGTTGCCTGTGTTCCTCTTGAAGAAGTTACACTGGAATATCTCCAAAAGATTTCAACTTTGGGGTGTGGGAGCAGTGGTAAGGTCTACAAGGTTAAGCATGTTAAGGTTAAGCATATTCGATCGAGGGGGAGCGATCTCTTTTGTGTTAGAGTACATGGATGGTGGAACCCTTTCTCAGGTTCTTCGAGCCCACAAGCAAATCCTAGAGCACTATCCGGATGAGGTTGCCAGGCAGGTGCTGAAGGGCTTGCATTACTTGCACCAGAACAAAATTGTTCATCGTGATATAAAGCCCTCCAATTTGCTGATCGACGAGAGAAGAGAAGTCAATATTGCATATTTCGGTGTCAGCACTGTGTTGGCTCAGACTTTGGCCCAGTGTAATTCCTTCGTGGGCACTTGTGCTTATATGAGTCCTGAAAGGTTCGATCTTGATGGATACGGTGGAAAGTATAATGGTTGCCCCGCAAATATATGGAGTTTGGGATTATCTTTACTGGAATGTGTGCTTGGAAGGTTCTCTTGTTTGTCCCCGGGGTAGAGACCGGATTGGCCTACTTTAACGGTGGCCATATGTTTGGGCGATCCTCCATCCCCGCCACCAGATGCATCGCTGGAGTTTTAAGGTTTTATCATATGTCGCCTTGTTTAATTTATTGGGACTTTCACTTGAATGGTCTGAATGGTTTTTCGACAACCGAGGGAGGTTTCTAGGTGATGCCATTGTAAAAATACGTTGTATAATGGAAATTAGGGTGAGCATTTAGTAACTCTTTGATTGTATTGGATATTTGTTTGAGGTGATTGATTTCTGTCATAGAACTTAGAACTAGATTCTATAAATTTAGATGGAAGTTTCTTACTTTAACGATTGTCACACTTCTTTGCTTAAACTTCATGACTTATGATGATCTATCTATTCTGATTAGGGATTGTAGTTGTTGGAACTCAGAAATATATATAAAATTAGGATCTACCTATATGCATCCCTTTGGTTAATTGCAATGCTCTATAAAAAACATGCTCATTTTCCACTTATGAAGAAGCTTGAGGAGTGTTCCACACTACCATATAAATTGATACTTTTGGTTGAATCCAAGCTGGGTAGGCTTCTCGGGTTGAAGACACAAGAAGGTTCGACAGAGTGCTCAAGAGGAGGGCTTTTACCTATTTTCCTTCATATCTTTTGGAAGATCTCTTCATCTTTTGTGATGGTTGTGAAAAGAACCAACATACACGGTATTCTTGTTTGCAGCTCGCATGATCAACCCTTGTTGTACAAGAGTGGGTAGGAAATCTCTATGGGTTGAGTTATTTAATGTAATAATGAGAAATTCTTGCAGCTTTTCTACACTTTTCATTGTTTACCCATTATCTACTACAAGAGCTGTTGATATAGAGTCTCATTGTCTCTCTTTTCCAACCTTTATTTACTAAGTATAGTTTCAATTTTTCATATTTGTATGAGCCATTTCCATTGTATTTTCAACATCTCCGCTGGATATGTAGCAAACAAGAGACCCCATTATCTACTATCAATGCCTAGACAAGAAATAAGAGCTTGCCCAAAGTCATTCTCAATGCTCTAGCTTTCACACTAGCCATATAAATAGGATTTTTAGATGTTGGTTTTTCCTAGAGCTCAAGGAAATTAATTCCATTCCCTTGGGTGGAGGAATGATTTGAAAGTTATACTTTCTTCTACATAAAGCGTGGTAAATAAATTCCTCTCGTTGGATACCTATACTGTTCCCAAAACACTCTAAATGATTGTAATCTTCAACATAGTGTGTCAGGTTGAATGCATTCTATTTTTAGTTTAAAGGTAAATCTATAGTCCAGTACTTTAGAGCAAAGGCTATATACTGTCATTTTTCTATATCTGTGTCTCCTTCAGTTTCAGTTTCTTTGCTATATTAAAGAACTACCATAAATCATATGGAGGGTTATATTAAGCCCAATAATATTGATAGCTGATGAGCATGCCGAAACTCGATCCCGAATTTATTTTCTTCCCCACAGATTTGATCCATTTGATTTGGAGGAAAGCACCCCTCTGGCTTTTGAGCCTCACTTCAATGGCTTGTCTTTTTGGTCTAAGAATTCTCCTAAATTGTATCCTAAGTTGAACTTGTCTAATGATGATGAAGATGTAAAGGAACATGCATTGAACTCGTGTAACTGTGATGGAGATATAAAGGAGGAAAGTATGTACGACTTTTCAGGCTCTGAAGATTTGTATCAACTCAAGGTAGCAGCTCTTAATGATGCTCCATATGGTCTATCCTTTTGGAAGCGCTCTGATGAGGACGATTTGTATGGAATTTTATATTGATGACATTTCTGTCCCAATATATAATCACTAATCAGTAGCTAATTGCTATATGCCAATTCGAAGATACATCTTTGACTTTTTTATTTATCTCTGTTGTATTAAAATTGTGTCAAAAACATTTTCAAGCAATCATGGACTCATTAGTCAGACTAGATCAGAAATTGTTACAAGCCCATTTGAGGAGAACTTATGAAAGCTCAAGAAAGCAAGGTCTCTTTTCAAACATCTTCATTAATTAAGAGCACAATGCACTTTTCAATATTCATATTTTCACAACTGAAATAAATTGTTTATATGTACTATATAGTAGCATAACAAGATGCTTCTCAAATTCCTAGTTTGAAGAGCACAAACTGAATTGATGCTTCAAATCATAATTCAGTGAGGTATTATTAATTTACATCATGGAGATCTCATCTTTTGATACACGAGCATATAAACTTTGAAGATCATATTTTCTAATATACAGATGCATATACATTATAGAAAATGCAAATTGCAAATATGTTTATGGGAAAAACAAAGATTGCTTTATTTGTGAACATAACACAACATACATTTAGGCCTAAATCTCGATTGGGATAAAATCATAGATCTATGGTACAAAATGAAATCAATCTTTTTGAATAATGATTTATATCTGGTAAGGTTCTTGTCTTGTGACAATTTCAACAATGGTTTATCTCGATATGGACTAAGATTGGTTCAACATATATTCATGCATTTGACTGTTGCTAAATATTCCAGGCTGTGGTGAGTTTTGATAAATATTTAAGGTAAAGATTATATAGGTTTTATATCCACCAATATAGATGCATTTTAAACTCAGTCAAGCACCTAGACGGATCCAATTTCTTGAGGTGTACATTTTTTTTTTTTATGCCAGTGAGTTTAACGTAAGGGGGAAAAGCTTAGCAAATGGAGACATGCTCACAGAAAATACACAATACAATTTGTTTGCAATCGTATATACCATTGATCTAAAAACTTCCACGTTTACCCTTGCAGGCTGTTGTGACTGTAAACAATTTAAGCAGTGCAGACACATACAGATTCTTGGATGGACTTTGGGGTGGACTTGGGAAAATAAGCACATGATTTGGTCAATGGTTTTATGCCCAGACAACAGAGCATGGGGATTGTTCCAAGTACAAAGGAAAGATTTCACATTGTTGCAAGAAAGATCCCACTGTTGTTGATTTATCACCAGGAACTCCTTACAATCGACAGATTTCTAATTGCTATAAAGTCAGAGCAATTGTCCCTTGGGCCCAATATCCAGTTAATGCTTCAAGTGACTTCCAAGCAAGTGTGTGTAATGCCTTTTAATGTGGGTAATTCCTTTTACTGATAGATAGGATGCTTGACATGAAATTGATCTATAATGGGGAATGTGATTTTGAATCGAGCTATCTTGAATGTATGAAACATGCAACACTAAACCAAACACACCATGAGGCAGCAACAGATGCATCCTATTCTCAATAGTAAAATAGCATTCTAGAACAAATCAAAGTCAACGCATAACCTTCCATATAATATCATTGGGACATATGTATTGTGTATTCATGGCGATTTTGAGAGCAGAGTTTCATGACAGAGAAACAAGGTGTATTTTGACTGTTGTTCTAAATACCAAACGCTGATCTGCTATCCTATTTTGGTTATTTTTGCACAGGGCTGAGGAACAGATAGTTTAGGTGCATGATCTCACAAATACAATAAGATCCAATATATTATGAAAAATGTTTCTATGTGCAAGATGCAGTTACAAGAATGACCGAGGGATATTTTTCCTATGTAATAAACGATTACTGCCTTCCAAAGAAGTCAATAAGCTGTTGAAATATCGTTGCGCCTAGACAGCATCAGCAGTAGAGGTGTATACTCCCAGACCTGTAGGGTGGGTTTTCTCCCTAAAACCACCTAGCATCATAAGGTTCCAGACTTGGTTCACATGAGCAGTGTCCAGCATTAAGTTGAATTTCCATCACAAGGGTTACTAGTTCTTCCATGAATGAAGAGCTACCCGTTCTCAGGCATATTTGAATTCATGGCTAAGGACATTTCCAGGAAGCTTTAGCTCAGCTTCAAGATCAGCATGCAGAGCTCTTCATGGTTATCACTACCTTGGGTTATGGTAGCTTTAGTCTCTCTGGTTTTCAGTTGATGATTCCTTTTTATAACATTCTGGACCGTATATTACTTTCTAGAGTTTTTCAGTGGAAGTAAGCCCAGAAATGAAAGGTCGATTATTAGAGGTTATGCCATGGCCTATACCTACAACAGGTAACCCACGATTTTGCAGCTCCAAAGACCTGCATACTTCTTGTTCCAGAACTCATGAGCGTGCACTTTATGAAGAAATCATATCATTTATCAATACCATCCTCACGCATAAGCTGTAACATGAACTTGATCTCAGTAGAATGCGCAATGAATGCTCATAATCATAACCCACGGAGCAGGTTGCTGGTTGTACTTGTGCCCTTCAATCTGCAACAAATGAAGACAATAATTATTATAATTTTTATTCTGCTGTAATGGATATTATCCGTCTCCTCTTTGCTTGATTGCAGAGATCAAAGTAATGTCCAGTTCTCGAATTATTAAACAGCGATATAAGGCATCCACATTTGTGAAGTCTTCGTTGGAATGGGTTGTCACTTTTAAGATGATCTGGACCTATTCCTTGTCTTCATTCGTTGGGCACCTTTTCAATCTTTTTGAGTGCCGCAAATCCAATTTATATTTGTAGAAGGAATTGATGGGTTGTCATGTGCCTTAGCTCGAACTTCCTCCTCAGCATTCATGCCAAAAGAAATCATGTAGCTCCTTAATACCAATAGATAGTCATATAGGTTGTGCAATTCTTGCATCTTAATACGTGTATCAGCACTCGAAGACAACGTGTCTTTTGAAATCTTTCTAATCTCCTTTTCCATCATGAATCTAGGTCTAACATTACCAAAAACAAAACAAAAAACGGTGCCTAGAGTGAAATAAAATTCATCCGAATGAAGTCAGTATTTATACATAAAAATATTTACTATCATGATTTCTCCCTTATCGATCGTGCTTATAAGCTCTTCCTCATAACGAACATGAATCCCAAGAGAAAAACAAGGCAACGCACTAAATGCATCCTGTCTTTAGGCTCAAACTGCATATTGTACAACTCTAGATGATTAAAGAACATTCGAACTAGATGCTCAAATGTGCTCATACCTTGGGAAGCAACTTTATTGAGGGTACATAAACACTTTATATTTATATTGCATGCAAAATTGTTAAGAAAGAATAGCGAACTCTTAATTGTCTCAAGTCTCAAGTCTCGTTCCAGTTCTTCCACAAAACTTCGAGAGGCCTTCTAAGTAAAGGAAGGACTGCATCAATGAGTAAAGGAAGGATTTTATCAATTACAAAAGTAATGGGATAGAAGCACGTGACATAAACTTTGTGGGTGTCTTCAAAGTAAAGGAAGGACTGCATCAATTACAAAAGTGTGATGGAGTAGAAGCACATGATATGGAGTTATTGCCATATCATTTTATGTTAAAAAGACCTTTTATTGCTTTTATAAAGTTACCACCATATTATTTAGTGTTAAAGTCTTTTTATTACTTAACCTAGGTACAAACTTATGGTGGAGAGAAGTAACAAATGGTGAAAAGGTAACACAAATATGTATCATGGGAAGTGTGTATGGGAGATGTGAGATGTTTTCACTTAAGGTAAATGTTACCAAAATAAGTATTTAAAAAAAATAAGACCAACATAAATCCATTTTAAACCCTCATCTATCAAGCACCAAGAGGGATTAAATTTCTTGATGTGTAATTTTTTTCTAAACATGTAAATAAATTAAGATAAAAAAATCTACACTTCAAAAAATTGAATTCCTCTATATATTGTATCTATGATGGTTTATAATAATTTAATCTTTAATATTACATAATTAACAATAATTTAATGTGTACTATTACATAATTATGTTACTAATACTACATAATTATATTACATAAACATCTTCTTAAACAAATTAATAAATGAATGGTTAACTTTAAAAATTATTAAAAATATGTTTATTTTCAAAATATTACATTAATATATAAATTGCACATGCATTGCAAAACTTTATCTAAAATATATATAAATGAAGCCATTATGCTTCTCATATATAAATTGATTGATTGGTTTTTGCCTTTGATCTTAATTGATACTAAATTCTATGGAAGCCTTGCTATAGCCTTACTAAAATATATATAAATGAAGCCATTATGCTTCTCATATATAAATTGATTGATTGGTTTTCACCTTTGATCTTAATTGATACTAAATTATATGGAAGCCTTGCCATAGCCTTACATGTTTGCCACTTTCTATATGAATATGCGTGCTTCATTTTGGAGTTATATCCACTTCATTACCATTGTAATGAGAACTTGTAACCGTCCATTATGATTTATGTGATCAAGATTTTGTTTCTTCCCCCAATAGACAATAATATGATATGCCAACACTAACAAGATGTTGGTCATTTCATAATGATGTATCATTTTGCTTACAAGTAGTCACCTACATAATTGTTTTGTTATGTCTATTTCCTTTATTAAAATTTTAATTTGTTTTTGTTATGTCAGATAAAACACACAATCATAACAGTCTTAGTGCATGTGGCGGTATTTTTTCGCTGATATGTTGATTCAAATTGGTGCCTAGAAGAGCTCCTACTAATGTTGTAGTCAAAAGCTCCCATCATTCCAGTCTTCTATGGTGTCACGCCCACTAAGGTTCGATGGACTCAACAGGGAGAAAATGGAATTTATGCTCAAGCCCTACAAAACCATGAAGATAAGGGGCGATAAGACTCCTATACTATTCATCTTTGGAGAGAGGCACTTTCTCAGATTGCAAACATGAGTAGTTTTGAGCTAGAAGCATGCAGTACTGGGTTAGAACTCAAACTTCCCTCTTAATTTGGTAGTATTTTCTATTTGTTAAATATACATAGATGTTTGTTTCTCACTAATTTTATTTGTTTTATTATGAATAACTAGCAAGAAGGATTTGGAGTTGGAATTGCTAGAGAAGGTAGTTAAGCGTTTGTCAGGAATGGTGAAAATGCCAGGTTTGCACGTGGCCGACAATCCAAAAAGCTTTGGATAAAAAGCTAAAAAACATTTTGAAGAGACAATCTTATTGGAGTAATAACCACAAAGTGGGAAACCTCCGATCTTGGGGATCGTGGGGTTAGGTGATGTAGGAAAGTCAACATTGGCAAAAATATTATTTTCAATAAGAAAAAAACAGAACATCATAAATTCTTCTTTTTATTTAATGTCAAGGACAATAAAAGCTCTTTAATTTCGTTGCATAGTAACTTATTAAGAGCTTGAATGGATTGTATAAGGAGATAACAGTGTTGATGAAGGTAAAGGGAGCCTAAAAAAACCTCTCAAATATTCTAACGCATTACTAGTCTTAGATTATGTAGACCATGAGGATTAGGTGAAAGCACTTTTGCATGTTGAAGCTCATGATATCCATTCACGGGGCTATATAAGGATTACATCTAGAGATTAGGATGTTCTCAAAAAGTCAAAAGTTGAAAAATCATCAATTTATACCTTAATTGTGCTTGACACGGAACACTCCAAAGAGCTCTTATGCTTCCATGCATTCAGTGGAGCCTATATGCTCCCAAGGTTTTGATCTCTGGTAGAAAAATTCTTGGAATATTGTAAAGGATTTCCCTTGTCTTTGAAAGTATTTGGGCCACTTCTTTATGAAATAGACGTCTCTAATTAGGAAGACTGATGGATAAGTCTTTAACAAATTCTTCCTGATGAGATATATGACACATTTATAATAAGTTATAACTCACTTAATGATGGGGAAATATAGATGTTCTTGGACATAGCATGTTAATTCATAGAACAAAAAACAAACATAACCATAAACATATGGAACAAGTTAGGGTGGAACGGAAAGTGGGGGCTTCAAAATATACAAAACAAGTGTCTGGTGAAAGTGGATAGTTGGAATGTGATACATATGCATGACCTTATATGAACTTCGGGAATAGGTGTTCAAGACTCACAATGTCGTCTTAGCCATTGGACTAAAAATTTCATTGATGATTTGTTGCAACAATCACCTATAACTTTAGAAGTAGTCAATAATTCAATACTTTATATATTTATCATTGGATAAAAATCCAGTTCTATGTTTTAGTTCTTCAATCATTTTGCAAGAATGAACATGTAATAATCATCATTTTTCAAGAATGGAGAGATAATAAATGTGCATGGAATTAGGATGGTTCTTAGTGAATCCAAGATCATTATGTGGTTGGATTACAACCTACACGAGTGTTTATTCTACTTCATCACATCTACTTTACTTCCCATTTTTTTCCCTTTAGGCGTACCATTGCACCTTCTGGGGCAATTGCTAGTTTATAATATATTTTGTTATATCATAGGTACTTTTCTTCATTTAGGAGGCTTTCATATTAAGGACTTAACCAACATAAAAATATAGTTATTAAGAAGAATTTAATAGGTGTAGTTTAAATATTTTATTTTCAATTTTTTTATGAGTGTGGAAATCTTTAAAAAAAATTAGAATAACCATATATTAATTATGAAAATTGCATTATTTGAGTACCCATCATGTTGTTTGAAGGTACTGAATCTATTTATGAATTCAAAACCACAATTTAAACACTTCCAAATTTAGATTTTACCAAAATTGTTTTACCGACCAAAACCAACCTTACAGTCCAAAACTTATTCTTGATATATTAAAATATAGAACATGGATGAGAAAATTGGTTTAAAAAAACAAAGAGCTAACTGCAAGCTCATACTTCCAACGGTCATTTTGTTCAAACAAAGAGCTAAATGCAAGCTCATGTTCACAATGTTCTGTATATTTCCTTGATTTAGGTGAACCACAAATTTCTTTGCTGTAAGTATTGTTATATTCTTGATGAACTTTTAGGACGAAGTTCTTCAATCCTTTGTGTGGTGCCAATAAGGTGGGGGCCATTAATAGGTGCAGGACATCCATAACCTCCGTAAGAGATGTTTAAATTTCCTTCTGTAGATACAAAATTAATTTCCTTTTGTAGATACAAAATTCTTTACATATGACTGCATATAAATCACACAACAAAATATGTTAAGAACAATTTTAACTTGGAAATGATACCCATTTTGATATATTCACAGTAGAAATTTATAACTTGAAATGCAAACAATAACGTATACTTACCTCCTTACTGAAATTGGAAGAAGAGAGCCCATTCCCTATAGTAATCCAACCTGGTTGAAGATTATAATCTTCACCAAAAATTTCAATCTATCTTCGACCTTGAACAAGATGTTCAATTATATGATAAAGGTACTCATGCTTTTCAATGGATCCTGATAAAATTATGACATACAATTTGATTGGTTTCATTCATAAAGCAGAGACATAGAAACCAATTCATATTTTTACTGGTCAAAATACAAACCATATGGAGGTTCTTTACATACAATTATGTCTACGTCAATTTTGGATGCATGGGATGTGGTGGGATAGTATTTTTTATACCCACCAAACAGTGCTCCTGCATTCATGTTAATGGATTCATATCAGAGACAATTTTTTAAAGGAAGTTGAAGATTTAACTCAAGAGCCAAGATCAAGAAGGAATGCCTCTTGGCTCTTACTTTGGTGCGCTTGAATAAAGATCCTATGTCATTATTAACAGATGCAGATGCAACTAGATTTTCATGGTTTTTCTTTAGCCAACAAATATCTTCAACTCTTCGAAATCCCCACTGCAATAAGTCAAGAAATCTATGAGATTTCAAATTTTTTTTATTTAAAAGATAACAAGATTGAACTGAGACAACGAACAATAATAAACAATCCAGGAAAGGGTTCTTACCTTCTTGAAACAAGGGCGGCCATCTTTAAGACCTTCGGCAGATCCAACCCAAAGAAAAAAAAAGGAATGGATATCTGTGATATCCTGAAAACAAAAAGAAATCATGAAACAGGTTTCCAAGTTAGTAAAAAAGAAAATTCCAAATTCATATGAAAAAATGTAAAAAACAGTCAATTCCTCAACGATTTAAACCTAAACCAAACGATACCTACAGGTGGGAGGCCTAAATTTGTAGGGAAACATACCAACATATACAAAATATGTTATAGCCAATGGGAACTCTAGAAGCAATATTTTTGTGACAATACCTCGATTCGGAGGTTCTTGATTTGTTCCCAAGTCCAGTAGTCCTCCGGATCCAGAACGCCCGGAGCTCTACAGACATACTCCTCCATGGGTGGATCTATAAGAATCGCATCGAATTTGGTCCCGAAGAGCTCCGACGAAAGCACTGTCTCACGCAGATAACATTTCAAGAACATGTTGGAAATATTATAATTAATGAGCCGATAGCGTATCTAAGTACGCCGACTCTGTGAGTCAGTTTGTGTCAGCGCACAGAGTCTGAGATGTCAGTAAGTTCTAAGCCAATTCCGCACGCTTCATGTTAGTATTTAAGTAGCCGCGTTTGTATTTCGCAGGCTCATAACTTCTTAGGTAGAATTGAATTACAGTCTTTAATGAAATCCTGTAGCTTCCATGTGAAGCGATCTTGAGTCGGTTGATATGAAACTCTATATGTAGAAGAAGGTAATTAAAGAAGAGACAGAGTGAGAGGAGTGAATAAGAGAAGAAGTGAAAGACCCGTGAAGTGTATGAAGAGCCCAAGCTCTGTGAATGTAAAATATTGAAGTAAAATCTCATCTCTTTGTAGTGCAGCAATGTTGCGCAGTTTACTGTGGTAAATATATATAAGTCTATTGTTTTATGAACTTATTCTCAAGAATGTTTGTTTATGCATGCTGCGCATCTATTTCATATTGACCTATGTAAATGTTGTTTACATTTACGCGCAGTAAAAGAAATCAAGATTTCTAAGTATTTCACTGTGGTGAAGGTTCTATTTTAACAAGGAGTAACTGTGCAGTAAGTTTCACTTAGATGTTTCAGTTCTCATGTTTTAAGAAGAAATGTTTTAAGATAAAGTTTTTTTAAGTTTGGGCTATGCAAAGTAAACCGCGCAGTTAATCTTCGTAAAATTTAAAGAGTGTGAAAAAGTAATTTGTATAAAGTGCACAGTCCACACAAAGTCAAGTTCCGCAAAGTTAGAGAAGTGCGCATTTATGCGAAGATTCAACTGCGCAGTAGAAAGTGGAATTGCGCAGTTAATCTCCTCGCAGTAGAAAGTTAATCTCTGTGCAGTAGAAAGTGAAATCGCGCAGTTAATTTGTGAAGTAAAGAGGAAGAAAAATTAAAACAAAGCATTTGCTAGGAACAATGCAATCCCATAGCAAAAGAAAATAAATTATTTATCATCTGCGTGGTTCCCTTTTCCCTTGATCTAGTATCGTGCCCTTTTTCCTTGATCTAGTATCAGAGTCCGGTTTACGGAAAGTAAGAATTGCATTTACATAAGGGAAAAGTGATTAAGTATGGCTTCCACTTCGGGTAATTTGCAAACCCCAATATTTTCTGGTAAAAATTATAAATATTGGTCTCTAACTATGAAGGCTTTGTTTAGAGGTCAAGATGTATGGGAAGTAGTCCATAATGGTTATGTAGAACGAGAAGATCTAGTAGCATACAACAATCTGACATAAGCTGAGAAGGATGTCTGAAGGGAACAGATAAATAAATATGGAAAGACGTTGTTCCACATACATCAAGCAACACATAAATCCATACTCCCAAGAGTAGCAACAACGTAGTCAGCCAGGGAAGCGTGGGAAACACTGGAAAATTCCTATCAAGGCTTGAACAAGGTAAAGACTGTCAAACTTCAAATTCTTAGAAGAGATTTTGAATCTCTATCAATGAAAAATACGGAGTCAGTAGACTCATTCTATACTTGTGTTATTGGTCTGGTTAATCAAATAAAATCTCATGGAGAAACTCTAGGTGATCAAAGAGTTGTTGAACAAGTTCTTAGAGTTCTTCCAAAGAAATTTGAATCTTTGGTTGTAACCCTGGAGGAAAACAAAGATCTGTCCATATTTACTATTGATCAGTTGCAAGCCTCATTACTCAATCATGAACATAGAATCAATAGTTTAGATACATCGCTGGAAGGTGCATTCGCAGCACAGTCATCCATAAGCCATGGAAGAGGCAGAGGAAGATCAAAATCTAGAGGCAGAGGACGAATTTGTTTCAGAGGAGGTCGCACCCGTAGCCCTACGCAAGTCACTGGTAGAGGCTAGAATTAGACCCCCAATCATCCAAATGGACAAAGGTATGATAAATAAAAAATTTAATGTCATTACTGTAAGAGGTATGGACACTTCGCATATGAATGCAGGAAGAAGCGATATGACCAAGGAAAGCAAGGTGAATCTCAGTCAAGCAACAACAACACTTCGAAAAACTCACTGTTCTTAACTGGAATGCAATGTTGTTCAAGAAAGTCCAAATGACATATGGTATCTAGACTTAGGGTGCAGCAATCATATGTCTGGTAATTTAAATCTATTTTCTAGTCTAGATAAATCAGTTCAAACTGATGTCACACTTGGAAATAATTTTCAAGTCACTGTGTTGGGTAAGGGTATTGTTGATATTCTAACCAAACAGGGGGAGCATAAATATATGTCTGATGTTTATTATGTTCAAGGTTTGAATCATAATTTGATGAGCACTGGACAACTGATGGAAAAATGTTACAGAATCCATATGATAGGAAAGCGTTGTCTGATCAAAGACATATATCCAAGCAATGAGTTGATAGCCGAAGTGAAGATGCCAAGCAATCGCTTGTTTCCTTTGAAGATAAGACCCATCATAAGAGGAAAAAAACTCAAGTTGTTCATGAAAGACAGAATGAAAATTCTGGATCTGCACTCAAAGAAGAAAGCAAAGCAATAGAAATTCATTGCGTAAAGGAAGCAAAAGACAGTGCACTCCAAGCTGCGTTTCATACAGAAATGAAGGATGAATCCTGGTTATGGCACTTCAGATTTGGACATCTGAATTTTGGTGGGCTGAAGCTACAGCACACGAAGGAAATGGTGAAAGAATTTCCATTGATCGAAAAGCCAGAGAAAATTTGTGAAGGCTGTATTTTTGGAAAATAGCATAGAGAGACTTTTCCAGTAGGAAAGTCATATAGAGTTTACGCACCACTTGAAATTGTGCACTCCAATATTTGTGCACCGATGCAAACACCGTCCATGGGAGGATGCACTTATCTTCTCACGCTTATAGATGATTTCACAAGAAAAACATGGTTCTATTTTCTAAAACATAAATATGATGTGTTTAGTTGTTTTCAGCAGTTCAAGGCACTTGTGGAGAAGCAGAGTGGTTACAACATCAAGATATTAAGAACATATAGAGGTGGTGAGTATGTTTCAAATGATTTCTTAAACTTCTGCAAAAATCATGGCATGCATAATCAATTCACTACGCGGTATACACCGCAACAGAATGGTATCGAAGAGAGGAAGAACAAAACCATTATGGAGATGGCGCGGAGTATGTTGGCAGCCACACATCTGTTGATGTATATGTAACTTCGGAATGTATTTTACCCATGTGTATTGTATTCCTATAGAGATGTTATTATTCCTCTATACGGAAGTGTTTGTATTCCTATAGAGATGTTATTATTCCTCTATACAGAAGTGTCTTATGTTGTAAGTGTCGTAACTTATACTTGATGGGTTATTAGACCACCTTGATGGGGTCGGACCGGTATGAGTCATGTGGGTAAATGGGTTATTATACCACCAAGTGTGGGGTCGGCCCGGATTAAGTTAACCATGGGTTATTAGGATAAGCTAGACAAGTCAGCCCCACTAGTTTATTGGGCAGGACAGGAGAAGTATAAATAGAGATTGGGAGATCTCTATTTGATCACTCATTACTCACTTCTATCTCTCTCAGAAAGTGGCGCACTTGTGAGGAGGAGGATCATATGCTAGGAGAAGACTATCTCTTGTACTTTGGTTTATCATTGCTCTATCTATCTTTGAGGAAGTTGTGGGGTTTTTCACCTTCTTGGTTTTCCTTGGTGAAACTCCGTGTCTCTTGTGTGCTTGCATTATTGTGTCCATGATTGATATGTTGTAGCTATGATGTACATGTTATTCTCTCAGTTAAGATCCTAGATCAGATTGAAATTTCTGAAAAATTAACATGGTATCAGAGCTAGCCTGAAAGAAGGCATGGTATGGCATGTATAACACTTGTTGCACTTGCGATGCTAGGGCTTGATATAGCAAAAACCAGTCATCGTAGCACTTTCGCTATAAATCCATTTTGGTGAAGTTTTTGGATCTGAAACATTTACAAGTCGAAGATCAGATCCCCATGTATCTTGTGTCCAAAGGACAACTTCTAATTTGTTGTACTTTGTGTTTTATGATCTGTACAATCTAGGGTTTCTACCTTTTCCATATTTGAGTCATAAACAGGTGACCTAGGAAAAAAGGTCATAACTTGGGATAGGAAGATCCAAATGAAATTTCGTAAAATGTGACAGGTTGTTCACAGACTTTACTCTCGCAAGACGAAGGTTCAGAGGCCGAAAGTGAACCAGTGACACGTGGAACTCCGTACAAGTTCACTCTCCTGTTTTATCGCATAAACAGGTCACGTTACGACACTTGAAATAAATCTCTCTCAGAGAATCCAATTGAGGTCATATCTATGGGGTTGGAAAGATGATAGGTCGAGCTACCACAAGTAGAATGTTTAGACCCTGTGGATTCATAATTTGGGAGTTACACCAGAAACAATCAGGTGCATATTTTTGTCAAAACAGAATTAGATTTTGAGCACCTTCATTCATGGCTCGGGGAATTAGGGTTTCGGAGAAAGTTGGTATTTTTGTAATCAGAGACCATGGATGAATGATACTCATCAAAATCGAAATTTAGAGACCAAGATCAAGTTTTTTGGTTGGGTAGAAGGCCGGTTGATCAAACCCTAGTTCGGGACTTTGATCGAAAAAATGGAAAATTAGGGCTTCCGTAAAAGTTGGAATTTTTGAAGTCTGTGACCACGGCTGGAAGCTCCTAAGAAAAATAGAAGTTTAGAGCATTGGATTGAACCTGTGGTTGGAAAAAAGGGTGGGATTTATCAAACCCTAGTTTGGGATCCTATTTAGAAGATCTGGAAGTTTCAAAGGAAATTTTGAAGGGTGAAACTTTGCAGTTTTCAAATTATGAGTATACCAGCTTGATCATCTCATCAAGGCGCATCCTTCTATCCTTTCAGAAGTTTGAAATTCAAAGTTTGAATTTTTAGGGTTTCTCTGACAAACCCTAATCCAGCTCCAGATCCAGTTTCTACAAATCAAGTGGATTGGGTTAATCCTAGAAGAGAATTGTTTGGTCACCTGCATAAGTGAAGAAGTTCCTGTTTCAGAGGGAGATGAGGCTAAGACCTTACATAAGAAGATTACAAAGAAATTTCGACAGGTATGTTTCGAATTTTATTCATAATTAAGTTTATGATATGTTTGTTTTCATATTATTACGGTTAGTACAATCTTGGTTAATTTTAGACTTGTCGTATCACCTTAATAAAATTATGAATGCATGATAGAAGATATTCATTGATTAGGGTTTTTGACACTTACGATTGTACTAATGCATTGTGATGTTGTATGAGGTTGATGTTGTCCATTAACATGAAAGGTACATCAAGAAAGACAAATCATGTTCTAGTTCAAGAACATGTGACCATGGTCACGTGACATGAAGACAAAGGTTCATCCATTGCCATGGATCACATAGAAGATTTACTTACGAGGTATGTATAACTTGGTTCTATAATGGTTAACCTATGAGATATGCAGGTAACGAGCACAAGTCATTGAAGAAAACAAGAAGACATTATGCGGTTATGTTAGACATAACTAGCTAGCATGCTAATCCAGGTATGTTTTTCCTATATCAAGTTAGAATCCTACCTTGTGTTAGAATCTCTTATATAAGTATACATGGCATGATTGATAATGATTATTTATGAAGTTAGAAATTTAAGTAATCTAGGGTTTATGCATATTATGTCTCTTACCTTGATTGATGATATGACTAACCGGAAAAGTCTTTTGGTCAAATATGAATATGCACGAGTAAGAGAAGTCTTCCTTAAAACATTGAAAGCTAATGCTTATTATCTGTGTTTGAAATGATCATGACTATACATGTTTAAGATTATTGTAGTATTGAGATTATACTAATGGATGTATGATTATGTATAAGATCTCGAGGATATCACAATAACGATACTTGTAAGCATGCATAGTGATCCAGGATGAATATAAGTCCAAGGACAGGTAATCCAAGAAGCAAAGATCAAGAGGGAGCACAATCCAATAGTTCCTGCAAGGAAGCAAATATTAAGAGGGAGTCAACCCAACAAACAAAGAAAGATAAGTATTTGAATTATCGTTTCTTGCATATTTGATTGTTTAAATAATACTGTTCAATGATGTATATACTGATGTCCATAGAATTAGGTTGTGTATTATGTATATTAGAATAGTTGCATTGATGAACAATATACTACTAATATGCATGTGATGGGTAAATGGTATATGGCACTGTACAACATTCCATTGCTACTTATCTAGAATGAAACCTCTTTGCTGACATGTTGGGAATAGTGCAAACTCTTAACAATGTTTTGGTAGAGATTGGAAGACATCTAGAAAGTTACAGGATATGAATGAATGTTGTATTGAAGCATTGGCTAAAATAATTGCATGACTATATGACATATTTCTTTGTGTAAGAATTTGTTCTGAAAACTATGAGAAGTTTCTAATCATGCAATTTAACTTGTTTTGTAGGAAAGATCGTATACGAGCACCTACAAAAGAAGGACTACAACATTTATTTCAGCAACAAAGTTATCTATTGAAGATATTGAATATATTGAAGTTCCTAGGATTCGGGAAGAATGCCATGATCGAGGAGTACCAGTCGATCATGAAGAATGATGTTTGGGATGCAGTCCCAAGACCTGAAGGGAAGTCTGCTGTGAATTCCAAATGGATCTATAAGATCAAGCATGTTGCAGATGGTAGCATGGAGAAATACAAAACGAGGTTTGTAGCTTGTGGCTTCTCATAGAAAAAGGCATTGAGTATGAAGAGACTTCTACTCCTATAGCCAGGCACACTTCCATCAGATCAATACTTTCTCTGGGTGCAGTGATGAAATGGAAGATACACTAGATGGATGTCAAGACAGCTTTCTTGAATGGTGTAGTCAAAGAGGAAGTGTATGTGGAGCAGCCACTCGGGTTTGAGACACATGATCGAGAGTCACATGTGTGCAAATTGAAGAAATCCCTGTATGGTTTGAAACAGGAAGCCAGGACTTGGTATGGAAGGATAAATGGCTTTATATCCAGTTTGGGATTTACCAAGAGTAAAGTGGATTCCAACCTTTACTACAAGGTTGAGGAATGCAATCCAGTGATACTACTTTTGTATGTGGATAAACTATTTGTTACAGGTGATGATAGATTGATTGCCGACACGTAGTGGAAGCTTGCTGCCGAGTTCGAGATGAAGAACTTGGGGATGATGCACTGCTTTCTAGGCATGGAGGTGTGGCAGAGTGCAGATGGAATCTTCCTTGGACAAGGGAAGTTTGTAGTAGAGATCCTGAAGTGGTTCGAGATGATGCACTGCAAGGACATGGCCACACCTATGGCATCGAACCTGAAGCTTCTGTGTCATGCTTCATCTGATCCTGTTGATGTCACTGTATATCGTCAGATGATTGGGTCCTTGATGTACCTGACGAACACGAGACCAGATATTTGATTTGCAGTGAACACATTGAGCCAGTTCTTGACAGATCCTAGAGGTGTTCACCTGGTTGCTGTAAAGCATATTCTGAGATACCTGAAGTGTACAATTGACTATGGGATCAAGTATGATGCGAATCAAAAGTTTAACCTGCAGGGTTATGTTGATTCAGACTGGGAAGGCAGTGCTGCAGATAGGAAGAGCACTTATGGGTGCTACTTTAGTATGGGATCAGGTGTGATCTCTTGGTTTAGTAGGAAGAAGTCCTGCGTAGCACTGAGTACAGTGGAAGCAGAGTATGTTGCAGCTTGTTCGGCTAGTTGTGAGGCAGTATGGCTGAGGAAGCTACTGTCTCAGGAGTTATTTGATCTCCCATTGGATGCTACTGGTATATTTTGTGACAACCAGAGTTGTGTGAAGCTGTTTGAGAACCTGGTGTTCCATGACAGGTCGAAGAACATTGAGATCAAATATCACTATATCAGGGATATGGTGCAGAGAGGAGCAGTGAAGCTCCTGTATGTTGTGACGGACGAGAAGATTGCAGATGTGCTGACGAAACCACTAACCAGAGTGAAGTTCGAATACTTCAGAGGGAGGCTTGGTGTTCTTCAGATTGATGACACTTCAAGGAATAAGTGATGGAGACATTTGCTGAAGCCATTCCAAGCATGGTGGAAGGAGGATCCTTCACATGGCTATGGATGTAAGTTCTGGATGATGAGCATCAGGACGATGCTCCAGTTACTGCTCTGTATATGCATCATGTTGGATGCTTGTTATGATCAGTTGCATCATTTATATGTATGTATGTATGCATCATGTTGGATGCTGGATATGATCAGTTGGATCATTGATATGTATGTATATGCATCATGTTGGATGCTTGGACCATGTATCTGTATATTTATCAGGTGGATACGTTGTATGATCAGGTAGATCATGTATGTTGATATATGTCAGATGGATACATTGTATGATCAGGTGGATCATGTATCTATGTATGTATCAGATGGATACATTGTATGATTAGGTGGATCATGTATGATGATATGTATCAGGTAGATACTTGGTATGCATCAGGTGAATGCATTGTATGATCAGGATGATCATGGATGATGAGCTTCAGGATGTTGCTCCAGATGACATGTGTCACGACGATGCAGTGATGATGATCAGGATGATCATGTGTACATCAGGATGATGTATGGTGAGTATCAGGTTGATACTCTATGGTCGTGGACAGGTTCTGCAGATAAGCATATAAAAGCGCCCTGGGAGGTTTGCAGATTCTCTTGCTAGGTTTTGCCGCTGGCATATAATAGCTCCCTAAGAGATTTGGCAAATGCTCTTTCGAGGTTTTTCTTTGGGAGGACATATAATAGCGCCCTGGGAGGTTTGTAGATTCTCTTGCGAGGTTTTTCCACTGACATATAATAGCTCCCTGGGAGATCTGGCAAACGCTCTTTCGAGTTTTTGTCCTATGGAATATAATAGCGCCCTGGGAGATCCGATAGGTTGGGATGTGTTCTCGTAATAAGTCCTGGGATGATATTTCGAGGTTTCTCCATCACCACATGTAATATCGCCCTGAGAGATCCAATAATTTAGGATTTGTTCCTGTAATAAGTCCTGGGATGCTCTTGTGAGGTTTTGTGGTGACCATATATAATAGCGCCCTGGGAGATCCGATAGGTTGAGCTGTGTGCTCGTAATCAGTCCTGGGATTCTCTTTCGAGGTTTTGTGGTGGGGTCACATGTAATAGCTCCCTAGGAGATCCGATAGGTTGGCCTTTGTGCCCGTAATAAGTCCTGGGATGCTCTTGCGAGGTTTTGTGACGCAGGTAATAAGTCCTGAGGATTCCACAGTATGGCCAGTGATGATGAAGACCTGCAGGTGGTGGGCCTACATCCAGTATGAAAAAGGACTGGCTTTGTAGAACTTCCTATGACGACTAGATTTAGATATTGATTGAGATAGCAGCAGTAGTGACGATGACGATGATTTGAGGATGATGATTCACTGATGATGATCCAGAGAAGAAGACTTGTGCTAACAGATCTGTGTCGAGAAATACCTTCCTAGTTAAGAGGGAGTGTTGATGTATATGTAACTTCAGAATGTATTTTACCCATGTGTATTGTATTCCTATAGAGATGTTATTATTCCTCTATACAAAAGTGTTTGTATTCCTATAGAGATGTTATTATTCCTCTATACGGAAGTGTCGTCATTTATGTTGTAAGTGTCGTAACTTATACTTGATGGATTATTAGACCACCTTGATGGGGTTGACCCGGTATGAGTCATGTGGGTAAATGGGTTATTAGACCACCAAGTGTGGGGTCAGCCCGAATTAAGTTAACCATGGGTTATTAGGATAAGCTAGACAAGTCGGCCCCATTTTTTTATTGGGCAGGATAGGACAAGTATAAATAGAGATTGGGAGGTCTTTATTTGATCACTCATTACTCACTTCTATCTCTCTCAGAAAGTGGCACACTTGTGAGGAGGAGGATCATCTGCTAGGAGAAGACTATCTCTTGTACTTTGGTTGTATCATTGCTTTATCTATCTCTGAGGAAGTTGTGGGTTTTTTCACCTTCTTGGTTTTCCCTGGTGAAACTCTGTGCCTCTTGTGTGCTTGCATTATTGTGTCCATGATTGATATGTTGTAGATATGCTGTACATGTTATTCTCTCAGTTAAGATCCTAGATCAGATTGAAATTTCTGAAAAATTAACAGCATCTGTCAAATGAATACTGGGCTGAAGCAGTGGCAACTGCTGTGTACATCATGAATCGATGTCTGACGAAGAGTGTGAAGAACACAGTTCTACAGAAAGCATGGATAGGTATGAAATATAGTGTTTCACATTTAAATTTTTTTGGTTGTGTAGTATACGCACATGTTCTAGATGAGCTAAGAAGGAAATTAGACAATAAAGGACATAAATACATTTTTATTGGGTACACTGAAGACACAAAAGCATACAAGTTGTATAATCCTATTGCAAGGAAAGTCATTATCAGTCGAGATGTTCAGTTTGTGGAAAATGAAACATGGGATGGAACTGTACAGAAGAATGTCAAAATCGTGTCACATGTTGAACATAATGACAAAGTAGAAGATGTGGATGAGACTCCGCATGTAAATCAGAACTGTGTAGCTCCATCTATTCCTAGGATTGTGCATCATGTCTCAGCACAAGCAACTCCGTCACAGGTTTCAACTCAAGCTACTACATCAAGCGCACCAAGTGCACAACAAACTCCATCAAGTAGTTCGCGCAGCTTGCACAGTTCAACACTAGCAACTCCAACAAGGACAAGAACTCTGCGTGAGATATATGAGGCCGGTACACCTAATGATCCTCTAACTTTTGAAGAAGTTGTTAAAGATAAAGTTTGGGCACAAGCCATGGATGAAGAAATAGAATGCATTGAGAAGAATCAAACATGGGAATTAGTTGATGTTCCTAAGGATAAGGATGTGATAAGCGTGAAATGGATTTATAAGACCAAGCAAGATGTTGATGGAAATGTGCAGAAGCACAAGGAAAGATTGGTAGCAAGAGGATTCACTCAGCAGCCCGACATAGACTTCAATGAAACTTTTGCACCTGTAGCTCGAATGGACCTTATCATAATAGTCTTGGCCATTGCAGCACAAAAGAGATGGCCTATCTATCAAATGGATGTTAAGTCCACATTCCTAAATGGTTATTTGGAGGAAGAAGTATACGTGGAGCAACCACAAGGCTATGAAGTTCCAGGACAAGGACACAGAGTATACGTATCGAAAAAGGCACTCTATGGTTTGAAGCAAGCTCGTAGAGCTTGGTACAGTCGCATTGACTCATACCTCATTTAGAATGGATTTCACAGAAGTGAATGTGAGCCAATTCTATATACAAAGATCAACAAGGAAAGTAATAAGCTAATTGTCTGCCTGTATGTAGATGATTTAATATTTACTGGTGATTTTGGCATAGAAGAATTTAGAACAGTCATGGAAAGTGAATTTGAAATGACTAATTTGGGGCTTATGAAGTATATTCTGGGCATTGAATTCCAACATACTGAAAATGGGATATTTATATCTCAGTCAAAATATGCAAGTGATATCTTAAACAGATTTACGATGTTAAATTGCAAGACAGCTCCAACACCAGTGATAACAGGTTTGAAATTGAGTAAGGATGATGATGGATCCAATGTAGATCCTACGCTATTTAAAAGGCTTGTTGGCACCCTTATGTATCTTACTCCAACAAGGCCAGATATCATGTATGGATTCAGCTTAATCTCAAGATTCATGGAGTCACCAAAAGAATCTCATTGGCAAGAAGGTAAAAGAATTCTGAGGTATGTAAGTGGAACAAAATACTTTGGTATTTTGTATTCAACCTCAGAAAATTTCAAACTCATTGGATACACTGATAGTGATAATGGAGGAAACATGGATGATAGAAAAAGCACATCTGGGAAAACATTTCATGTAGGAACAAGTGTTGTATCATGGGCTTCAAAGAAACAACCCATAGTAACTCTCTCTTCAGCAGAAGCAGAGTATGTTGCAGCCACAAGCGCTGCATGTCAAGCAGTTTGGATGCGGAGGATGTTAAGTGATTTGTCACAGAATTAGCAAGAACCCACTATCATTTACTGTGACAACAATTCAGCTATAGAACTGTCAAAGAATCATGTGTTTCACAAGAGAATTAAGCACATCGGCACAAGGTATCACTTCATCAGAGAATTAATAAACAACAAGGAAATCTGTTTTGAATTTTGCAGGTCTGAAGATCAGGTAGTAGACATATTTACAAAACCATTGGCAAAGGACCAATTCCAATTTTTGCGAAGTTGCTTGGGAGTGACAAGTTCTGCATAGTGAACTATGTCATGAACAGAGCATGTTTCATCCCTGAAATATTTTGTAATATTTTACTTTTGTTTAATGATCCCCATCTGCTCATAATTAAGGGGGAGTGCTGGAAATATTATAATTAATGAGCTGATAGCATATCTAATTACATCAGCTCTGTCAGTCACCCTGTCAGTCAATTTGTGTCAGCGCACAGAGTCTGAGATGTCAGTATGTCAGTAATTTCTTATCCAATCCAGTGCACGTCATGTTAGTATTTAAGTAGCTGTGTTTGTATTTCACAGGCTCACAACTTCTTCGGTAGAATTGAATTACAGTCTTTAATCAAATCCTGTAGCTTCCATGTGAAGCGATTTCGAGTCGGTTGATATGAAACTCTATATGTAGAAAAATATAATTAAAGAAGAGATAGAATGAGAGGAGTTGTTGTAGTCCCAAGGTTCATGTGGTTACCATAGATACATTATATAGTATAAGCAAGCATACACAATGACACAGATACAAGATATGACACAAATACAGAGAACACAAGCCTTTATATTAACCAGCAAGAGCATAATACAGTCGTAGAACCAATCTAACCATTACATCGGCTCAACAACCTATATATATATATCTTTTAGTACAGTTACATAACCGTATGTTGGTCTAACTGACCGACCCGACCTATACTAGTCGATGCGACTTGTCTGCAGATACTTCAGACTGGTCGGGTGGAGGGCCTAGTCGACAGGTCGACCTAGACCCCTCCAACATCTCCCTCACCTCAAAATAATTCTTTGTCTCGAATAAATGGAGAGATAAAAAATCCAAAAAATTATTATTAAGACGGTTATGATGAAGGAAAGATGGAGTTAGCAACATCAGATGGCTATAGGCAGACTTCAAGAATAACTTCGGCAGAAAAAAAGAGATGGTGTTGGAACTCTTCCTAGGTGCACAACAGATTTTGAATGTCGACAGTGAATGTCGTGAGCTTCGAAAAGTGTTCCATCTTGTTGTGGGTGGATATAGCCTGTAAATGGATCATGTCGGGACCAAATATGGTGATTGTTTCTTGGGCAGCAGCAAGTAGATGTCAAAGTCGGGGCCGAATTTCTTCAAGCTTATTGAGGCCGCAGCGTGCTTGAGATATCCACTGTGTTTCATGTTTTTCTAATTTGTCCAATTTTTTATTTTCCATCATGATCTGATTATCCAGTCTTTCAATAAGTGCCTCTTCTGCAGTCAAATGCTGTTAACACCGAAATTGAACCCCAAGGTTGAAAGAGGGTAATTCTGGGTAACCACTAACCAATCTTTGGCCTGTGCTACTGACCCAACACAGACAGAGAGGGCTCTCTCTAAAATCTCATGAAAATACTGGAATAATCAAGATTGTCAATAATGAAAAAGAAAAACCAGCATTCATGGCCAAGATATTCAATTACAACAATTATACAGAAGATCGATTTTCCATTTTGAAATAAAAATGATTCACGCACTATTTGGTTGAAAACGTATGAAATTTAGTTTGGGCAATGGAGTCACCTTTAACAAACTATGAAACATCATTCGCAAAGATTCTGCAAACGCATTCACAAGGGCAAGGTAGGAAGCAGCTAGTAGTCAAAGAGAGTTTAATTTTGTGGAACAAAAGAGAAAAGAAACAGTCCATCAATGTAAGGCATACCAAGATGAATCCTACATCAACTTTAGTATAATATGTTGGTGAAATACTTGGAAAAGACTAAGAAGAGCATAATTTCTATGAATTCCACTTAATCATTACCCTGATCCAAGCACGAAGGAAATTACAAAAAATGGGGTTACGAAGAGAGAAAACACAATTTCACATGGGAAGAGAGAAAATACAGACTACCAGACCAATTACACAGGAATCCCTGTCAAAACGCAGGTTTCAGCTCTGCAAACTTTATTAAAACAGCTCAAAAATGTCTTACAGACTAATCCTCAAATTACCAAAAGCTTTCAACATAAGATTTTCAACCCTTGTGCCTTCGATTACAAACATATTTATAGATCTATTTGAGCTCTAGGCTTGACTCCTCTAAACCAAAATGTTTTGTAACAGAATGACACTTCATCAAAGTTTGTTTGTCATAACTGGTTTAAAACAGAAACAGGTAGAGCTGGTCTAACTATTCCTTACAATTGTTGATATTATCATAGCATGGAATTAATCTTACAGTAAAAACAAACATAGTAAGTTTCAGCTGGCTATCCATTTAACCACCTTAAAGAATATTACAAATTATATCAAAAATTAAAAATGTCTTATATGTCTTTCAGACCTTTCAAACAAATACTTGACAACATATAAAAACTTAGACAGTTACTGCAAGTGACGGAGAGCGCATCTCATATTTGCATATGCATGCATAGCAGCCCAGCATTCAGCTGAAGGGAGGTCGTAATATGTCATTTCCTTCACCATTACCTGGATTTTAGAGTGGTCAGAGTAGGATGCTGTCGGAAGCCTCTCGCCAATGGCAATTAACTTGTTCAAGATTTCAAAGTCATATTGGATATTTTCCATTAGCGTTTTACCTATGAGTAGCTGCTCCATGTGTTTGAACTTTGAATGATCCATTCTTATAGCTGAGATCTTCTTTTTGTAGGCACTTTTGGAGAGCAGCTCTAAATTGTCATCCCAAAAAGATGGCAGTCCCATTTCATTTAACTTACCAAATGAACTTCTGAAGTCTGCTACCTCCTTCCTCATGTCTTCCGCTTTGGCTTCCACACTTTCCACCTAAGCATACTTCCTCAAAATTCTTCGAGCCACGACAATCGTCATGATCTGGTTGCTAATGTTTAATCGGACCCTTTCTTCTTCTGACAAGTCATTTAAAAAGGCCACAACACTCAATGTTGTTTCTTTGGTTTTTTGGGTCAAGTCTTCTCTCACGGCTACACATCCCGCCCAAGCATCACTGATTGTTTTTTCCTTGATTCTTATGAATTCCAAGTAGGTCCAAAAACTCTCGGCTTCTTTATATATCTTATCCCACACCAAATGTCTACACCCTTGCATAGCAGCCTGTCCTGCTACTTGGCGAGTGAGTTTTTTATTCTGTTCAATTGACTCTTTCTGCTTCACTCGGAGGCCATTTATCTCCTCCTCTTGCTTCTTGTTCTCTTCTTCTAGCTTCCACACTCTCTCTCTTAGCTTCCTTATTTCATTGTCCTTCAAGCTGAAGTGTGACATAGCCTATGCCAGATCATTAGTACTGTCTTCATCACCACCTTGACTTACATTGGTAGGCCGCATGTCCAGATTGGACAAGTTACTTCTTAGGTCTTCAAGTTGCTTTTCTAGGCTAGTTTTCTCCCGTTTCCAATTGTCCTTTTCTTTAGCAAGCTTCAATATTTCTGCTTTACAATCATCCAATTCTTTAGTCAAAGCCTACTTTTGTATTTCAAATCTGGTTTCCTCAGGGACCTGGATTAGCTCGATGTTAGGGAATTTAGACTTTTTCTGCAGATTTGAAATTAACTTTTCTTTATCAGCCAACAACTGCTTCATGGATTTCCCTCCCCCGTCAACTACAACAAGTTCAATTTGTAATCTTTTTACAAGTTGTTGAAGGGCTCAATTTTCACTCTTTTCCTGTTTTAGCTGATTCGCCAATTTCTTTACAGCAACTTCCAAGTTATCACCTTTTAGTGCATCTTTCACAAGATCAATATGGATGAGATCAGCGATCTGTTGGTGAAAATGGATATTGTCAGGGACTGGTATCGTATCCCACCTAAGTTTCATCTCTTTTACCTCTACATCTGTTGATATGGCCATATTCAAAGTGTTGTCCTTCTTGTCTCTACTGGCTATTAAGAAGGTCTTAGTTTTGGACAAACTTCCAGCTCTCGGCATTAGGTCAAACAACTTCTGGGCTGAGGCTTGCCTAGTTTGTTTATATCGTTCATACAGATCAGCCTTGGACCGGAATCTACTGCTGCCTTCACCTTCTTCAACATCTTGGGAACTTGTATTCTTTTATTTGAACATCAGGGGTTGGGGGCCCCTCATTTTCAGATTTCTCATTATCCATCCAGATGGTCAACTCTTCCATAGGTGTCCCATCAACCAACTCTTCTCCCTCGAGGGGAATCAATGACTCGACCTGAGTATTTTCGTCAAACACCTCAACTGGTGTTATCATCCTAGGTTGTTTATATTCACCTCCCATCTCAATATCCATATCTTGTATTTCCTCGAGATCTCTCTTCCGGCCCACTTCTCCAATGTCCGACACCTTTTCGGTACTTATTTCAGCATCATACATTTCGGGGTCCCTTTCCTGCAAGCTTGGTACTCCTCCTACCTTGGGATCCCATTGTAGTAGGTTCCATCTCTCGAGTGGCCTTTCTGGCTCCTTGTGTTTGAAGGTGCTCATATTGCACTCCTTCCTTCTTCTGGAAATAACATGCAGGGGATCGTATTCAATAGATATGTCCTTTTTGAACCCCAGGAGTCTTATCATTTCCTCTATCTTTGGTAAAGATTTCTTGCGTTCTACAATAAAAGAGCCGAACTTCCAAGGATACTTTATATCAGTGCCCTTTTTGAATTGTAGGAACAATGCCTCTTCTAAACTCAATTTTTGCATGATAAATTCCAGGGCAAAGGTTCTTAATGTCAGAAAAGCAGGCAAGATGTAGGGTTCCTTCACAAAGCCATACAGCCTAATGACTGTAACATCTTCCGAAAGGAACCAGTCTCCAATGGATACTTCATCCTTTAACGACATCATGGACTTCATCTCGGGTAGTACTCTCGGAAATCCCTCCCCAAAAATGACTTTGTACACTGGGGGTAAAACATAATTGAAATACTCAAACACATTGTCCAACCGAGCATTTGTCTCAAGCAAAGGGTGAAAATGCGGGCTTTCCACGTTACTGTACATGATCATCTTCATGAGTTGCATCTGGTATCTGAAAAACCTAGCATTTGGGAAATTTTCCAACCGTACATGCATTCTATTAGCCAAAAATTCATCAAATTTCAGAGGAGGGATGAGTCTTGTGTCGGACCTTGCTAAACAAATACTAATCCTAAAGAGTAGACTAAGTTGGACCTCTGTTACCCATTGATCAGTATCTAAACCTAAGAATTTAGCCAACAGTGAGAATACCAACTGGGAATCATCATAAAACAGGTTGACGTCCAAGGGGTACGAATTTTCGGCAACTTCGGAATGGGGTTTTAGGCATGTGGCTAGGAAAGTTCGATGGCTTTCTGGGTCGATTTGGAAGAATAGGGCGACCACCAACTCTTCTGAAAATCTTTCCGACTCCTGGTACTGTGGCTCGGGGATAAAGAATTAATTTCTTACAACTGATGCATCTAAAACACAGATCACTTTAGACCCGGGGGCATCCATGATTATCCTTGTGGATTCGGAGTTATTCACGGAGCACCATGTTACAAACTCGGGGAAAGAGGGTACCTGGTCTAAGCAAAAGTAAATAAAGGATGACCTAAAAACCCCGTGTATGTCCAAACCCTGCTCATGAAGAGAATCTAGCTTTGTTTTAATTTATGGGACAGAGAGCCGAAGGCATGGGTCGAATACATCTGCGTCCCTATCTTCCAGGGCCACCCTAGCTTTATGGCCGATAGAAACCTGTTCCTCTCCCATTTTATGACTTAAAGATTCAACCTTTTTAAGAGAAAGGACGGTTATAAGGCCCTACCTATCGGTTTAGAAGCTTTGAGCAGGCTTCTGGAGGTTCTGTCGCCTTCGTCGTCTGCCACACGCCGAGGGACCACCAGACTTCGATAATCTTCGAGAACAAATGTCAACCCTCGCGGTTGTTTCTTATATATATAACCGTGCCAACATAACCTCGGCGCTTCTTCACTTACTATCCTTTGATCTCTGCCGTTGGTTTTCTCACGTGCCTCTTTGCTATCATCAGATCGGCTTCCTCTTTATCTCTTGATTTGACCACCGAGTCTTCTCTAACGTCGGATCCGGTTCAACCTTCCATCCACGCCGTTCCTTTTGTCCACATTTCTCCATAAGATGACCTCATATACATCCAACTGGTCCCTACCATGATTTTCCTCTTCTATGCAACGGGTTTTGAAACTGACATCTGGAAGGCGGGAAAATATCATCGCATCCATCCCTTTCTTATCCGGTGCGCTACTTCTCTATGTGAGCTTTCGTGAGAGCCGTTGATGTATACCTCTTTTGCATTCCGAACCGTGGATCTTTCCACCAACTCACGTCATCGCCTGCGCCTGCTCTTATATACCCCCCTTTGAGCTATCTTCGTGCGGCGACGTCTGCTGCTGACACCTAGATGGCGGAGAAACCTCATCGCATCCACTCCTTTCTTATCTCCCTCGCAACTTGGCCATGCGGTATTACATGTAGGACCGTGGATCTGATCCCCGCGCCAAATCTACGGCGTAGATTGATGTGAGTTTTAGCTCTCCATGACTTGACCAGCATACTATAATGTTATAAAGTATGTTTCTCATCTATTTATACCCCTACTTCAACATTTCTTCATCCTTTGCACATTTGTTCCTCCTTAGACCCCTTAGTCTTTCCCATTAGCATTGGAGCATGGAGGATATCTCGGTTTCACTACCAGGTACATTTTGACCCTCCATTCCTTCCATTCACCTGCATATGATAGAAAAATATATGGGTGCTAACAAACGCTGTTGGTGAAGTGTGCTTAACAATTTCCTTGTCTTTTACAGTTCTTTGTAGACTTCACCATAATATACATACCAATTGTTCAGGACTTCGATAAGTTTTTCTACTTGACTATCATACTGCTTGAGTAGAGTGATAGCTGCTGTGAAGGCTGTAAACTGATTTGTCATGAGGGAAGCTACCTCGAAATCCTGGTCCTATTGTTTCTTGAGGAGCTCGGATTGTATCTTCGACATGACAGATTCGAATAATTGATATGCTCTGTCAAGAGGTGATGTTGTGTCGGCACTTGATGGAAGTGTGATGACTTGCTGAGCAAACTCTTCACATTTAGTGAGAAATGTAGTCCTTTCTTCCTGTAGTTGGACTAATTGGTATTCTGCTTCCTGTCGACGATATCTTTGTGCTCTAAAGATTGCATCTTTGAGTAAATCAAGATCTTCTCGCGATGCCAACTGTGGCTGATAAGTAGCAGTGGCTCCAAACTGGTCCAAATAAACTGAGAGAGCATTTTCTTCTTGATTTTGCTGTGTTTGCTACTTTTGTAAATGATGTTGGAGTTCTCTTTCTTTGTGCTTCTTTTCTTTGTGTTTATTTCGGTTACTATTGTCTTTTGCTTTTTCTTTTTCTTTATTTAGACTTTGTTGTTCTAGTCCCTTGTCTTTGTCGGCTGCTGCTGGATGAATATCAATGACTGCTTGTGTGCTAGTAACAACTTGGTATGCTTGGACTTGTATGCTTGGAACTGCTTCGATAGTAACTAGAATTTTATTTTCAATAGTTTCGGCACTTGGTAGAGTAGTCACTGATATGCTGGATGTATCCATATTGCTTGTACTAATGTTTGGAGCATTGATTTGCTCTGGTGGTTCTGTCGTGTCGGCTGAAAATTTTTGAGTTGTATCTAGTTCTTCGGCTTGAGCTGAGGCGGCTTCAACTTCTTCTGTCGTTATCGCTTCTTTACTTTGTTGTTGTGTAATCAGACTAGACTCGGATTCATCGATAGGGAGACTTGAATGACTTATCGGGAATGATGGCGGGTTGACTGATGTCACAATTGAACTCAATGAAGTGGTACTATCGAACGGACCCGGACCGAATAGACTTGACTCGAATTCTTGAACTGCAGACTTGATCTAGGAAGTGATGACCTGGGGGGATTTTCACTGTGGTCTGCTGCAGGTCGGGTGGACTCACATGTTGTGGTAATGATGTGACTGGAAGAGGGGTATAAAAAGTTGTTTGTTGTGAATAAAATAGACCTAAGGGGTCAGGGTTTCTAACGTGAAGAATATTTTTGAGACTGAAAACTTCTAGAACTATCGATGGTAAAGGTAAATTATCGAGCGGAATAGTGTTGGGGGGAGCTAAATTATGGGGGGGTGGCATGGTTGCAAAGATTGGTTGCTGGATGACCATCTCGCGCCAGTTAGGACATAGCACCAGGAGGTTTGCAATGAACTGATTCAAAATAGCGTCTGATGGGTTAATGGGAGCAGGTAATGCTAAAGAGGTAATTTCTTCCTCTATTGTGGTCGGGGAAGAAGGAGGGGTAATATCAGTTAGGTCGACATGGGGTTCGACCGAAATTTTTGGTTTCTTGACAACAATTCTGGCTGTTGTGTACTTATTTGTTTCCATAAATTTTCTGAACTAATCTTCGACAAGTACTTTATTCTTGGCTGCATCTTCAAGAATATGAGTGGCAATGTCATACAAATCGATCTCATCTCCTTTCGTAGGGTCTTGAAAAGTTACCCTTCTTTTCCCTTTCCCTTGAGTAGGTATCACGTTGTTCTGTCGGGCTGTAATTAGTTCTCCTTCTACCTTTTGTATGTTGTCATCCGTCAAAAGATGCTCTGGGTTTTCCGACTCTGTATTGCTGTTCGACTGCTCCGCGGCTTCTGATTCTTTGTGCGGAGTCTGTGTAAGTGCCAGCATCTTGGGGCTAGGTACCGGTTCAGGCTGGTAAGTGAAGGTGTTCATGTATAACTGGCTTTCATATGCTTCTTCCTTTTCTGCATCATTGAGTGGCTCGACATAAGGTAAGTCAACTTTTCTTGCTTGGGGCGGAATGACCAGTACTTCATTGGACTTTCGACTCAACTCCGTGAAGATTTCATTTACTGATGGATAAATGTTGAGGCGTTTTTGCTGACCTACTGCTCCTTCCATGAACCAAACTGCTGTATCATCCAAAGAAATTTGGATGTGTGCTGTTGGAGGTATACTTCGTCGAACGTTCTGCGGTACTCTCCATCTTTACGCCATTGTTTTAAGGTCTATAAACCATTCTTTTAGCCAAATTTTAACTGTTGTAGGACCATGTCGACTTGCTCCTAGAGTGAAGCAACGAAAATTCTCCATAAGGACGATTCGTTCTTATGAAAAATCCTTGTTTCCTTTCGGCCGAAGGTGGGTCATAGAAATCCATATAAGTACAGATGGGTAATGGATGTTGGATCCTTCTTCTTGGAACTTATGGCATGTGTACTTGAGTATGTCGGCCAAGAAGTCTGCCCACTTGTATACTTTTCCATGCATAGCCATGTTTTTGACAGCTTCCAACATGTTGGTCTTCAAGTCTGATCCTCTACCTGTCCGTGACAGTGCATGTGATACAATTTTGGCAGTTGTTTTATAGTTACCATAGACAATCTGACTTACGACTATGCCTCTTGAGTTTTTCCCAGCAGGAGTATTGAAAAATTCGTCGACCAAGTATGCTCCTGAACTTGTCAGTACAACATCTCCCTTATGCGACAACCCGGTTATCTTGTGGATAAGTGCTTCATTAATGTCGACTGGAACATCAAAGTAAAGTTTGGAATTATGATACCTGCTAATAATGAATTGTGCAATGATTTCTTTAAGTCCACCGAAGGTATCCAACAAGGGTGCCTTCATATACTGAAGAATTGTGGATGTTTGTAGCCGTTGTGCTTCCTCCCTCCAACGACCGTCTGGTTCCTTCCCCCAATATTCAGTGTCTTTCCACTCTCTCTTCCATGTGGGTTCTAGCGCTTTTGCGTTCCATATCATTTGCAGCCTTGTTTCCAATGGTGACTGTTCTTTTTCCATCTCTCTAATTGTCGTCACAACGGTCCTGGTAGCTGTTAAAGTTTCCTTGGGGCCATGGTGGATTCAGGGTTCAAGAATGTGAAAGCTGCTTTAGTGGGGTCAGGGAGCTCTGTATCTTGGAGTTCAAGTTCTCGACAAAAGAGTGTCCAAGAATCCTCGATCTCTAGGTTTATGATAGAGTTGCTCAGCACAGGTGAACGGGACGTAGAGGCCTATATTGATGATTGATTTGACGGAGGTATGAAATTGGGATGACAAGATATCAACGCCCTATTAGGTGCATTACTTCTGGCGTCGGGGGTATCTTTAGCGTTTATTTCTTTCTCATCATGATGCCGCGATACCTCGTTTGATGTGTCATGTCAACGGCCTTCTCTTGATGAGTTTTGTCGGTTCGAGCTTTATTGTTTCTGTCGTGCTTGATTTTCCTCTACAACTCGTCAGCATTCTTGTCGATGTCTATAATATCGACGGTTATGCATTAGGATTTTCTCTTTATTCTTTCCATCCTTATTCTTCCAATCTCTCATCATTCTATTTTTGTCATGCTTTGTTGTGTACCTGATTGCTTATAGTACTTTCTCTCATTCGGTTACTTCTAACCATTTTTTTTTTTGTTTTTAGAGAATATTCACGACTTGTATCGTTTAAGTCGGGAACCATTTACCGCTTTCTTGAAAACACTACCTTATAGTGTTTTTAATTGGAATGATCCATTGTGATTTAGTGTTTCAACAATATAGGCACCCATCCACTCTGTATGCAACTTCTTCGGCTTCCCTTTTACACGACTATTATAGAGGAGTGCCAAGTCTCCAAATGATAGATTCTTCTGTTTAATATTTATGTCGTGCCACACTTTCTGCTGTTGTTTTTGGACTTGTTGATGTTCTATCGCCATCTGTCGACTTTCATCTAGCTTCGACAATTGTACTAGCCGTTCTTGCCAAGCATCTTCGACATCAGTGTGCAAGACTGTTGCAATAGTCGGTTCCTGTCGTCGAAAATGCAATGAGACGACTGCTTCTTGTCCATAAACAAGTGAGAAAGGTGTTTGACCTGTCATTCTTTTGTATGTTGTTCTATATGCCAAGAGAACAACAGGTACTTTGTCATCCCAATCGTCTTTCTCTGCGTTGCATTTTTTTTCAATCCTCTTGTGAGTGTTTTATTGAATGACTCTACAACACCATTCGATTGACGGTGGTATGCTATGCTTATTCAATGATCAACTGCAAATTCCTTAGTCAGTGCTTCAATGGTTTTGCATACAAAATGCGTACCTTGGTCATTTATCAATGTTATCCAAAATGTGTTATGATATTTTCATAAATAAACTTAACGACAACTTCGCTTGAACATGTTTTGAACGGTTCCGCTTCTGCACACTTGGTGACATATTCCACGACAGTGATAAGATATCGAGCACCTGTCCTTCTCCCCACTACTGGAAATGGTCCAATAAAATCGATCGCCCAAATTTCAAAAATTGGAACCAATGGCATTTCTATTCTTGGGATTGGTCGACCCATACGCTGACATCTATCACACTTAGATATGAATTCTCGACAGTCTTTATGGACTGTCGGCCACCAAATTCCGGCTTGCAGAATTTTTCTAACTATTATGTCCGCATGATAATGTCCTCCGGTTGGTCCAGAATGAGCTTCTGCAAGTATGTTATGTCGTTCATGCTCAAGTGCGAACCGATGTAATATATCATCCAAGCCAAGTTTATAGAGGAATCCATTGATCAGAGTGTAGGGAGCTACTTTCATTGCCAGGATCTTCCTCTTTTTCTGAATCATTCCTTTAGGGGCTTTTCCATCCTTGAGAAATTGTGCGATTTTCGTAAGCTCTGAAGGGACTGCTTCAATACGAAACAAGTGTGCGTCTGGAATTTCGTCTTCAATTCCTGTTAGCTCCTCTCCTGTGTCGACTCTCGATAGATGGTCTGGCCTGAGTATATCCTTTCCAGGTTGAATAATTAATTCAAACTCAAATTCTTGAAACAACAACAGCCATCGACACAACCTAGAATTTTAAAGCTTGATGATCTGTATAAAATACAAAGGGGTTAGCCAATAAATAATGACGATATTTCTGTAGTGCAAGTACCATACCTAATGCTTTTATTTCGGTCGTGGAGTAATTTCTTTCAGTTTTATTCAACTTTTGACTGCTGAATGCATTAGGGTAATCCATTTCGTCTTCTCCAGGTTGTGTTAGAATGGTGCTGACTACTATTCCAGATGCATCAATATGCACATGAAATTTTTTTGACCAATCCAGAAATCAGAGGATGGGTGCTTCGACCATTTTTCTTTTCAAAGTGTTAAATGAGATGTCGCACTCCTCCATCCACCTGTAATCTTGATCATCCTTTCACAGCTCTTCGAGCGGGTAATTCATATCGAAGTAATGTCTGATGAACTTCCTGTAATATTCGGTATGACCCAACATGATCCGTACTTGTTTTGGATTGACTGGAGGTTTTAGGTCGAGAATAATTTTGATCTTTGCATAGTCGACCTTGATTCCTTCCTTGCAAACTACATGGCCTAGTAATATGCCGATAGGTGTCGCGAAAATGAATTTTTAATATTCGGTGACAACTGTATCTGCCGACATCGTTCCAATATCAATCAAATCCATTTACAATGATCTTTTAGCAATGAATAGATTGTTCAATCATCAAAGTAGACAACCATGGTTTTGTAGACATATTCTTGAAATGCTTTGATGACAATTATTGAGAAGACCGTTGGTGCGTTCTTCAGACCGAAGGGCATAAATTTGTACGCAAATGACCCAAATTCGCACATGAATGTTGTCTTTTTCTGATCTTCCTTTGCAATAGGTACTTGGTTGTAGCCCGAGAATCCATCCATGAAAGAGTAGAACTCATGCTCTACAACTTCATTAATAATTTTATTTGCAAAAGGGGTTGGAAAGGGATTTGTGAGTGTTACCTTATTCAGCTCATGAAAGTCGACACAAATTCTCAGTTGTGTCAGATCTTGTTTCTTTAGCTAAACAACCATCTGGATTTCCCACTCCGACTAGTTGATAATATATATGATTCTTGCCGCAAGCATACTATCGATCTCCTTCTTAACAATATCCTTATATTTGTGAGCAAGTTTGTAGGGTATTTTCTTTACTGGTCTGGCGTCTGGTTTAATATCAATTTTCATCTCTCCCATCTCCTGCACAAGTCCTTTCAAGTCTTTATAATCTCGAGCAAATACATCTTGAAATTCTTTGAGGATATTGGCGATTTGAGCTCTTTGTTCCTCATCCCAGTAATCGCCAATTTTTGCCATTTTCGGTCGATCGTCTTTTGAAATATCTACTTCCTTTGTTTTAATCTTTGCGTCCATCAATTTTGGTTCACGAATGTCACTTATGGGTCTTTCACCTTGTTTGATTTGTGTGAATGCTGGTGGAAAGTCTTTTTTCGACAATCTTTCGGATTCATCTTTTTCGACAATCTAAGTGCTAAAGGTTGTTCTTACGGGATTCGATATGTTGGGGTGATCCTGTCTCCATTGAAAACTCTTCCCGACTGATTTATCCGTTTCTAGGCTTAATCTTGTCGAATGCTGGCTTTCTGTCGACTTTATGTTATAGCATGTAGTAGGTCGGCAAGTAGTCTGTTGTTTCCCTATAAGTACTGAATTTTCTGTCGGCTGCAGAAGATCTTTGATAGTTTTACTTACTTCGATCAACTTCTCCTCCTGTGGAGAAAACTGGAAATCCTGAATGAAATTTTTCTTCAAGTCTTTCCAAACAAAAGTTTCTCCCGTCGCCTCTTCCATCTTATACCATTTATTGGGTAGATCATCAAGTGTTATGGGGAAGAGGTGATTCCATGCCCTCTCATCTTTATAGCCCATTTTTCTCCATTCTTTTTCACAACAGTCGATGTGGGCTTCAGGATTTTTTCCTTGTGTAAACAGAGGGATGTTGGAATGAGTCGTCAATTTTATTCCTCCAAAACTTTCTATAAAATATGTCAATGCGATATTCCAGCTTTGGATTTTCGATTGATGAGTGTTCCACCATATCGCAGCTTGACTAGTGAATGTCTCTACCAGACTTTGTAGTCGGCCTTGCTCTTCGACATGTTTTGATACATGTTCGACATGTACAGTAGTGTTGGGTGTGTGAGCTATCTCAAATAAAACACCTAATATTTAATTATCGACCGGGGTTGGTAATCTTAGAGTTGAGGCGAAATATATGCTAAGGTAGAATGGTACCTAATTTTTCTGGCTTGTCACACCTTCAAAATATTTAATAAAGAAGAGATCGAAAGATCTTTCAAAATGAAAAACCGAGTCAAACTTCAAAAAAACAATAAGAGAACTAAATCAAATCTAACTAAACAACCAACTAGAATAGTATCAAATTATACTACTCTATTGTATATTTAAATGATGGAAAGGGATAGAACAAGAACTGATAACCAAATAAGAATTGCTAGGGAGAACTTGTAAATGTAAATAATTCTAAAACTGAACTGCCTAATTTCAGATTCTGAATTAGAGAACAATTGTAAATAAAAAATCTATGAGATAATTGAGTTTGATGATAAATTACATAAACAGAAACTATGCTAATCAAAGTAAATTACAATCTAAATGATTTCAACAACTAATTCAAGAAGAAACATCTATTTCCATGTAATAGGAACCGGAGTGAATGTATCATAATGGATTTCAAATGTAATAGAGAAACAAAACGGAAGTAAATCTAATCAAACTTCATTAAAGAGATGTAAACTACAAAGAGAGAAACTACAGTTACCTTTAAACATTCTGATCTATCTACTATCCATGAGCAGAATAAAATATAAAACTAATGAAAACTAGAAGCAAGTAGAAAACTTAATAAAGATATTCACTTCTAAACTTGATTTGGAAGTAAGCAGAAAACTTGATAAAGATATGAATATGGAAGCAAGTAGAAAACTTGATAAAGATGCTTATTTCTGATCCAAATCTCAAATCATGAATTTCTTCACTAATTTTATGAAATGGAAAATAATTCTCATGATTAACAAATTAAAACTATTTAAATAATGAAATTATTAACTATGATTTGGAAATAAACTATCTAAAAACAAACTGATGGATTTTGAAACAGTAACCAATTATCAAATCTTATACAAAAATCTTAACTTTGGAAGAAGGTTAGAAGAAAGTGAAGGAAGGAAATGTGGAAGGAGGAAATAATAAGAAAAACTCAATTAAAAACTATGTAACATAAAACGATATTTAAATTACACCTAAAACGGTAAATTAGAAGCAAGAAGCATTATATCTAATAGGTAGGAAAGACTAGAATCTAAAAAACATAAAACTAATGCAAGACGAGTAAAAATACGAATGACGATCTGAATGCCAGTCCGAACGACAATCTGAATGGAGGAAAAACAAACTAAACTAAGGAAAAGGAGAGTTTTGATGATCTTGACGTCAGCTAGCAAGTGCACATGAACCTATAATGCAGAGAAATCAATTAGAAGACTTGTTGAGGAGTTATGTTAATAGACAACAACCTATTTTAATCATTGTCTAAAGGAGATAAACTATTTCTATGATATGTAGAAAAGAAGATTGAGATGAAAGAAAAGAGTTAACCTACAACTACAGGAAGGAAAAAGCTAACATAGAGGAAAGAAGGAAACTAATGCTAACTATGGAAGAATTATGAGGCAATATCTAACTATAGATGATGGAAGAAAGAAAGGTTGAAAGCAACTATGAACTATTAAGCTTGGTTGACCATTTACTAATTCTGTAAATGCAAATTAAATTAGCAGCATAACATAAATTACAAAGGAGAAAGAAATATCATATACAAAAACGAAATTGATTATAAACATAGGAAAACAAACTAACAATTTGTAGAAAAGAAAATACAGAAATAAAGACAAAACCTCCAGTTGATGAGGGGCCCTTCCCAACAATCAGAGATGGAAAACTGCATTGATTTAGCTACTCAGACTATCAACAAACTGGAACTTCCATTAACTTGAGAGAAATTACAGAACTGTCTCCAACTGCAAAATATTAATGACTGCGAACTATCTCTAAACTGAAAGACTGAAAAAGCTAACCAGACTAACTCGTCTCAGTCATGGAGACAACTATTTATAAGTTGCAATAGGTGAGAGGGTCGATAGAGTCAACCTCTATAATAATAGAGGTGTTTAAATGACTGTAACTATTGCTTGAATGGTGCATGCCAACGCAGGGAGCATCTACGCATCTTACACGGGGTTGGTTTTGTTCATGCAGGTACTGTAGCGTCGATCTACCCTTGATGTGGGAAGAGAGGTAGCAAGCTGTCAAACTGAGCGAACGAAGGAGAGGCTACCGGAGAACTGTTGTGGCAAGGCATTGTGCTGGCGGGATGAACGTGTGCGACCTAGACTCCTTACAGAACAATAGCGTAAACAAGAAGCACAATTCCAGGCTGAATGTGAGGCTAAATCGGCGTGTTGGAGTGTTGACGTAGATGCAGGATTTATGTCGGCAGACCAAGCGTGGGCGAGCTGGACTCCTTCTAGAATGATGGCGTGTAAGTGCATGAGCAGACATACATGATTCCCGGCTGAGCGAACAAGAGAATCGATGTTTGGAGCATTTTCATGGGCGTGGTGATGTGTCGGAAGGCTCAGCGAGCTTGGGGACGGATCTTCTAGAGGAACAGCTCATTAACCATTAGCTCCACATGGAAAACATAACCCATGTGCTCATTTTTGCATTTAACAGTCTAGGATATGCCAACTGTGGATTTTGGGGGCTGAACGCGGGGCTGAATGACGAGCTGAATGCATTCAAGCTTTAACACGTAGCACATAGTCTGAACGAAGGGTCATTCGAAAAATGCAATCTGTCAATAAAAACATAAATGTCAATAATGTCCAGAAATTGTCATTTGAACACAAACAAACCATAATATAATGAAATATAAACAATATTTGTGTAATAGGTAAATATATGCATACTTGGGCTGTATTATGGGATGAATGATAAGAAAACAACCTAATATAGCAAAAAATGATAGAAATAACACCATCTCAAGTAGATTGAATGATAAAAAATAGTGACAAAATGGACACCAACAAGTTGGTGAATCACGTTCTTTGTACCTTAATGTTGGATTATCTGTTTGCGAACTTTTGTCTGGAACAAGTGTTGGATATGCTTGCATTCTTTGTTCAAATATCTTCGGTGTATACGATACTGAGAGACACTTCTTTATTTGCTTCTTTGAGATGGCTTCCACTATCCAACATTCTTTCACATGTAAATCATAGTTCTCTATCTGCCAATCATAGAGTTCTGCATCGGAGTTATATCCGACTGAAACAGGATCTCCAAGGTGAATTTCTCCTTGGGAATTTGGTTCAATGCGATCTTCCTTATTGTCTATTCAATAAAACTGTCGAATATCATTATCTATTTCTGTTGGTTCCAACCATGGTTCTCCCTGAGATGGGAATATTGGTACAATAACCTTCTTCTTGTTGCCTTTCAACTTGATGCGAATTTTGTCTAAGGAAATTGAAGCCTTCATCTTTCACCCCCAAGGTCGATCGACCAAGGTGGGGAAGGAACTCGGATCATCATTGGGAGTGATGATCTAAAAATCTACTTTTGTCATGATGCCTTTGATGGAAGTTTTGACTCCTTTCCATACTCCAATCGACTCAATTAATCCTTGATCTGCGAGCTTTAGATAAATGCTCGATTCCTGCAATTGTGGTCGGCCGAGTCGGTCCCAAGTATCACGAGTCATGATATTCACTTGGCAGCCAAAATATAGCACAACTTGTCGTATATGATATCCATGTATGTTGAGGTCGACCAATGGGTCAGCATCATTTTTCTCTTTTTGATTTAGTCGGTAAATGTTTTTAGTTTGTCTTTGCTTGGTGTATTTATATTTCATATTATGTAGCAGGTCAATCATTTTTCCTATAGCTTCATCATTTGAAATTAGTCTAAACAGTTCATTGAGAAATTCCTATGTTTTTTCTTGAATGTCTTCATGTGCTGCTAAGTCACAAAATATGTCGGATGCATTTTTGTACACAGCTTGTTGTTTCATAGGATTTGGGCAATCCTCTTTATCTACAATTTTACTGATTTGTGGCTTATCTTGACTAATGTGAGTACATTTCCTAGTTACAATTTGCAAGTTTTTTGTACAAAGCACATCATTTTTTGATACACAAGATAAGACATGAACATTCATTTTATTATTTATTTTCTCAATCATGGTAGGGAAATCCTCTAAATAGTGATCGCCTACCCCACACTTTGTACAAAATTTAAGATCAGTTCTTTCCTTATAAGGGCATTCTGCGTGCCGATGATCCTCGCTGAGACATGTGAAGCAAAAACGAGGTCAATTAGGTCAAACACCGCGACCACCACCGCCACGACCACGACTCTGGTATCCTCCACGCCTATTGTGGCCATCATATCGCCGATCATATCGATGGTCATTATACCTTGGGTATCTTTCATTCTTGTTCTGATTGTACCGGTTATTTCTGCCATCATTTCTCTCAAATTTGTCATTTCCTGCATTTCTATCATGATGCTGCTCGATAGAGTTTGTCTGGTACAATGCATGGTGATTTTGCCGACTTTTCAGGTTTAGATGACATTCTTCAATTGCATGTGTATTGACTTCACAAATTTGACACCATTTTTCCTTCTTATTTTTCAGATTGTATGGGAAATCACTTGTGTTATTTGAGTCATACTCTTTGCACAGATCGCAAAATCATCTGGATTGAATGAGTTTAACTTATTGTTGTCAATCCTCAATTCGACAAGAATCTTTGGTATGTCTTGAAGTTCGACAAGAATCTTTGGTATGTCTTGAAGTTCGACATGTTGTAGACCAAAATTCTGGCCCCTTTAGAGTCATATTTCGGATAGCTTGCTCCATACTTTCAAGGCGTGCATCGACATGTCTGTCTATGGAGACTAGAGGATATTCATCATCCATTTCGATTTCTAGTTCTACTTTTAATGCCTCTGCATAAGTATTAACACTTTTTCGACGGACATGTATTCTGATTTTACTAATGAGACCGGCAATGAACCATTTTATTAATAGCTTTTCTTCAATCTCATAGTCTAGCTTGCTTAGGAAGTCTTTGAGCCTCTTGTCATACTCCTTGATAGTTTCTGTTGGCTTCTGGACTATTGTATTCAGTCGTTCGGTCGCGAGGTATGTCGCATCTTCAATCATGAAAAAGGCCAAAAATATTTGTTTAATTTGTGCCTTGAATGCATTTGGTGATTTTGTTATACACCCCATATACCATTTCAGTGCTCTTTTTCTCAGCAAACCAACAAACTGAGCAACCTGTCTTTCTTCGCTAGTGATTTGATTAGCTGTCCATATCGCTTCGCACACAAACCAATGTATTTTCGGATCTTCATCACCTTCATAGAATGGAAGGTGTGTTGTTGAGTGCAACATGTCTGTTGGTGTATTGCTTTGAGGATCTGATGGTGGTGTAGGAGGATTATTTCCACAACCAGAACTAGGTGCTTTGTTAGTTTGAATTAGCTATCTATCGGGCTAGGTTCTTTGTCTTCAGAACCAGTAACTAGAACTTCTGTTGTTTCGTCGAGATTGTCTTCTTCTACTACTTCTGTCGAAATCCAGTTAAAGTTCTACTCGAACGATATTTCACTGAATCTCGGACTTCTCGATGTGCTCGACGAGTCACTCAAATTTTGTATTGGCAGGGGGGTTCTTCTTCATGCTCTGAGTACACTAGATGAAAGCTTCTATTAAAAAATTCGGGTTGAAAAGACACCCAATTTACTTCCTCCGGTCGATGAATCAATAGTCTATTAATATCATCACCTTCTACGCTTTGACAACTCCAGATTCCGGCGTGGCCAGCATGGAGACCAAGATTTTATTCGACAATTTCTTGCACATGAACACTTTGTGTTAAATGAAATGGAGAAGGAGGTGTTACCATTTCAGGTATCTGCACTTGGAGAGCTTTACCGCTCTTTTTTACAAGTCTTCATCCATCGACGACAGGTCTTCTTCGACACCCCAATCATCATGAGCTCGGCTTGATTCTGGTAGATTTTCTTCTGCATCTGTTGCAACATTTGATCCCCGCGTCCTCCAGAGCACAATTTCCTGCTCCGGCAGCTCTTCACGTCGCTGCCTCCTCTTTTCTCTTTCGATTTTATGGATATCTGGGATACTTTTATGACTCGAAAGTATTTCTTTATCGAATTTTCTTCCACTGTCGGCCATGTTGTCTTGTCATATGTCGTTTTCTATCAAACTAGGTACATCAAAACATGCTTCGCCACCCCCCCAATGATGGCCCGAATTTTTCTAGATCCTGGGGAAGTACAGACCATCACTTGTTCAAGAAGAATTCCCATTCGCGCTCCTTTACAATCTTTCCCACTTACGTTCTTTCTCCTTCTAATTAGAGTTCGAAAGGGGCGGGAGTAGCAACAGTCGTGTCTCAACAATATGAACAAGTCCTTTGTCGTTAAAAAATTTGAACAATAAGGTCGGCAGAGAACACATAAATTGATCAGCTAATTCAGTGAAGAACTTTCTTCTAACTTGGTCAATAGATCTCAGGCCTAGCCTCGTGTAAACCTGAGTAGCAGCGAATTCGAGATAAAACATAGGATTGTGACTGAGCCGGCTTCCAGAGTGCTTCAAACTGATGGTGGGATGTGAGGAGGATAGAATGAGCTTTTGAATTGCTCTAAAGATAGCATCTGCAGTGATTAAGGGATGCTTTGGTGGACTGTTTCCCTAGAAGAGAGTTCAAGTTTTCCATAATCGAGCCTTGTTCCATCTTTGGCTTCTTTGTCGACCTCGTTATTTAAATCTCTCAGAATGTGGAACACTTTGAAATGGGTGAAGGAGGTAAGAATGTGCCGAATGCGGTGGAGTATTCGAGTTAATGCCATATCATTTGGATTAGCTTGTGTGTTGAGAGCTTGGATGATTATGGTGGAATCTCCAAAGATATGAATTTTTTCCATTTTGCGATCTTTGGATATATGAAAACCTTTCAAGAGTGCCAGGACTTATGCTAGGTTGTTGGAGCAGGTTCCCAACCCCCACCTGTACTTGATTTCCATTGTTCCTTCTACTGAGAAAAGGAATCCTCAAACTCCAGTTGATCTGGGGTTATTCTTGGAAGCTCCATCGAAAAACAGACTGTCGAAGTTTTGTTGGTCCTCCAATATTGGAATTCTGAATTGGTGAATCTGAGTTGCCAAGGTGGCTGAGTCTGAGTTTGATGTCTTACAGACTTTGTGGGGTTGGGAGGAAGGAGGCCGGGCCAATGGATTTTGATTGGAATGAGATTTGGACTCGTAATCGGAGGGGATGATTGTACACATTTGATGAGGAGGCCTTTATCCTATCCAACAACATGCAGGGGTGAGGTGTGGGAGTCTTGGAATAAGGCTTTGTTCCTAGCCAGCCAAACTTTCCAGCATACAAATTTGGGGATCGTAAGCCAAATACTGGACTAATGTTTTCTTTTTTTTTTGAGGGAAGGGATAGATTGAGTACCAATTTTTGAATAAGAAGTTGATGGAGTTGAAAGACATCATGGTCACATTAAGGTTGTGGAGCATGTGGCTCCACACATTTTTAGCAAAGTGGAAGTCTACAAATAAGTGATCAATTGTTTCGATGTTTCTTCGACAAAAGACGCACTTGTGAGGCCCAATGATGCCTCTTTTGATGAGGTTGTTCCCAGTTAGTAATTTCCTATGAACAAGGGTCCAAGTGAAAATGTTGACTTTGGGTAGTCCAAACGGGTTCCAGACCATGCTCCAAAATTTTTTCATGGAGCTGTCATGGTTTTGGAAGGCCTTGAAGCCTAGGGCAGTTGAATACATTCCATTTGTCCCCCAACCACGTGTGTCTTGTTTGTGGAGATGAGAAGGAGCACAACGGACCAAATTTTGCATGAGGAGAGTGTTGGAAAGTTCGAGATTATTTGGAATGTCGAGAGTTTTCCAGGACTGCCAATCACCATTGAAGTTCCAGATGCTTAGGTATTTCACAATTTTGATGTTGTTTTGGGCGAGCCATGTTAGTTTTTTGGAATTTTCAATATGATCTAGGATCTTAACTAAGAGAATAACATGTACAGCATATCTACAACATGTCAATCATGGACACAATAATGCAAGCACACAAGAGACATAGAGTTTCATCGGGTAAAACCAGGAAAATGAAAAACCCTGCAACTTCCTCAGAGATAGATAGAGAAATGATACAACCCAAGTACAAGAGATAGTCCTCCTAGCAGCATCTTCTCCTCCTCCACTAGTGTGCCACTCTCCAATGAGTGTGTGAGAAGTGAATTATTAAATAGAGTGCCTCCCTCACTCTATTTATACATGACTTGACTTGCCTAATAACCTTTACTAGGTCGGCCTCAACTTAACCACATAGCATAATGCTGACAGGGATGACTCCAAATAGGGTGGTCTAATAACACTTTAACCCACATGACTTATACAGGGATGACCCCAATAAGGTGGTCTAATAACCCATCAAGTATAAGTTACGACACTTACAATATAAATGATGACACTTCCGTATAGAGGAATAATAACATCTTTATAGGAATACAAACACTTCCGTATAGAGGAATAATAACATCTCTATAGGAATACAATATACATATGTGAAATACATTATGAAGTTACAAATACATCAACACTCCCTCTTAACTAGGAAGGTATTTCTCTGTTGATGTATATGTAACTTCGGAATGTATTTCACATATATATATATTGTATTTCTATAGAGATGTTATTATTCCTCTATATGGAAGTGTCGTCATTTATATTGTAAGTGTCGTAACTTATACTTGATGGGTTATTAGACCACCTTGTTGGGGTCGGCCCTGTATAAGTCATGTGGGTCAAAGGGTTATTAGAACACCCTATTGGGGGTCGTCCATGTGGGTCGAAGGGTTATTAGAACACCCTATTGGGGGTCGGCCCAGTCGACATTATGTTATATGGTTAAGTTCGAGCCTACATGATTTATGTAAAAGGCAAGTCAAGTCAAGTATAAATAGAGTGCAGGAGGCACTCTATTTTATCACTCACTTCTCACTCATGCACTCAAGGAGGAGTGGCGCACTTATGGAGGAGGAGGATCTGCTTCTAGGATATGTCTATCTCTTATGTTTGGGTTGTATCATTGCTCTATCTATCTCTGAGAAAGTTATTGGGGTTTTTCACCTTTATGGTTTTCCCCAAGTAAATCTTTGTGTCTCTTGTGTGCTTGCATTATTGTCTCCATGATTGATATGCTGTACATGTTATTCTCTCAGTTAAGATCCTAGATCAGATTGAAGTAAATTCCAAAAATTCAACATGGTATCAGAGCTAGCCTGAAAGAAGGCATGATATGGCATGTATGACACTTACTATGCTAGGGCTTGATATAACAAAAACCAGTCATCGTAGCACTTTCACTATAAATGCATTTTGGAGAAGTTTACGGATCTGAAATCTTTACAGGTCGAAGACTAAATCCCCATGTACCTTGTGTCCAAAGGAAAACCTATAAATCGTTGTACTTTGTGATATATGATCTGTACAATATAGGGTTTCTGCCTCTTCCAGATCTGAGTCAAAATCAGGTGACCTTGGAAACAAGGTCATAACTTGGGCTAGGAAGCTCCAAATGAAATTTCATAACAAGTGACAGGTAGTACACAGACTGTACTATCGCAGGAAAAGTTTTCAGAGGTCAGAGGTGAACCAGTGACACGTGTCATGCCGTACAAGTTCGCTCTCTTGTATTATCTCATAAACAGGTCACGTTACGACACTTGGCATAACTCTCTATCAAAGAATCCAATTGAGGTAATACCTATCATGATGGAAAGAAAACAGGTCGGGCTATCTCAGAAAATGTTTTTAGAGGCCGAAGTTGAAACAATGAAACGTGGCACGCCGTACAAGTTCGCTCTCCTGTATTATCCCATAAACAGGTCACGTTGCGACACTTGGCATAACTCTCTCTCAGAGAATCCAATTGAGGTCAGACCTATCAGGATGGAAAGATAACAGGTCGGGCTATCTCAGAAAACGTTTTCATACCATGTGGATCGAAACGTTCGGAGGTAAACAAGAAACAATCAGGTACATATTTCTGTCAAAACAGAATTATTTTTGAGTACCTTCATTCATGGCTTCCGGAATTTAGGGCTTCGGAGAAAGTTGGAATTTTTGTAATAAGAGACCACGGCTAGATGCTACTCATCAAAATCAAAATTTAGAGACCAAGATCAGAATTTTTGGTTGGGAAGAAGTTCGGGCTTGATCAGACCCTAGTTCGGGACTTTGATCAGAAAAGTGGAAAATTAGGGCTTCTGTAAAAATGGGAATTTTTGAAATCTGTGACCACGGCTGGAAGCTCCTCAGAAAATTAGAAGCTTAGAGATTTGGATCAAACCTTTTGATTGGGAAGAAGAGTGGGCTTCATCCAACCCTAGTTCAGGGTCACGTCCAGTGAATCTGGAAGTTTCAAAGGCAAAATTGAGGAGTAAAACTTTGCAGTTTTCAAATTCTGAATATACCAGCTTGATCAGATCATCAAGGCGCATATTTCTATCCTTTCGGAAGTTTGAAATTCAAAGTTTGAATTTTTGGGGTTTTTCTGACAAACCCATATCCAGCTCCAGGTCCAGTTCTTGCAAATCAAGTGGATTGGGTTAATCCTAGAAGAAGATGGATTGATCACCTGCATAAGTGAAGAAGTTCCTGTTTCAAAGGGAGATGAGGCTAAGGCCTTACATACGAATATTACAAGCGATCTCGACAGGTATGACTCATCGAGGTATGTTTGTATTCATGTTATTACGGTTAGTACAATCTTGATTTTAGATTTGTCGTATCACCTTAACAAAATTATGAATGCATGATAGAAGATATTCATTGGTTAGGGTGTTGACACTTATGATTGTACTAATGCATTATGGTGTTGTATGAGGTTTATGTTGTCTGCTAACATAAAAGGTACACCAAGAAAGACAAATCATGTTCTACTTCAAGAACGTATGATCATGGTGACATGAAGACAAGGATTCATCCATTGTCATGGATCACATAGAAGATCTACTTTCGAGGTATGTATAACTTGTTTCTACAATGGTTAACTTATGACACATGCAGGTTACTAGCACAAGTCACTGAAGAGAACCAGAAGACATTATGCGGGTATGTTAGACATAACTAGCTAGCATGCTAATCCAGGTATGTTTTTCCTATATCAAGCTAGAATCCTACCTTGTGTTAGGATCCTATACTGTTGTGTTGTTGATGATGATTATTCATGAAGTCATAGGTTTGAATAATCATGGTTGTATGCATATTATGTTTCTTACCATAATTGATGATATGACTAACCAGAAGAATCATGAAGGTATAGGTTTGAATAATCACAGGTTTTATGCATATTATATCTCTAATCTTGATTGATGATTTAACTAATCAGAAGAGTCCTCCTATGATTAAATAAGAATATGTATGAATAAAAGAAGACTTCCTTGAAACCTTGAATACTAATGTTTATTATCTGTGTTTGAATTGATCCTGACTATACATGCTTGAGATTATTGTGTCTTGATAATATTAAGATTATACTAATGAACTATGTATGAGACCTAGAGGATAACACAATGATGATACTAATAAGCATGCATAGTGATTAAGGATGGATGTAAGTTCAAGGACAAGTAATCCAGGAATCAAAGATCAAGAGGGAGCACACTCTAGTTGTTCCTGCAAGAAAGCAAAGGAGCACACTTCAGTAGTTTCTACAAGGATGCAGATATTCAGAGGGAGTTGACCACTTATCACAATCCACATAAGAATGGAGTTGCAGAAAAGAAGCAAAGACTGAGAGGGAGTCAACCCAACAAACAAACAAAGATAAGTATTTGAATTTTCATTACTTGCATATTTTATTGTTTAAATAATACTGTTCAATAATGTATATACTGATGTTCCTAGAATTAGGTTGTGTATTATGCATATTAGAATAGTTGCATTGATGAACAGTATACTACTAATATGCATGGGTAAGTAGCCTATGGCACTGTACAACATTCCATTGCTACTTATCTAGAATGAAACCTCTTTGCTGACATGTTGGGAGTTGTGCACACTCTTAACAATGTTCTGGTAGAGATTGGAAGGCATCTAGAAAGTTACGGGATATGGATAAATGTTGTATTGAATCATTGGCTAAGTTAATTGCATGACTGTATGACATATTTGTTTATGTGTAAGAATTTGTTCTGAAAACTATGAGATGTTTTCTAATCATGCAATTTAACTTGTTGTGTAGGAAAGATCGTATGCCATCAACTACAAAAGAAGAACTACAACATTTGTTCAGCAACAAAATTATCTATTGAAGACATTGAAGTTCCCAGGATATGGGAAGAATGCCATGATCCGTCGATCATGAAGAACGATGTTTGGGATGCGATCCCAAGAGCTGAAGGGATGTCTGTTGTGACTTCTAAATGGAACTATCAAATCAAGCATGCTGCAGATGGTAGCATAGAGAAATGTAAAGGTGATGAGATAGAAGATACACCAGATGGATTTCAAGACATCTTTCTTGAATGGTGTAGTTGAAGAAGAAGTGTATGTGGTGCAGCCACTTGGTTCTGAGACACGTGACAGGGAGTCATATATGTGCAGAACTTGGTATGGTGAGATAGACAGCTTTCTATCTAGTTTAGGGCTTTACCAAGAGTAAAGCGGATTCCAACCTTTACTACAAGGTTGAGGAAGGCAATCCAGTGATACTACTTTTGTATGCGGATAACCTGTTTGTTACAGGTGAAGATAGATTGATTTCCGACACGCAGCGGAAGCTTACTACCGAGTTCGAGATGAAGAACTTGGGGATGATGCACTATTTGTTTTTGGCATAGAGGTGTGGCAGAGTACAGATGGAATCTTGCTTGGACAAGGGAAGTATGCAGTAGAGATCCTGAAGAGATTCGGGATGGATTGCAAGGCCATGGCCACACCTATGGCATCGAATCTGAAGATTCTATGTGATGCTTCATTTGAGTCGGTTGATACCTCTATGTATCGTCAGATGATTGGGTCCTTGATGTACTTGACGAACATGAGACCAGACATTTGCTTTGCTATGAACACATTGATTCAGTTCCTGACAGATCCGAGGAGTGTTCACCTAGTTGTTGTAAAGCATGTTCTGAGGTGCCTGAAGGGTACAATGGATTATGGGCTCAAGTATGAAGCGAATCAAAAGTTTAACCTACAGGGTTATGTTGATTCAGATTGGGCTGGCAGTGCTGCAGATAGGAAGAGCACATCTGGATGCTGCTTCAGTATTGGATCAGGTGTGATCTCTTGGTTTAGCAGGAAGCAGTCCTGTGTAGCACTAAGTATAGCTGAGGCAGAGTATGTTGCAGCCTGTTCAGCTAGTTGTGAGGCAGTATGGCTACGGAAGCTACTGTCTGAGTTATTTGATCTCCCGTTGGATGCTACTGGTATCTTCTATGATAACCAGAGTTGTGTGAAGCTGTCCGAGAACCCAATGTTTCATGATAGGTCGAAACACATAGAGATCAAATATCACTATATCAGGGATATGGTGCAGAGAGGAGCTGTGAAGCTCTTGTATGTTGTGATGGACGAGCAGATTGCAAATGTGCAGACGAAGCCACTAGCCAGGGTGAAGTTCGAGTACTTCAGAGAGAGGCTTGGTGTTCTTCAGATTGAGGACACTTCGAGGAAGAAGTGATGGAAACATTTGCTGAATCTATTCCAAGCATGTTGGAAGGAGGATCCTTCACATGGCTGTGGATGTAAGCGCTGGATGATGAACATCAGGATGATGTTCTGGTTTCTGCTTTGTATGATCAGTTGGATCATTTTTATATGTATGCATCATGTTGGATGTTGGATATGATCTGTTGGATCATTTATATGTATATGTATGTACGCATCATGTTGGATGCTGGATATGATCAGTTGGATCATTTATATGTATATGTATGTACGCATCATATTGGATGCTGGATATGATCAGTAGGATCATTTGTATGTATTTTGTATGCATCATATTTGATGCTTGGACCATGTATCTGTATATGTATCAGGTGGATACATTGTATGATCAGGTGGATCATGTATGGTAATATGTATCATGTATTTGTATCAGGTGGATCATGTATGATGATATGTATCAGGTAGATACTTGGTATGCATTAGGTAGATGCATTATATGATCAGGATGATCGTGGATGACGAGCTTCAGGATGTTGCTCTAGATGACATGCAGCAGGATGTTGCAGCGATGATGATCAAGATGATCATGTGTACATCAGGATGATGTATGGTGAGTATCAGGTTGATACTCTATGGTCGTGGATCAGGTTGTGCAGATGAGCATATAATTTGGCCCTAGGAGATTTGCAGATAGTCTTTTGAGGTTTTGCCTATGGCATGTAATTCATACCCTGGGATATCTGGCAAATGCTCTTTCGAGGTTTTGCTCTAGGAGGACATATAATTTGGCCTTGGGAGATCTGCAGATAGTCTTTCGAGGTTTTTCCTATGGCATGTAATTCTTTGCCCTGGGATATCTGGCAGATGCTCTTTCGAGGTTTTGTCCTATGGCATATAATCTGTCCCTGGGAGATCCGATAGGTTGGGATGTGTGCCCATAATAAGTCCTGGGATGCTCTTGCGAGGTTTTTCCATGACCACATATAATCTGGACATGGGAGATCTGCAGATAGTCTTTCGAGGTTTTCCCTATGGCATGTAATTCGTTTCCCTGGGATATCTAGGAGATTCTCTTTCGAGGTTTTGTGGTGACCACATATAATCTGTCACTGGGAGATCCTATAGGTAGAGTTGCATGCTCATAACATCCTGGGATGCTCTTGCGAGGTTTTGTGGTGAGGTCACATATAATATGGCCCTGGGAGATCCTATAGGTAGAGCCGTGTGCTCGTAACAGCCTGGGATGCTCTTTCGAGTTTTTGTGACGCACGTAATAAGTTTTGAGGATTCCACAGCATGGCCAGTGATGACAAAGACCTGCAGGTGGTGGGCTGACATCCAGTATGAAAAAGGACTGGCTCTATAGAACTTCCTATGACGAGTAGATTTAGAGATTGATTGAGATAGCAGCAGCAGTGATGATGATGATGTCTCGATGATGATTATCCAGTGACGATGATCCAGAGAAGAAGACTTGTGCTAGAAGACCTGTGTCGAGAAATACCTTCCTAGTTAAGAGGGAGTGTTGATGTATATGTAACTTCGGAATGTATTTCACATATATGTATATTGTATTCCTATAGAGATGTTATTATTCCTCTATACGGAAGTTTCGTCATTTATATTGTAAGTGTCGTAACTTATACTTGATGGGTTATTAGACCACCTTGTTGGGGTTAGACTTGTATAAGTCATGTGGGTCAAAGGGTTATTAGACCACCCTATTGGGGGTCATCCATGTGGGTCGAAGGGTTATTAGACCACCCTATTGGGGGTCGGCCCAGTCAGCATTATGTTATATGGTTAAGTTCGAGCCTACATGATTTATGTAAAAGGCAATTCAAGTCAAGTATAAATAGAGTGCAGGAGGCACTCTATTTTATCACTCACTTCTCACTCATGCACTCAAGGAGGAGTGGTGCACTTATGGAGGAGGAGGATCTGCTGCTAGGATATGTCTATCTCTTATGTTTGGGTTGTATCATTGCTCTATCTATCTCTGAGGAAGTTATTGGGGTTTTTCACCTTTATGGTTTTCCCCAAGTAAATCTTTGTGTCTCTTGTGTGCTTGCATTATTGTCTCCATGATTGATATGTTGTACATGTTATTCTCTCAGTTAAGATCCTAGATCAGATTGAAGTAAATTCTGAAAATTTAACATTCTCGACACAGGTCTTCTAGCACAAGTCTTCTTCTCTGGATCATCATCACTGGATCATTGTCATCGTCACAACTGCTGCTATCTCAATCAATATCTGAACTACTCATCATAGGAAGTTCTACAAAGCCAACCCTTTTTCATGATGGATGTAAGCCCACCACCTGCAAGTTTTCATCATCACTGGCCATACTGTGGAATGCTCAGGACTTATTACGTGCGTCAACAAAACATCGAAAGAGCATCCCAGGACTTTTACAAGCACACGGTTCAACCTATCAGATCTCCTAGGATCTTTTACATGTGACTATCACAAAAACTTAAAAGAGTGTCTTGCCCAGCAAGATCTCTAAAGAGCATTCGAGGCCTTTTACATGTCTAGCACAACCTGTCCGAATCTCTAGGACTTATTACATGTGACCCCTACCACAAAACCTTAAAAGAGTGTCTTTCCAAGAAATGTCTCTAAAGAGCATATGAGGCCTTTTACGTGACTATTACAACCTGTCCATATCTCCAGGACTTATTACATGTGGTCCCCACAAAAATTTAAAAGAGTGTCTTGTTGTAATGTCCCCATTCAAATAATTTCATAGTAATACAATCCCATCAATCCTACTAGTTTCCTAGGTTGGATGGGCACATGTGGAATGGTAATAAGGAAGCTAATAAATGATGTTTAGACATTAGAAAGGTTCAAGTATTTAATAAATAGAGTGAATAAATAAATTCAAGAGAAATCCTAGGTGGCAAATGGTTTTGGAGACATATGGAGGATGTGGGACCCACACTAGCTTGATTTTTCATAATACATGGTATCTCTCTCTTGCAAATTCAAATTAATGGGAAGGTGAACACTCTTGGGTGATTTGGTAAGTCATAACACATGTCATTGAGCATCTTAGGTCGAATTGGGAAGTATTGGTAACCTCCATGGAAGGTAAAGAGTCAAATTGGGAGTTTGTGGACACTTGGGCTAGATTCCCTAGCCCCTATGACACCAATGATGGAGCATCTATGAAAAATATGAAAAATTGTAGACCTGACCTCTGACATCTGACAAATATGACATGTCATCCCCAAAAATAGGCTCAAGGAAGGTGCTCATGGGAGTTGGAGAAGCCAAAGAGACTCAAATTCGAATTTGGGAGAAGATGGAAGGTTGGAACTAGGAGACAAGTGGCAAATGTGGAATATTTCCTAAATAGAAATCTATTGAATCTATTGAGAGGATTTAGACCCTTAGAAGGCTAATGTTGGTTATAAAATGTAGAAATCAAGTAGGAGAATGGATTTTGATGATTTGAGAAAAATTGCATTTGTGAAGAGAGAGCTAGTGGATGACTAGTTTCTTGCCTTAGCCAATTTCGAGGGTGAAAGATTCCCATCCAAATTGGTGTTTGGAGAGGCCAATAAGGTCTTTCATGGTGCTTTAATGGATTTTGTATTTGTAGGTAGCAGCTACAGGAGTTTTCATGGTTTGGTTTAGTGCAACACTTTCTCTCCACTGTTTCCAATTTTGAAGGCATATTCATGCTCCTTAAGGGAGTGCGTTTTTGGTGAGCTCTTGTGATTCTTGGGAGAGATTATCATTATATATTTCTGATTGTAATAGATTCATATCCTATATTATTAATATTGAGAAAGTCTCAGGTCGAAATACCCACTGTTTGTATGCAAAAATATTTATTAATGAGCAAACAATGTCCATTTCCCCAATGCATTGATGTATGACACTATAATGTTGATTATTTTGAATGGATGGATGATTCTATGATATATTTGTGATAAATATACTGCCATGGATGTCTTATACAAGTTTCATGTACTTTAATTGATCATTTGAAGCATTTTTACTCAGTTTAGTTGTATTGGGAAGTGAAATAGTGCCATTTCCCCAAGGGTTGAATTGGGGATTTTTGCAGTTGAATGGGAGAGGGTGAGAATAGTTGTAATAGTATATTAATGGTTCATATGATACCTTAATAATATAATTAACACATTAAATACCTATTTTCAGAAATTTGAGGGAGTTTAGAGGCATTTGGGAGGCCCTTTTCAGTGTTACCCTGGGGGGATTTGATGCACAAATTACTAGTCAAAATTGCATATATTGGTCAGAATATAAATCAAGTTTTCAGAAGTCTTTGAAGGACCATAAAACATCCCTGAACCTAATATTCAAGTATAAATATCATTCATACACTCATACAGAATATTTGGGAGCATTTGGGTTGATTTGGAGGTCAAAACAGTAAAACTAGTCAAAGGTCGAAATTGGTAAAAAAGTGGAAAATTGGGCATTTTAATAAATTTTGAAAAAGGGTCATTACAATTGGTATCAGAGCATGTTCTTGGCACCTGATGGTCTTAACAAGAAGTCAAAATAATAATCCACCACCCTTTGAACAAGTAGTTGAAGAGGTTTTTGTTGAAGAAGAGGTAGTAGAAGAAGAGGAGTCTTTTGCTGAAACCATGGGTAGAGAGGAGGATGACAAATTAAAACATAAGGAGGAAATTATTGCAACCTTATATCCATTTTTCTCTAAAATTTCTACAAATATGGAAAGGATAGGTAACAAATTGCTGCAAGGATTCGAATTGTTGATTAGCCAGCTTCAAAGCAAAGGGGTGATAGGAGATAATAGTGGTTCACACTCAGGGGAAAAGATAAAAGGGAGTGAGCATATTTTCTCAAGTACATGACCTCATAATAGACCTGATGAATTTCAAAGAACACAAAGGCATACTGCACCTAAATTCCTCTCACCTAAAGAAGAGCCCGATATTGAGGTGGATAATAGTAAACTAGCCAATGAATGGAATGATTTGAGTGAAGAATGTAAAAGAGGTCTACCATTTAGTACAGTCATCGATGCTATCTATAAAACGAAGAGGAAGGATGACCATAAAATTCCATACCCAAACATAGAAATAAATGGTGCTATTAGTAAAATGTCATTTCCTACTCTTGATGGTTCTTCTCCAAATTCTGCTAATACTTGGGTGCAAAAATTGGATGTGTATTTTCAGCTGAATTCTATGTTGGAAGAAGATGCATTAAAAATGGCCATTTTGCACTTGGAAGGAGATGCAAATGAATGGTGGTTCCATGGATTGAAAACCTTGGGTCATGATCAGATTAAAACATATGGAGAATTTGTTGACAGGGTATTAGAGAGATTTGAACAAAAAGATCCAGAATTGCCATTCAAAGAACTAGCCCAATTGAAGCAAATTGGGATCCCTACTGAATATATGTTGGACTTTCAAAAACTATCAGTCAAGGTGGTTGATGTCTCTATGGGAAGGTTGGTATTGCTGTTCACTGAAGGTTTGGCTGAACCCTTAAAAGGTTTGGTCAAATCACACAAGCCAACTACATTAAAAGATGCAATGAGCTTGACTAGAGATCTCCAAAATGTGCTTCCTAGAATGAGATTTCCTCCCAAGCCTAGCTACAAATTTGAAAAGAAACCATGGAAAATGGATGGATATGATAAGAAACCTTGGTAAAGAGAGTCATTTAAAAAGAATAAAAAAGGACTAAACATGGATGAGCTTCGAAAAAAGAAACTGTGCTTCACATGCTTCCAACCATGGACACCGGGGCACAAATGTACTAAAGGAAAGGCTCAATACATAGAAGTATTTTCTGATAATGAGGGGTATTATGGGGGCATGGATGAAGATGGACATAATTTAGATCAAGAAGAGGCATATGAGACAGCAATAGAAGAGGAAAGACAAGAAGAAAATCAGCCTTCACCGGACAAAGCAAGAATGGCAGTACTTTCAGAAGTACCCCGCTACCATATTATCCGATGCAAGGGTGTGGTACAAGGACAAAGGAATTCAGTTTTGGTAGATGGAGGAGCCACCCATAAATTCATTTATGAAGAGATTGTGGAGAAAAGAAAGATACCTATTGAACCATTTGATGTCTTTACAGTTGTCATTCCTGGTCACAACACAATGCAATGCAAAACATGGGTTCCAAAGTTGCAAGTCACCGTAGGTAACTATACTTTTGTTGATAGTTTTTATGTGGTTGATGTTGCTGATACTAATGTGGTTTTGGGAGTGCAATGGTTGTATTCAATAGGAGAGAATATAGTAAATTATCAAATTCCCGAAATGAAATTCCAAGATTCAAAAGGAGTACAAAGAGTTGTGAGAGGGCAACACACTTACCCAAATCAAGTAGTGACTTGCAATAGTATGAGATCTATATTGAGACATGGGGACATAGAATGGGCTGCTGAATGTCACATTACATCTCCCAAGCCAAATATAAAGATTGTTGAACACCCAAAGGAGATAGAGAGACCCTTGCAAAAGTATGACAAAGTTTTAGAGACCTTCCACATGGTAGACCACCAAATAGGGGAATTGAGCACAACATTATTTTGGAGGAGGGTACTTTTCCCATTCAGATACCACCTTATAGAAATCCTAAAAAGTTCAGAGATGAGATTGAAAAATCCATCCAAGAACTCCCAGAGTTGGGACTCATTAGACCAAGCTCTATCCCTTATGCTTCTTCAGTGGTGCTAGTGAAGAAAAAAGATGGAACATTGAGAATGTGTATAGACTTTAGAGCCTTGAACAAAAATACTATCAAGAATAGGTATCCTATTCTTAGGATTGATGAGCTCATGGATGAGCTACATGGGGCCAAATACTTCTAAAAAATTGACCTTAGATCAGGTTACCATCAAATCCGGATGAAAGATGAAGATGTGCAAAAGACTGCTTTTCGATGTCATTATGGCCACTTTGAATTTCTTGTCATGCCTTTTGGGTTAACTAATGCTCCAGCCACATTTCAAGCATGTATGAATAGGATCTTTTGCAAGCAACTAAGAAGTTTTGTTTTGGTTTTCTTTGATGACATTCTTATTTACAGTAAGACATGGGAAGAGCATTTGCAGCAGTTAGAGATTGTGTTGAAAATTTTGCAAGAAGAGTCCTTATTTGCTAAGTTGTCAAAGTGTGAATTTGGGATGAAGGAACTGCTATATATTGGGCACATTATAGGGCAAGAAGGAGTGAAGGTACATATGGAGAAAATCAGGTCTATCTTAGAATGGCCATCACCAAAAAATATTACCGAATTGAGAGGTTTTATTGGCCTATGCACCTATTACAAAAAATTTGTGAAGGGATTCTCCAAGTTGACGTCTTGTCACCTACCCAATTTATGAGAATAATTATTTTCTACTATTATCCTTTTTGCAAAAAAAAAATAATACTTTGTGTTAGATTATAATTACAAGTAGGTCAAAAATGAATGTAACGACTCATTATTATTATTTAATAAATGGAAATGGGAGACAAACACTCAAGAAATATGTTACAAGAGTATCCACTGGCCCACTAGGAGGAATGGAAGTTGCTGGAAGGATTGGGACAGATGGAAGCATTTGCACTCTACCATTAGCTGTTGGTATGGGACAACTCCCCCTAATTTTGTGGAATTTCCCTCTCCAAGTGGAGAGAGGTGAGTAGGCAACTCACTAATGACCAGTTAATTTCAAAAGACCTAGGCAGCCTATAAAAGGCAATTCGAATTGAGCAGGAAGCTCTTACAATGTTTTCTGCAGAAACATTCCTCATGCTCATCAGGTGATGGCTGACAGATTCGAATAGGGGAGGCTGTGGAGAGTGCAAGTATAAGTCTGCAAATGTTATGAGAAGGGAAGACTAGAGGTACTGGTGCTGATCCCATTGAACTACTAAGCCTGTAAGGCTGGATATATAAATTTTCTTGTTGTTGCAAGTTGAATTCCTAAGCTGCAGAACCTTCTTCCTCCTAGTGGATCAATGGATAGGATCGAGGGTCCTAAGGCAGACATCTTGGATGTTTGGGAGCAGGTTGGGTGGAACAGGTTTCTTTAGTGATTTGTTCCTCCCATTACACTCAAGTTCTATTCTGCTGTGTTTTCTTTTTCAAATCACATGAATGCTCTCAGAAAATGGCTTAGTATTGTTATTTAATGATCAATAGTAGAGAATGTCAGATCCTAAATGATTTATATTTGTTGAACTGATAAAATGACTCCTCTGCATTTTTTCCCATGCGTGGAGCTGCATCGTACTCCAGTACAGAGAGGTAGCATTAAATCTTCCCAGTTAAAAGTGAAACCTTGCATGCATCTAAATACCTAAACCAAAGACCACTCATGCATAGACCTACGTTTATCATGCATCTTATATTTTAGCAGTTGTAGATTAGATCTATGCATGTATTGTTTCACTATTCAATTCTGTGTGTTGAAACAACTTAACAGAAACTAAGTATAGCAGTAGGTTCTTTTCTTATTTCTGAAGGTGATCATTATGTTAACAACTAGGGCTACTGATCTTTACTAATTACTTCAAAGAAAACAATAGCATGCATTCTGTTTAACCATATTCCCATTTTGCTATCTTCTTATTGTTTTCAGAATCTGATTGATCTTATATAAATATTGTCTTCACTGTATTATATTGTACAGACAGAAAGAAAGCTACTGTGTTATTTTATCCTTTCATCAGAGGTCCAAAATGGATGAATACAGGAATATATAATTAGAATAAGAAAACTGTATATTCATAAGCAATCAAATTATCTGACGATTGCACTATTATTTTCTTTGTTTTCCTGAACTATCAATTGCATGTGATAAAACTTACATCACAGAATACCAAGTTATTAACAGCTAGGACAAACATAGCTTTATTAAATTGACAGATTAAATTATAGTATCTCTACACCCAAGCTGGGGTCAACAGGTTCTCATTACATCATTATTTATAACATTTAATAGTTACTAAATCAAGGTTTCCTTGCCATAGACAATTTAACTGCAGAATCAAGAGTTGTTATTCTTATTCCTTTAAAACATCAATATAGACATGTAGATTTCATTCACATCGATAGATAGGGTTTAACATTATCAGTTATGCTTTCAAAACAAAACCATTTCCTTTCTAATTTTGGCTTAATCCATACAAGCACAAATGTAGTATAAGCCTGGAAGATCGCTCTCGGCTTATAGCCACTTTGTAATTAAACAAACATACCTTTCGTTCCTCGGATCAGAGTTCAAGAATGAGTAGATTGAAAACACCATATGCAGACATGAAACCTAAAATATCTTAACCGACTATTAGATACAGATACGAAAATGAGAAGACCCATTTTACCAAACGTAGCCATTAAACCTTGAACATTATCATTTCCATTTAAAATAACAGTAGTTACACCCTACGGTCGCCACTATCTTTTGCCGAAGGTTCCTTTCGAAACCCCACGCCATTTATACACACAACAAATATTGAAACCAAGTTACAGTCAGTGTATCTCCTCATGCATCAACCCATAAGTACTCAAAACGATAAGACATAAAATGTAAAGATGCAAGACTATTTGCAAACACAAGGGTTCAACCCTGCTAAACTCGTCGATGCCAGGAATGGCCGACTGTATATTTTAAACATTTACATCACCTACTCTATCAACAAAAACTCAAAACTGAAGGTTGCCCAAATGCTGCAGGCAATACAAAAGCCACTGACGCGAAGGCATGCTACCAACACTTGCTCATCAAGTCCGATCCTAGGAGAACCACTAAGGAGGGATACCATCGAAGCTTACCGGTGGGTTCTCTTAAGTTCTCTTCCCCTTCAACTATTCTGGCACCCTATGGATTCACCGAGGGTTACCTGCCAACAGCCATACAATAAGTTAAGCATCGGATCATGGGAAAGAAAATACATGCAACAAGAATATTATGGAAACTCTTGCATCGTTATGTTACCTGAGTTGTGACAGACGAAGCCAGCATCCATCCACTACGAAGGAGATGCACTTAGCTCGAAGACCACCTTGTGTGATAACTTCTGAAGACATTCAACCCGACGGAGAAACCTAGACTTGCAAGCTACTACAATGCCCAACCACCGCACTCATCCAACCTGTGGATGGCCACACCATTTAACTCCTAACTCGGCCTCCATTGACAGCTCTCACATACAGTTTGAGGACTAATACCGGTCTCAGGATCGAGCCCGGGGAAGGCTATAAAAACCTTCAAACCCTAATTTCCTCTCGGCCAGTTGGCCTCACCTCCCAAACCCTACCACCGAACAATTACCAAGAAATGTTACAAAATCCATAAGCTACGCAAGGGGTTCAACTCATCCCAATACACAACAATCAGCGACAGAGATCCATCCTCATCAAGCCACGTTGAAAGGTGGCAGGAGTAGCATTCAATTTCCCATCTACCTCCCAAGCTACGAGGTTTCCATATCGGTGGACAACAGGGCAGGAGGCCCATTACAACTCAACATTCCAAACCCTTTCACACGACGAGTCAGCTATCACCACTTACACGTAGCAATATTCTTAACACGGTGGCCAGGCATAATAATTGCAAACCAAATCATTTAATACACCCTCGATTCATATGCAGGCTTTTGCAGGGCCATCATTCCACCTGCCAACCCATACAAATCAACATCAAAAGCATTAATATGTAAATATTATCAATGTATAACAATCACCGATAGCATATAGACAAGGTCTCATACGATCCCATATAATCAATTGCGAAACACATTCATAGCTTATGAATATCCACTAAGGTCGCGAGCAACCATAGGGCATGGTTTGACTCCACCCATCACATAAAGTCTATTATAAAGTTCACTATAGGGATTATTGCAGAGCTCATAAAGCTTGTCCACACCATAAGTTATATAAACACATCGCTAGGGTATGGTTGCCACCCAAGGACCCATCGCACACATTGCATGGTAGGGTATTAATACTTAAGGCATCACCATTTTAATTGCCCAGACAATAGAGATATAAAACCAACTTATCACTCTTTCCATAGCATGACTTAAGACCGTGAGCCCTTGTCCTGAACCTGTCACCGTCAATATTTATAAAGAGAATTACTTAACAACCGCAAGACATTTATGGAATGATCATATGCAAAGTCATCAACACTTAACGGAAGCATTCATGACGAACACACCCTGAGATAGATGTTATCTGCAGTATTGAGATAGACAGGTTCATCTCACAGAATTGGAAGGATACTATACCTATAGCATCGAAATTCATAAGTAGTCTCGATTTAGATCATGGTTATTAAACACTCTGAATTTTATCGCTATTTCTTACCTACGAATCTGCACATGAAGGACGAGTGCAATGCTTTAGTGGAGTAGCTAAGTAAGTTTCGGAGCACCTCGTGGGACCCCTTTCATCATCATCCAGAAAGTCAAACTGTTAGCACTTGTCAAAAGAATTTTGTTTTCCAGTGCATCATAATTTTCAATCATTCTAGCATACGAATAAAGCACAAATTCATTAATTGATTTTCGTGACGTCATTAAAAGACAAAAGACACAACCATTAAATTGTTCCTACCAAGCGACATTTTTATTAATTGCTGAATATTGATTATTATTATTATTTCCGCATTTTACAATATTAGCCTTTTTTATGGCGATTTAATTTTTTTTTCAAATTTTATGAAAATATCGGGATGTTACACTTCTCCACTCACTGATTTGACTAAGAAGGATGCTTTCAAGTGGTATGAAGAGGCTGAAAAGGCCTTCCAAAAAATGAAAGAGGTAATGAGTAGTTGTCCCATACTTGCACTTCCTGATTTTACTAAACCTTTTGTTGTGGAATGTGATGCTTCAGGTGGAGGAATAGGGGTTGTCCTAAAGCAAGTCCAACACCCCATAGAATTTGAGAGAAGAAATTTGCAGCCTCATGAAAAAATTTACTCCATCTATGATAGAGAAATGCTGGCCATTATGCATGCATTGGCCAAATTCAGACAATACTTGGTGGGCAACCGGTTTGTGGTGAAAACTGACCACAATAGTCTAAGACACTTTCTCACCCAAAAAGATCTAAATGAAAGGAAACAAAAGTGGGTAAGAAAGATTCAAGCTTATGATTTTGATATTGAATATGTCAAAGGAAAGAATAATATAGTAGCAGATGCTTTGTCAAGAAGACCTTCTTTTTCTCTCATGGACATTGCCAAGGATTGGAAAAATATGCTACTAGTTGAATATGCTAAAGACAAATTTGTTTGTGATGTGTTGGATGGACTCAAAGGGGATGATAACTACAGGATTTTGAATGGGATGACATACTATAAGGGCATAATTTATTTAGTTCAGTACTCAAAGCTCAAGTACCAAATTTTACAAGAAGCTCATGATTCCCCACTAGCAGGCCATCCAGGGATCTTCAAAACTTATAGACAGTTGAGGCAAATGATTTTTTGGAAGGGGTTGAAAGAAGATGTTCAGAAATATGTAAGTGAATGTGAAGTATGTCAACAAAACAAATCAGAACTTACATGTCTAGCAGGCTTATTACAACCATTACCAATTCCGGAGCAAAAATGGGATAGTATCTCGATGGATTTCCTCACCGGTTTACCAAAATATTTGGGTAAGGATTGTATATATGTGGTAGTGGATAGGTTGACAAAATTTGCTTATTTCTTTGCTGTTACATCATCTTTTAGTGCTGCACAAGTGGCTGATATATTTTTCAAAGAAATATTCAGATTGCATGGGCTCCCCAAGCGGGCCATCCGGGGATATTCAAAACTTATAGACAGTTGAGGAAAAGGTTTTTTTGGAAGGGGCTAAAAGAAGATGTTCAGAAATATGTAAGTGAATGTAAAGTATGTCAACAAAACAAATCAGAACTTACATGTATAGCAGGCTTATTACAACCATTACCAATTCTGGAGCAAAAATGGGATAGTATCTCCATGGATTTCATCACTGGTTTACCAAAATCTTTGGGCGAGGATTGTATATATGTGGTAGTGGATAGGTTGAAAACATTTGCTCATTTCTTTTCTGTTACATCATCTTTTAGTGCTGCACAAGTGGCTGATATATTTTTCAAATAAATATTCAGATTGCATGGGCTCCCCAAGAGCATTGTCAGTGATAGAGATAGTAGATTCATGGGTGCTTTTTGGCAAGAAATCTTTATATTGGTGGGCACTCAATTGACTCCAAGCACCAGCTATCATACACAAACTGATGGACAAATAGAGGGGGTAAATCAATGGTTGGAAGGATACTTAAGAAATTATGTAGGAGGGCAGCAAAATGCATGGGTCAAGTGGCTCCACTTGGGTGAGTTTTGCTACAACACCACCTTCCATATGTCGATAGGAATGTCTCATTTCAAAGCACTCTATGGTTATGATGCACTCACTTTTGTTGATATTATATTTTCTGATAGTAGGGCCCCAAGGGCTAAGGATTGGGTGGAAGAGAGTCAAGAGATATTAAAACTCTTGAAAGACAATTTGTAGGTTGCCCAAAACCAACAAAAGCAATATGCCGATAAACATAGAGAAGAAAGGACATTTCAGGTTGATGATTTAGTATATTTGAGATTGCATCCCTACAAACAAACTTCTTTGAAAAAGAATGGAGCAGAAAAGCTAAAACCAAGGTACTATGGCCCTTACAGGATAGTTCAAAAAATTGGAGAGGTAGCATATGAATTGGAACTTCCGGAAGGGAGTAAAATCCATAATGTATTTCATGTCTCTTGTCTCAAGAAATCTCTTGGTCAGAAAATCATCACTTCAGAAATACTTCCTCCCTTGGATGATAAAGGTCAACTCACACTTGTTCCGGAAAGGATCTTGAAGATACGAGAAAGGAGATTGAGAAGTAGAACTATCAAAGAATATTTGGTGCAATGGAAGGACTTTCCAAGTGAAGATACTACATGGGAATAGGAGAATATTTTGTAGCATCCTAATTTGAAATTGCTTGAGGACAAGCAATCTTGGGTGGGGAGGACTGTAATGTCCTCATTCAAATAATTTCATAGTAATACAATCCCATCAATCCTACTAGTTTCCTAGGTTGGATGGGAACATGTGGAATGGTAATAAGGAAGCTAATAAATGATGTTTAGATATTATAAAGGTTCAAGTATTTAATAAATAGAGTGAATAAATAAATTCAAGAGAAATCCTAGGTGGCAAATGGTTTTGGAGACATATGGAGGATGTGGGACCCACACTAGCTTGATTTTTCATAATACATGGTATCTCTCTCTTACAAATTCGAATTAATGGTAAGATGAACACTCTTGGGTGAGTTGGTAAGTCATAACACATGTCATTGAGAATCTTAGGTCGAATTGGGAAGGATTGGTAACCTCCATGGAAGATAAAGAGTCAAATTGGGAGTTTGTGGACACTTGGGCTAGATTCCCTAGCCCCTATGAGACCAATGATGGAGCATCTATGACAACTATGAAAAATTGCATACCTGACCTCTGACATCTGACCACTATGACATGTCAGCCCCAAAAATAGGCTCAAGGAAGGCGCTCATGGGAGTTGGAGAAGCCAAAGAGACTCAAATTCGAATTTGGGAGAAGATGGAAGGTTGGAACTAGGAGACAAGCGGCAAATGTGGAATATTTCCTAAATAGACATCTATTGAATCTATTGAGAGGATTTAGACCCTTAGAAGGCTAATGTTGGTTATAAAATGTAGAAATAAAGTAGGAGAATGGCTTTTGATGATTTGAGAAAAATTGCATTTGTGAAGAGAGAGCTAGTGGATGACTAGTTTCTTGCCTTAGCCAATTTCGAGGGTGAAAGATTCCTATCCAAGTTGGTGTTTGGAGAGGCCACTTAGGTATTTCATGGTGCTTTAATGGAGTTTGTATTTGCAGGTATCAGCTACAAGAATTTTCATGGTTTGGTTTAGTGCAGCACTTTCTCTCCACCGTTTCTAGTTTTGAAGGCATATTCATGCTCCTTGAGGGAGGGCATTTTTGGTGAACTCTTGTGCTTATTGGGAGAGGTTATCATTATATATTTATGATTGTAATAGATTCATATCCTTTGTTATTAATATTCAAAAATTCTCAGGTCGAAATACCCATTGGTTGTATGCAAAAATATTGATTAATGAGCAAACAATGTCCGTTTCCCCAATGTATTGATGTATGACACTATAATGTTGATTATTTCGAATGGATGGATGATTATATGATATATTTGTGAAAAATATACTACCAAGGATGTATTCTACAAGTTTCATGTACTGTACTTGAGCATTTGAAGCATTTTTACTCAGTTTAGTTGTATTGGGAGGTGAAATAGTGCCATTTTCCCAAGGGTCGAATTGGGGAATTTTGCAGTTGAATGGGATAGGGTGAGAACAGTTGTAATAATCCATTAATGGTGCATATGAGACCTTAATAACACAATTAACACATTACATACCTCTGTTCAGAAATTTGAGGGAGTTTATAGGCATTTGGGAGGCCCTTTTCAGTGTTACCCCGGAGGGATTTGATGCACAAATTACTAGTCAAAATTGCATATATTGGTTAGAATATAAATCAAGTTTTCAGAAGTCTTTGGAGGACCATAAAACATCCCTGAACCTAATATTCAAGTCTAAATATCATTCATACACTCATACAGAATATTTGGTAGCATTTGGGTTGATTTGGAGGTCAAAACAATAAAACTAGTCAAAGGTCGAAATTGGTAAAAAAGTGGAAAATTGGGCATTTTAATAAATTTTGAAAAAGGCTCATTACACTTGTTAAGCAAAATCTATAAAGAGCATCTGAGGCCTTTTGCGTGACTAGCACAACCTGTCCATATCTCCAGGATGTATTACATGTGGTCTAGCAAAACCTTAAAAGAGTGTCTTGCCAAGCAATATCCCTAAAGAGCATCTGAGGCCTTTTACGAGACTAGCACAACCTGTCTAGATCTCCAGGACTTATTACATGCTACCCTTGCACAACCTATCCATGGCCACAGAGTATCAACCCAATACTCACCATACATAATCATGATGTACATCATCACATGATCATCCTGATCATCATCATAGCATCATCCTAATGCATATCATCTGGAGCAACATCCTGAATCTCATCATCCATGATCATCCTGATCATACAATGTATCCACTTGATACATATAATGCATCCACCTAATGCATATCGTCACACATGATCTACCTGATCATAAGATGTATCCACCTGATACATATCACGCATCTACCTGATGCATATCACATACATGATCTACCTAATCATACAATGTATCCATCTGATACATATCGTGCATCTACCCGATGCATATTACATACATGATCTATACAATGTATCTAACTGATACATATCATGCATCTACCTGATGCATATCACATACACATGATCCAACAGATCATAACAAACATCCAACATGATGAATATACATATACATGATCCAACTGATCATAACAAGCATCCAACATGATGCATATATATCAGTAACTGGAGCATCATCCTGACACTCATCACACAACGCTTGTATCCACAACCATGTGATGGATCCTCCTCTCACCATGCTTGGAATGGCTACTGCAAATGTGTCCATCACTTCTTCCTCGAAGTGTTGTCAATCTGAAGAACACCAAGCCTCTCTCTGAAGTACTCAAACTTCACTCTGGCTAGTGGTTTTGTCAACACATCTGCAACCTGCTCATCCGTCGCAACATACAGGAGCTTCACTGCTCCTCTCTGCACCATATACCTGATATAGTGATATTTGATCTCGATGTGTTTCGACCTGTCTTGAAACACCGGGTTCTCAAACAACTTCACACAACTCTGGTTGTCACAAAGGATACCAATAGCATCCAACGGGAGATCAAATAAATAAGACAGTAGCTTCCTCAGCCATACTAACTCACAACTAGCCAAACAAGCTGCAACATACTCTGCTTTGGCTGTACTAAGTGCTACGCATGATTGCTTCCTACTAAACTAAGAGATCACACCTGATCCCATACTAAAGCAGCACACAGATGTGCTCTTCCTATCTGTAGCACTGCCTGCATAGTCTGAATCAACATAACCCTGCAGGTTAAACTTTTGATTTGCATCATACTTGAGCCCACAATCAATTGTACCCTTTAGGTACCTCAGAATATGCTTTACAGCAACCAGGTGAACACCTCTGGGATCCGTCAGGAACTGGCTCAATGTGTTCACCGCAAAGCAAATATCTGGTCTTGTGTTCATCAGGTACATCAAGGACCCAATCATCTGATGATACACAGTGACATCAACTGGAACATATGAAGCATCACACAGAAGATTCAGGTTCGATGCCATAGGTGTTGCCATGGCCTTGCAGTCCATCATCCTGAACCTCTTTAGGATCTCTACTACATACTTCCCTTGTCCAAGGAAGATTCCATCTGCACTCTGCCACACCTCCATGCCTAGAAAACAGTGCATCATCCCCAAGTCCTTCATCTCGAACTCGACAGGAAGCTTCCTCTTTGTGTCGGCAATCAATCTATCCTCACCTGTAACAAACAGGTCATCCACATACAGAATTAGTATCACTGGATTTCCTTCCTCAACCTTGTAGTAAAGGATGGAGTCCGCTTTAGTCTTGGTAAATCCCAAAATGGATAGAAATTTGTCTATCCTACACCATACTAAGTCCTAGGAGCTTGCTTCAAGCCATACAAGGCTTTCTTCAACCTGCACATATATGACTCTCTGTCATGTGTCTCAAAACCAAGTGGTTGCTCCACATGCACTTCCTCCTCGACTACACCATTCAAGAACACTGTCTTGACATCCATCTGGTGTATCTTCCATTTCATCACTGTAGCTAGAGAAAGTGCTCATCTAATGGAAGTGTATCTGGCTATAGGAGCAAAAGTCTCTTCATAATCAATCCCTTCTTTCTGGGAGAAGCCACGAGCTACAAACCTCACTTTGTATTTTTCTATGATACCATCTGCAGCATGCTTGATCTTATAGATCCACTTGGAAGTCACAACAGACTTCCCTTCAAGTCTTGGGACCACATCCCAAGCATCATTCTTCATGATCGATAGATCATGGCATCATTACTTCATCCCGGATCCTAGGAACTTCAGATTCTTCAATAGATAGATTTGTAGCTGAACAAATGTTGTAGTCCTTCTTTTGTAGGTGATGGTATACGATCTTTCCTACAAGACAAGTTAAATTGCATGATTAGAGACATCTCATAGTTTTCAGAACAAATTCTTACATGTAAAGAAATATGTCATATAGTCATGCAATTATTTTAGCCAATGCTTCAATACAATATTTATCCATATCCCGTAACTTTCTAGATGCCTTCCAATCTCTACCAGAACATAGTTAAGAGTGTGCACAACTCCCAACTTGTCAGCAAAGAGGTTTCATTCTAGATAAGTAGCAATGGAATGTTGTACAATGCCATAGGCCACTTACCCATCACATGCATATTAGTATTATATTGTTCATTAATGAAATTATTCTAATATGCATAATACACACCCTAAGTCTAGGAACATAAGCATATACATCATTGAAGAGTATTATTTAAACAATCAAATATACAAGAAATTACAATTCAAATACTTATCTTTGTTTGTTTGATGGGTGGACTCCCTCTCAATATTTGCTTCCTTGCGGGAACTATTGGAGTGTGCTCCCTCTTGATCTTTGCTTCCCGGATTACCTGTCTTTGAACTTATATCCATCCTCGATCACTTATGCATACTTACTAGTATCATCATTGTGTTATCCTCGAGCTCTCATACACAATCATACATTCATTAGTATAATCTCAATACTATAATACATTATGATTCTAAGTAATATTAAACATGTATGGTCAAGATCATTTCATACACAAATAATAAACATTAGTATTCAAGGTTTCAGGGAATACTTCTTTTACTCATGCATATTCTTATTTGACCATAGGACTCTTCTAGTTACTCATATCATCAATCAAGGTAAGAGACATAATATTCATAAACCCATGATTACTTCCATTTCTAACTTCATGAATAATCATTATCAACCATACAATAGTATAAGATCCTAACACAAGGTAGGATTCTTACTTGATATTGGAAAAACATACCTGGTTATCATATTTGCTAGTTATGTCTAGCAATGTCTTCTTGTTCTCTTCAATGACTTGTGCTAGTAACCTGCATATCTCATAGGTTAAGCATTATAGAACCAAGTTATACATACCTTGTAAGTAGATCTTCTATGTGATCCATGACAATGGATGAATCTTTGTCTTCATGTCACCATGGTCATATGTTCTTGAACTAGAACATGATTTGTCTTTCTTGATGTACATTTCATGTTAGTGGACAACATCAACCTCATACAACAACACAATGCATTAGTACAATCATAAGTGTCAAAACCCTGATCAATGAATATCTTCTATTATGCATTCATATTTTTATGAAAATGATACGACAAGTCTAAAATTAATCAAGATTGTACTAATCTTAATGAAGACAAACATACCATAAACTTAATCATGAACAGATTTCGAAACATACCCGTAAGTCATACATGTTGAGTTTGCTTGTAATATTCTTATGTAAGGTGCCTCATCTCCCTCTGAAACTGGAACTTCTTCACTTATGTAGGTGACTAATCCATTCTCTTCTAGGATTAACCCAATCCACTTTATTTGTAGAAACTGGATCTGGGGTTGGATTAGGGTTTGTCACGGAAACCCTAAAAATTCAAACTTTGAATTGCAAACTTCTGAAAGGATAGAAATATGCACCTTAATGAGTTGATCAACCTGGTATGCTCAGAATTTGAAAACTGCAAAGTTTCACCCCTCAAATTTGCTTTTCAATCTTCCAGATTCACTCGGGAGGATCCTGAATTAGGGTTTGAGTTTCCCGGAGCTTCACCGAACCAAATAGTTTGATCCCAAGCTCTAAAATTTGATTTTTCCAAGTAGCTTCCAGCTATGGTCACAGATTTCAAAAATTCCCATTTTTGCAGAAGCCCTAATTTTTCACCTTTCCGATCAAAGTCCTGAACTAGGGTTTGATCAAGCCCGGCCTTCTGCCCAACCAATTTTTTTTATCTTGGTATCTAAATTTCGATTTTGATTAGTAGCATTCATCCGTGGTCTTCGATTACAAAAATTCCAACTTTCTCCGAAACCCTAATTCCCGGAGCCATGAATGAAGGTGCTCAAAATCCAATTCTGTTTTGACAAAAATATGCACCTGATTGTTTCTGGTGTAACTCTCAAATTTCAAATCTACGGGGTCTGAAAATTCGACCTATGGTATCTAGACCTGTTATCTTTCCAACCCCATAGGTCTGACCTCAAATGGATTCTCTGAGAGAGATTTATGCCAAGTGTCGCAACATGACCTGTTTATGGGATAAAACAGGAGAACGAACTTGTATGGAGTCCCACGTGTCACTGGTTCACTTTCGGCCTCTGAACCTTTGGCTTGTGAAAGTACAGTCCATGCCCTACCTGTCACTTTTTGCTAAATTTCATTTGGATCTTCCTATCCCAAGTTGTGACCTTTTTTCCTAGGTCACCTGTTTATGACTGAGATCTGGAAGAGGCAAAAACCCTAGATTGTACAGATCATAAAACACAAAGTATAATGAATTAGAAGTTGTGCTTCGGAAACAAGGTACATTGGGATATTATATTCGACCTGAAAATGTTTCAGACCCTAAAACTTTGCCAAAATGGATTTATAGAGAAATTTCTACGATGACTGGTTTTTGCTATATCAAGCCCTAGCTTCGCAAGTGCAACAAGTGTCATAAATGCCATACCATGCCTTCTTTCAGGCTAGCTCTGATACCATGTTAGTTTTTCAGAATTTTCAATCTGATCTAGGATCTTAACTGAGAGAATAACATGTATAGCATATCTACAACATATCTACAGCATATCAATCATGGACACAATAATGAAAGCACGTAAGAGACACAGAGTTTCACCGGGGAAAACCAAGAAGGTGAAAAACCCCGTAACTTCCTCAGAGATAGATAGAGCAATGATACAACCCAAGTATAAGAGATAGTCCTCCTAGCAGCAGCTTCTCCTCCTCCACTAATGCACCACTCTCCAATGAGTGTGTGAGAAGTGAATTATTAAATAGAGTGCCTCCCGCACTCTATTTATACATGACTTGACTTGCCTAATAACCCTTTAACCCACATGAATTATACAGGGCCGACCCCAACAAGGTGGTCTAATAATCCATCAAGTATAAGTTACGACACTTACAATATAAATGACGACACTTCCGTATAGAGGAATAATAACATCTCTATAGGAATACAAACACTTCCGTATATAGGAATAATAACATCTCTATAGGAATACAATATACACATGTGAAATAAATTCCGAAGTTACAAATACATCAACAATCCAGTTGGCGATGTCATGAAACTCGATATTCTCTTGGAGAGGAGGATGTCCCATGATTGTTTCGGAGAATATATTGATGTTTCTTCCATTTCCTGGAACCCAGTAAATATTCTGCACGAATGTGCTCCAGGATTCTCTGCAAAGAGCCCAAATCAGTGATTCGTTGACGTTGGGTTGCTTGTCGAGACATCTGAGTATTGGACCATTGAGATATTTTTTCCTGAGCAGTTGACCTAGACGATGTTTCCTATTGGAGATTATATGCCATAGGATTTTTCCAGCTAGTTCTAAGTTAACTTGGTGGGGATCACAGATTTGAAGGCCGCCTGAGCCTTTCGGTTGTTTGACAATGTCCCAATTCGCCAAATGCAATTTTTTTCCTTCGTTTTGCTTGCCCCCACTCCAAAGAAAATATTTTATCAGTTTGCTAATTTGGTTTGAGATTAATTTGGGTGCAAGAAGCATGGATGTTTGATAAACAGGGAGATCTAAGAGTACTGATTTTATCAATGTTAATCTCCCAGCTTGGTTGAGACAAAAGCCTCCCTAATTCCTGATTTTGGTTTTAATTTTCCAGATAGTTTCATTCTAGAATTTAGTCTTGGGACCTTGAGTGATGGGGAGGCCCAGGTATTTGAAGCTTTCCCATTGCTCATGCACTTTGATTCCAAGAATGTGTCTGATGATGGTTGCAGTGTTCTTGTTTAAGTTCTAGGTGTAAGCAACACTTTTTTGTTGGTTAATACTTCCTCCCGACGCATTGCAATACCAATTCAGGCTCTGTTTGAATTTTCGAGCTATGAGGGAGAAGCCACCTCCCATGAGAGGGAGTCAGCAACAAAGAGTGAATGGTTCATGGGCATGGAGTTGGGGGAAATATTGAGGCCAAGGAGAGAGCTAGAGTGGAGATCAGAGTTGAGTTTTCGACTGAGAGAGTCAGCTAGGATGATGTAAAGAAAGGAGGACAGAGGGAAACCTTTCCGAATGCCATGCGAAGCTTGGAAGAAAGAGGCGGGGCATCCATTTATCAGAGGGGAAATCCAAGGTCTACTAATGCAAGTAGAAATCCAGTTTGTGAAGGTTTCAATGAACCCGAAGCATTTCATGATTTTGAGAAGGAAGGAGTGTTTGACATGATCGAAGGCATTGGCCATGTCAATTTTGAGTAACATACCTTTTTATTTTTGCTTCTTGCTGGAGTGGATGGCCTCTTGAAAAAGGATTACGTTGTCAAGAATATGTCTCCCTTTTAAGAAGCCTCCTTGGTTTTCAGAGATGATGTCGGTGAGGAGGGGTTTCATTCTATTTGCTAACATTTTTGAGATGATTTTATAAGAAGCATTGCACAACGAGATTGGTATGAAGCGGCCAAAGGAGCTTGGGTTTGATTCTTAGGTATGAGTTCTAGAAAGGTGGAGTTGGTGCAACTTCCGATCTTTTCCTTGGAATGAAAATTCCTGATCATTCTCATGCAATCGTGCTTGATGTACTACCAGCAGGTTTGATAGAAGTGAATCGAATATTCGTCTGGTCTAGGAGCTTTATCGGGATCAAAGGACCAAATTGTATTGATGACTTCATCTTCGGTGAATAGTTTGAGAAGGTCAATGTTGTTGTCCAGTGTGATTTAATTTGGAATGTGATTGAGGAGGATCTGCTCCTCTTCTTCACTTGCGTTATCTGCTTCCGTGAACAAGTTGGAGAAGTGTTCATACGCTGCCTCTTGGATATTCTCATGCCCATTGACAGTGTGCCCATTTTCCTTTTTGATTTCAGAGATGTGATTGGTTGACTATCTAATTTTTCTTTATTTGTGAAAGAATGAAGTGTTTTTGTCACCAGCCTTTAGCCATGTGCTACGTGATTTTAACCTCCAATATTCTTCTTCATTTCGAAAATATTGATGGAGTTTGACCTACTGATTGAACTCATCCTAGAGATGAGCATTGTCAATTGGGCAGTCATCCATTGAGGTTTGGATGATCTCCAGTTTATCGAAAACGTTTTTCCTTGGATTAGAGGGTGGGGGAAAATTATATTTAGCCCAAATCTTGAGTGCTTTCTTAGTGGAAATGAGTTTCTTTTCCCAAACGAAGGTGGGGGATCCAGTGATGGGAGTATTCCATGCCTTGTCTAAGATATCCCAGAATTCGTCATGGTTTAACCAGATAGGGCTGAACCTGAAAGGGATAGGTATGAGATTCTCTTCATCTTGGAAATGGAGCAGAATCAGTTTGTAATCTGAAGCAAGGTTAGCAAATATTTTTGATGTAACATTATATCCTTTGTCAAGGATACTGCTGTGAAGAAGGAACCTATCCAAGTGGGCCCTAATGTTCCCAATTCCAGCACGCTTGTTGGACCAGGTGTATCTACCTTTTTTGGTTTTTATATCCAAGAGATAGTGAGTGTGGATGATGGCTTCAACCTATGATTTGAAAGCATCCCTACTGGGATTGACTCTTTTCTTTTCATGTGCAAAGAGGATTATGTTCGTGTCTCCTGCAAGAATGAGATTGTGGGGAGCATATGCCTCAAGGAAGTCTTCCAAGAGGCTCCAGCAGTCTATTTTTTTTTCAGAATAGAGGTTAGGAACATACATGTTGAAGAGCGTTATTTGAAGGTTGCTTTGATTGTGTGTGAGCTTTGTGTAGATCCAGTGTTGAGTAGCGAAGGAGTTTCGAAGATGAAACTTGTCGGAGGATCAAAGAGTTTCTAAGACACCAGAGGCTCCTCTTGCACTTACTGCCATTCTAGTATTCTTCTTCCACTTTTCTTTTCCAATGGCGAGGGTGGTGCTTTCATAGAGTTTGGTTTCTTGGAGCATGAGAATGTCTGGCATACCGATGTTTTGAAGGTCTTTGAAAGCATCTAATTTGTCAGGGTTTCCCAGACCTCTGCAGTTCCAAGAAACCAATTTCATTATTTACTATTGTAGCTATAGGGCACCCCTCCTAATGTGTCTCCTACTTTCTTCCCTGCAATCCTAGCTTTGGTATTTCTATTGAAGGCCATGTAGAGAATAGCTTGAGATCCTTGCATCTTTTCATGTTCAGCTTCTTCCTCTCTTATGTCTTTGCTTGATTTTCGCCCGGGTTTCATCGAGGATTTATCAACAAGGTCATCTGAGGAGGTGGGAGAAGCTGCCGTTCTAGACTTGGTAATTTTTGCATAGGAAGGAGAGGGTGCTTCTGTAGCATTTTTGGGACTTGCAGTGTTCTAGGGAATGGGTTGTCTTGGGGATTCATGAGCCAGAGGGGTCTCTTGAGGATCTTTGCGTTCAAATATTTCTCCTTCTTTGGGAGCTTCATAGGTTTCTTGATTTTTGGGGATTTCAAGGGTTTTGAATCTATTCTCGTTGTTGGTGGTCTTGGATTTTTGCTGGTGGGGATTCCTCCCTAGGACGTGGTTTTATTTAGAGGGGGATTTTGGTCTAGATCTGGGGTTAGTATTTTTTTGGACGGTTGTCCATTGATTTGATTTCCTTTCAGAATCTAGATCTGTGGGTTTTTTTTGCAGTAGCTCGCGAAATGGCCATATTCATGGCAATACCTGCATTTGAAAGGTATTTGATCATAGTCCAGCTCCTGGATGTGGGACCATCTAGACATAGTGATATTTATTGCTTAGGGGAGGCCATGCTCGAGGTCGACTTCAACGCAGATCCTTGCACATGCATATTGATTCTTTTTGTCTGCTTTGTAAATGTATTTTCCGAGGACATTCCCGATGGCTTCAAGTGATTCAGCATTCCAGTAGTGGAGAGGGGGATACAAAAGTCTCACCCAAAAAAGGATCGTGGAGGGGACGTCTTGAGTCGGATCGAAATCAAGATTCCATTTATTTAGATATAGTCCCTATGGTCCCATGAAGTATGGTCCATTCCTGAAGATCAACTCTTGATCTTTCTTGCTATCGAAGACAAAGATGAAGAATCCCTTTCCTAGAAGGTAAGAGTTGACATCTTCAGAGATGAGAGGTCTCAAATTTTTTTGGACCCAAGACTTGGTGGCTTTTGGAGAGGGCCACAAGCCTATAAATTGTCCGATTAAACCCCTTCCTTAGATATTGAGAGAAGTTTTGCACGATTTCTCAACCGAGAGTGCTACCATGGGAATTTCGAAGGGTAACATGACTACATCAGGTGAAATCAAACCTAAGGTTGACTCAGTGGTTAAATAGAAAATAAAAGAAAAGAAGAAGTTGGTCCATCTACTTCAAATAGAGATTTTTAGGATGAAAAAATTGAAGAAATGTCTAGATTGATTAAAAATTTGTTAAATAAACTACCTAGAATGGAAGATAACGGGAATAAACCTCCTATATTTTCTCAAGAGGGAGGACCTAGAAATCAAAATCAATATAAAATACCTTTGAACCCATAGATTCTTCCAAGAGAAAGGACAAATCAAGGTCAACCTATTTCCCCCACACTTAGAAATAATAAATTATTAGAATACTTTATTGAAAAAACATATACATAGTCACAAGAAGAAATTCATTGGGTCCAATATGATATAAGAACTACTCATTTGACTCAAAATGACTATGAAATATCTTTAAATTCTAATCAATATTTTTCTGATGAATATGTAAATGGTGGAGGTGAATTATGTTCATTCCAATATAGGTTATTTGTATATAGTCTCCAATCATAATAACACAATAAATATGATCTTAGGCCAAGGCATATTAAGCATAATGATCAAGTACAACCAAAAAATATTCATGTATTTTAGTCAAAGGACAAAGAGATACTCAATCCTGAAAAGAAAAATAATGCACCAAAGTTTAAAGGAATTGATATGGAGTAGAGAGAATCAGATAAAATAATCACTCCTTTCAATCTAGAACTGATCTAGAAAATATAAAGATTCTTACTCCATTCACTGAACTTGTTAAAATTCCAGAGTATTATAAGAAAGTTTCAAAATTGATTGACTGCCCAAACCCTATAGTACAACTAGACACTCAATTTAGAAGATGAACATCATGTTGTTATGTTTGGGCCATAAATTGAAGAAAGAGAATATACAATAGCACCTTTATGTATTACTCTTATTGTTCATGATCATATGTTACACAATCATATGCTTGACTCAGGGGCTTCTCATAATCTAATGCCTAAAGTAATTATGGAGAAGTTGGGTTTGGAAATAATTAGGTCAGTACCAAGATTTACATTAATTTAATTTGAGAAAATTTAAATGCATGGGTATGATAAAGGATTTAGTTGTAAATATAGCTCAATTACCACGAAAGAGTATTGTGATGGATGTGGTTGTTGTCGATGTACATACAAATTATGGGATGTTGTTATCAAGGTCTTGGGGAGTTAAATTGGGTGGAACATTACATATGGGTATGACATATGATATTGTTTCTATTTTTGGAGGTGAAAGTACAAGATTGCATCAATAATCCAAGATTGCATATGTGCTTTGTGATCATAATATCCCAAAGAATCACCCCTTTTATTCATTCGAGGATAATTTTGGATGGTGTATATTTTCTATATATAGTGGAATTGAATATAGCACAAAAGTTAGAGATTTGTCTCGTAAAAAGACAGAGAATTTTGAAAATGACATATGGAAACAATATTTTGATGGGGCTTCCTCTAAATAAGGATCGGGTTCCAATATCATTCTAATTTCTCCCTCGGGAGAAAAAATTTATTGGTCATATAAATTGGATCTCAAAATCACCAACAATGTTTCTAGGTATGAGGCTTGCATTTTAGGATTAGAGGATACAAGGAAGAGGAAAAATTACAATTGTTTCAATTTTTGGAGATTCAAAATTATTTTTTTGTGAATTTAAAATTATTTATCAAACAAAACATCCTAAAATGAGAGCTTACAGGAATCAGGTTTGGGTCCTAATAGAGATTTTTTTCTCATATTTTAGTATTAATGCATTGTATAGGAAGTCAAAATAGTAAGTGGATTCCTTAGCAGTGGCTGCTAGCACTTTTAAACCTCCCTCTATTCCACAATTAAGGTATGATGTTGTCATGAGGCATAGACTATCGATTCTAGATAATAGTAAGCATTGGCGAGTCTTTGAAGATAATAAAAAAAATAAAAACACTCTTAGTAATGATAAATGAATTTTATGCTACACATATTGACCAAGATGAAAATGATGAGGATGAACTTTCAGAAGAAACAAAAGAACAGTTTGATCCTGATTTTTCAAATATCATAGAAGATCATAAAATCCTGTAGTTAAAGGATAACTATATTCCTAGAGGTCTTGTATTTTTAGAAACTATTTGATAGAAATTATGTGGTAGTTAATACCTCTATTCATCCACGATATAAACACGTGGAAGATTTCAATATTGGAACTAAAGGAGAGCATAATTTCATCAAATTTTCAAAGTCCCTATATATTGATGAGAAACATAGGTACATGGATCTATTCAAAGAATTTGTTGATGAAGTTTTTGTTGGAATATTTAAACCCATTCATGTCATTTAACACCTTAGGATAGCATTATTGATCATTTTTTATTAATTCTTAGGTGTTAGACTATGTAGTTGGCTAAATTATGCATTGTGTGGACCATAAGCATCCTAGACTCACCTGGGCGCATTTCAGAAGATTCTGGATAAGATTTCCTTGGATTCTGGATGATCTTATCCAATCCTAGAATACAAAGGCACCTTACTACTTTTTACTGATTTTTACCACTTTTTGGTGAAAGGTGAAAGCTAGTTGACTAGTCTTAACTATTTTTTGGACAACTCATCCTCCATGATGTTTCTTCCTTCCAAATTTTGGATTTAGCATGATTTTCCATCATGTATCACCATATGATCACTAATTCAGAAATTCGTGAGCCTTAGAGGTGACTTGGAAAGCACACTTTCCACCTAGGGGGGTTTTGCATATTTTTAGTAACCTTGCTTTTGTGAAGATTCGAATGGAAACCTTTTGCTTTAGAATATTTGATGTAATGTTATATATTTTTAGCCTATTATTTTCCCAAGGTTGGTTGAGGTATTATTATTCATGAGAGTAATTATGTTTGCATCATACTTGGATGTTTTTCAGTGTTCTTGACTAGTTGTGTGAGGTAACTTGTGAGAGTATGAAATTTCTTGATCAGATCTTGGGGTGAACTAAATTTCACATGGTATCATATCTATTAAGATATTATTTTCTCCTTTATTGCCTTGTAGGATCCAACCAGTCTAAAGAAGGGTGCATTCAGTCACCTACAGGGCACATTCAGTCACCCAAAGGGCACAACTAAGCATCTTGGGGTGCACCCAAACCAATCAAAAATCTATTTCAGATCTGCCATGGATCATTCACATCAGATCATCCTCATTCCGTTCAATTATTTTTACTAGAAAGCATAGATGGTGATCATGTTGAGGAGAAAAGGCCTCTGCAGGGTGACCATGGCAACTGAAATTGAGCCTACCTAAGCAATTGAGAAATCAATGTGTCACAACAAAAGAGATGAAGCCTATGGTATCATGTCTCTCACAAAATCAAGGGATCTTTTATTCCATCTATATGGTATTACCACTCCAAATGAAGTCTGGGTGAAGCTCCAAGATTTGTTTGGAAAGACATGTGAATTAAGAGGTCACCAACTAGATAATGAACTTGTTTCATTGAGTCCACATAATTTCGAGAACCTTCAAGACATCTTCTAAAATTTCAAGTCACTTGTTCTTTAATTGAATCAATGTGGAATTGATAAAAAAGATGAGCAATTATTCTTAGCCATCCTCTCCAAGATTGGACCTAATTATTCAGTATTTTTTTTGACCTTCCATGCCACAAGGAAGGTAGTTTGAAACTGGAAGAGTCTGATAGTCTCATAATTCATGGAATATCTTACACAAAAACAAGACAAGTTGGCCTTGATGGGAGAAATAAAAAATCCATCAAAATATCATTGCTTGGCTGTTGGATATTCAAGGAGTTCGAAAGGAAAGAAGAAGGGCAATTTCAAGAAACCCACTGATCAGAAGAAGGACAAAAACAAATTCCATGAAGACTCCTCCAACTTCAAGAGGAATCTGAATAAGAAAAAAGAGAAGGAAAAGTGCACCTATTGCAACAGAGGCTTTCATCCTAAGAGCTCCTGCATGAAGAATAACATTGATCAAATGGCTCAACTCCTAGAGAAAGAAAATATTTCTTTTCCTAAGAGCGCAAGAAGGAAGGATGGAGGACAAAATTATGAAGACAAGGAGCGAGTGCATGCACTTATGGAAATCACATCAAGTCCTACATATTTTTTTATTGATTCTGGAGCTTCAAGGAACATGGTATCTACAAGAGAGATCTTCTCCTCTCTTGATTCTTCTAGTGGTCCAACCATTGTGTTCGGTGATGATTCTGAAACTTCAAGAAAAGGTAAAGGCAACATTGATTTAGAATTGGCTCATTCACTAATGTGTTGTATGTTCCAGGACTTGCTATGTAATATCCAAGCCAAGAATTGGCCAGAATAATAACTCCAGCTGTCGAATTTATCAGGATTTTAACTAGTAATTTTTAAGCAATTTATTTATGGAGTGCAGGGTGTAAGTGAGGGGTAATAGAATACTGATAAAGGATGGTAGAGATGAATTTTGATTATGTATTTTATATGGATAATTTGCAGAAGAAATATTATTCAAAGACTGACAATGAGCCCCATGCACAAGGTATTGGAGCCTTTCACTTTTCAACAATAGACAAGTCTGTTGTCTACTTCGAGGCTTCTTGGGCTTCCAACATATGCATAATATACTGGGATGGAATAAAGGGGAATCAATATGATTTATGTATTTAAACATGCCTAATGGAAATTATAAAACATCAATTGGGAATTGGTTTGAGAGTTAGTGAGGAGTTGGATTGTTATGCTGATTTTTGGGCGTGGCTTCCCAAATGGTGTATGTCCCTCCCAAATTCTAATTTTGAACATTATATGTGGTTAAAAGTTCTATGTGTGAACAAAAAAAACTTAAATAACCTGATTTGGATCATCTGAATGGATTCTATGAAATTTCTTCCAAGACTAGTCCTCAGAAAGTGCCCAATGAACCTAGGGGGAGGAGTTAAACTTGTATTTGACCACTGTAAGATTTAATTCTGTATTTAATGGAAATATTACAGCTTATAGGATTTAAAATACATAGCATAAAACTTTACATCACATCATTACATTTACAGAGAACTTATATGCCATAAAAAGCCCTCAAAACCCCCCCTAGGTCTACTCAATCCTTCAATAAACATATATATGGCTGAAAATATTTATGTAATGGATTAGGAGAGTTATATCAGAAATTATAAATCATATAATCAGCTTCATACATATACCATTCGAAAATAAAGTGCTTGAATGGTGAAAACTACTCCAAAATAAGCTAGAAAAACAATACTGGAAGCCATTATTACATAATGAGCCTCTGGTGCATATTTATATGAGAAGATGATAAGATATTAGGACAGATTTTAGATGTTTATTACAGAGCTTTGATGGGTGAAAAACATCATCAAACCATACTCTCCAATGACAGAAGGAAAGAGGATTCAATCCTGCATTTTTTCACCTCTTTGAGTTCAAAACATGACACCCTTGGGAAATTTCGAACTGGAATCACTTGGACATGATAGAATTCGAATGAATGGTTGTAAGTTCAACTTCGTATATGAATATTTCCATCACTCATCAGATCCTTCATCTTATTGATCTCTGGAAATATTCCAATGGAGCAAACCTCCCACCAACACCCTACAATACTGGAAGAATGGGGAAGAAGAGAGGGGATAAGGAGAAGGATTCTTCTTTGAACTCTTGGTGGCTGATCAATGGTTTTGAATGCCGAATATCAGACTTTAATGGATGCAAACTTATCTTCAATGGCTGCAAATGGATATTCAATGGCTTCCAATTAGTCTTCAATAATTGTTAGAGAGATTGAGGGAGAACAATAGAATAAACTAGACCAAATTGGCTAAGGGGAGCATCACCCAAATCAAGTTGAGGCAAATCACTCAACAAGAGAAGCTAAATCTCTCACATTCAATTACAAAATAGTCAAAAGATGTGAATGGGAGTTGGAATCATTCTTTTATAGAATCTTTGATGACCTCTCAACAAGTTTCCCCTTGGATGACCTACTAGAACCCTTCACAAATGCGCCCCCCCTTGGGTGGATGAGCTTTCCTGCTTTAATGTATTAACAAATCCCAAGAGCTCTAGTTTTGTTACACGATGAAATTTTTGAATTGGAAGTATGTTGGAAAGGGATTCAATTCTTGAAGAGTAAATTCACCATTCAAATGGTAGATGAATGATGCATAATGAATATTTTTGTTATGTGACATAAATTTCCAACCATCAACAGTCTCAATAGAATCTACCCAAGAAGAGTGAGTTTCTATTCCGGTGTGTGGATGATCAAATGCATAAATGATTTGGAATCCAAATGTAGATTGGCATTCAAGAAATATAGAATTTTTGTTAGGTTTTAGGCCAATCCACATTTTTGTCTGCATCACTTACTCCTAAAAATGTCCTAATGCGACTAATATCCCTATTAAGGAGTCAAAGATACCATGGAAATGTTATTTGTTGTTGTTTAATGTGTTGTTATGAGACCTAGATGATGCTTTCAAGGACCAAGGCTTGAATTTCCTCTATAGGTCATGTGCAAGGCCTTGAGGGAGATATAGGGGGAGAGAGGGGGGGTGGGGAGAGAGAGAGGGGGGTGGAATGGGGGGAGGGGGAGAGAGAGAGGGGGATGGAATGGGGGGATGCATAGAGAGAGAGAGGGGATGGGGTGATAGAAAGATACATAGATAAGATGGAGGTGTGACTGATAATAAAGAGAGAGCATATGAGATTTTAAGAGAGTGTTCACTCTTTTAAGGGTGTGTACATGCTTTTAAGGGTGTGTTCACACGTTTAATATCATGTGCATGATTTTAAGATCACATGCAAAATTTTAAGGGCAAGTGCACACTTTTAAGAGCACATGCACACTTTTAATAGCCTGTGCGTGTTTTTAAGAGTGTTGTTCATAATTTTAACCTATGACTGGGAAGTTATAGAGGTCACCAATGTACCACTGAAAACATACAGAATCTAAAACAATATCTTTCCTCAATGAAAAAGAACTAGTGTTAGCACGCTAAGTAAAACTACATTGAATACAAGAAGTTTGATCCAAGCTTGAAACTCTAAGTCCTTGATCCACAATCCTAAGTAAAGAAAATACAAAAAGGAGATACATTCCTCAAAACATTTGGATACATAGACATGAAAAATCAAACATGAAACTCATACATAAATGAAGCATGAAAGATTAACTAGATTTAGTTCATAAGATAGACACAATTGTTTATGGGAAAATACAATCTCTTGTATTAATCATATAAATGACAACAAGCTATACCTGATTCTACAACAAGCACTGACGAAACCATGTTCTGGGATCTTGATCCTATCATTCTTTATATATTCAGCCATCATTTCAATACATAAAGGGTTCTCCCCCCTCCTATATCCTTCCCTTTTTATTTATAGCAAATTTGGGAAGATAGGTTTGAGAGGTAAGTAGTTGGGGAAGGTATGGTAGTTAGGAAAACTACCATAACTATCTCAAATTGGATTTTGATTTTGATTTTTTGTGATTTTAGGAGGAACCCGTGGGTATGAACTTGACAACAAGCAAGTGACCCATGAGTATTATGCTAGCAAGCAATGTGTTGGCTGTATAATTGTTCCTGAGGTTTTTTAGAAAGACTGAGGTTTTGCATGGTTTGAGAACTAGCAAAACCCCTTTTTCATTGTCCCTTTTGGCAACAGTCTACGAGCAGATTAAGGTATCACCCGAGCTGAAGATAATGGAGAGGCTACGGAATCAGGTTTCCACAACTAGGTGATGAGCGTTTAAACAGACTGGCGAGCAGCGCGTTACAGGACTCGCGCTGTGAACTGGGGAGTGCGTGAAGTTCACCTTCTTCGCGGCTGACAATTCTATAAGATGAGGACACTTGTACAAATAGCGCATCCACGGACTGCGCGTTCGGGGAATTTACTCGATGATAGGACAACACCATAGAGGAATGTGCTTCCTCCCAATACTTATGCAACTTCAAGGGACTTTATGTAGTGTGAAATGATGCATTTAACAAGCACAATAGTTTGCAAACCTTCCGAATTAAACAATATGAGGGATTATAATGTAACTGCGCACTTCTGATGCTGCGCTCAGGGAATCGCACTATACCAACTTCATGGATTTAAGTGTTTACCCGATTGACTTATGCATTCAACTGAATTAGAAATACTTATGCATTTAACATTCATTCACATATGTTGATACTTAACATACTATTCCCATCATTATCCTTGTGGTGAATACATATAAAAGAAAAAACACATGAACTCATAAACAAGGTTTGGACCATTCAACATAAGCAAATACACAGATGCAACACATAATCAATCACATAACGCAGAATTTAACATGGTTCACCCCCAGGATGGGAGCTACGTCCACAACAACTATTGTTATATTATCTTTGGAAGGGTACAACAGTTCCAGTCTGCACACTCAGCTGTAGACTCTCTTCTCTCTCAGTAGATCTCTGCGCATGCAGCTGCAGATCCTTTTACAATAGCATTCAACAACACAAAATAAGTATTACTCAATATTTAGCAATTTACAATTCAACCCTTTCCCTTACAAAAAATGCCCTTTTATAGATCATGCTTGAAGGTCACGTCTTTACAATCAAGTGGGCCAAAACCCTACAGTTTCCCAAAAATGGTGCGGTTAACCACCACCCTACTTGTCGCTATCGACAGCTTACTCCACCTGCTTCAGGCCGCCTTGTTGGGCCACTCGTGGCTTACATGCCCTTCTAATAGCCGTATTCATCATAAAATGGTTACAACTGCATCGTGATCTGTCACTTTCCACCCCTTTAGCTTGCATGTCGTCATCGACCTCGTGGCTTAGCTCCTTAACTGTTTGCCGCCACTCTCATTGACAGGCCACTTTCCTCTATCTCCGCTCTGATTCTCACTCAAAATAGCTTGCTTTCACAGCTCGACCTTCCCTTATAGTATTTACCAAAAATAGTTGTTGCGCTAGCACTGCGCACCAACATAACTGTGCAAAACTTAGTATGCACTCCAAACTGCGCACTCTGCAAAACTATGCCATTTCACTTTGATCCCCGAACTGCACAGTTTCCAAAGCTGTTGTTCATAAAATTATGCCAAATTGGTCCATGCCCAACAGGACCTTAACACTTACCTGTGGATCGCCCCCGTTCCACTCCTGCTAGCCGACTTCTCCTGCGTATCTTCGGCAGTGCTTAACTTTGCAGTGAAGTTTTGCAAAGTAATGGTGAGCTCTGCAATCATTTCCTTTTCCTTATTCTCGAATTATTTTATGGTCTCCAGCATCGCCTGCGAGACCTTCACCTAGGCTTGCTCTTTCAATGTGCCCTCTGACGACTAAAGCTCAACGAACTTCTCATCAATGTGTTGTATTAGTTCGATCCCTTCCTCCTCTATAGTCTGCAACTGCGCAGCAGTGACAACCTCTTTTTCTCTTAGCGCCATCAGCTCTTTTTGTGGCTCCTTTACCTCGTTAAATTTTTGCATCTTTTGTCTTACTGGTAAAGTCTTTAATTCTGCGTTTGCAACATCAATTTCTTGCTATGTTTACTGCTGATCACTTTTGATCTTCTGAAGTACTGGATCCTTGTTTAATCTGGCCAAAACTGTGTTTACCTCCTCAAGCAAGTCTTGACACCTCGCCACTTCGGACGAGATATTGTCTATAGTTTCTTTTACTTCTTCACTTGGGGCTGCGTGTTGATCTAGTGGGATACTGGGTTTCTTGGCCTCCAAGTATGCAATCTTCCCTTTATAGGAAATCTCCATTTCCATCATCTCTATAGTAAGGGATTCTACTTTTGTGCCAATATTTATGATTGTATCCTCGACAATTGCTTCTTCTTCGCATTTGTCAATATTTGCACATACCGCTGATACCGCTTATTTGAGTTTGCGTTTTCTTTCTCGAGCCTTGGATAACTCCCTCATGTGCCACAATGATTCTTGTTTCAACTCGTCGAGGCTTTCCCTCAGCTGGATATTTAGTTCATATGAGGCAATTCCTCTTTCATGAATCTCCTCCACAATCTGCATGTGCAGATTGTTTAAGTCCTCAAGTGGTAATGACCTAATGTTGAGGTCAAAATGTTCCAAGCTCGTTGCTGCTTTGGTTACCTTATCATTTGGGAAAATAAGGTGCCTAGGTTCAATATGCGCCACCCGAGGGTGCGCACTCATAGTACGGGACTGTCTCTTTTTCCTTCTTGTCCCTCCTGACTTCCCCTCTGAATCTGATCCGTGGACCAAGTCCTGTTGGCCTTGTCCAAGCTGCGCGACCATTGTTTTTACTGTTTCTACTGCCTAAAGGAGGCTTAGTTGCATCTCTTCTTGTTTCACCTCTTTCTTTGTGGGGGTTTCCTCGCATATTTCCTGCACCTTTGTTGTGCTGGTCTCAGAATCATCTGCGTGCCGTATCGACACCAACTTGGGCTTATTGGCCTTTTGCTTCTTATGTGGGCCTTTTCCCGATGAGGGGCTCGCAGTTGCTTTTCGCTTTTCTCCCGATTTTCCATCCGGCTTGAGCTGCGAAGTGCCCTATTCCTATTCAATTGGCGTGCCCTTGATTTCTTACTTATCTTTGTCTTTTTCTTCCTCGGAGTCAGAGTTGATATCCTCAATGACATCCACCTTCCAATTCGCCTGCCATTCTTCCATCATTTGTTCTAAGCCTTCGACATCCATCCGATAGAAGCCTGGATACCATAATTCTCTATCTGAATCATCCCTTGGATGAATGTATGTGAGATGGAGGTCGGCCCTGAACCTTAGCCTTCTCCTATACATAGTTTTGACCTTCTTAGATATGCACAGTGTTTGATGAATCGCAATGCATAGACTTTGATAGTAGATAAAAAATATCATTATTCTTGCGTTGTGTGTTGGACTTCGCGTTTGCCCAAAGATTGGCATACCACATCCCTTTGCATTCTCCTTCATAAAGTGTTTGTCCTTGGTATAAAAGTGGCTCTTTCCAGCCGACGAATGCGATGAGTACCAATAGCCAGCTGTAATGAAATGATGAACCTTTTTCTTGAGTCTCTTTGATATCATCCAAGAGCTGATTGAGCAAATACTTCACCCAATTATAAGTTGTTCCATTCTTTGCTTGAGAAACGAGGAGGATGGGTGTGGCCATCCCCTCTGCCGGTCGACATTTGCGCAGTATCTTCGGGCTAGCAACTGAAGTGTGAAGCATGTAGCTTTACACTGGATAGTGGATGTGAGGAAGCCCCACTTTCCCCTTATTGCGCCGAAGTCTTCTTTCATCTTGATCGTTACTTCTTTGTCCCGTTTCTTGTTAGCGAACTCGAGCTTGGGATCTGCGCCTCTCTTGCTCAAACCTGTGATCCCGTGTATTAAATCGATATTGATATCGATTTTTCTGTCTAGCTAGAGATATCCCGAATGTGTGCACAAAATCAGGGTGCACACTACTGCATTCATCTCTGGACTTCTGTCAAAGTGGGGAATTTGTAGCAGATTAAGCAACCCCGATTTTTGTAGTCCTCAAATCTCCTCTTTTACTTGAAAAATTTTGTTTCCTTGCTCATTAGTCTAACGAACCATGTATTGGTCAGGATGAAATTTCTCGTATTTATTTCCTTCGTATATTTTCCTTCTAACAAGTCCTAATCTTCGAACTTATAGGTCCACTCTCCCCAAACGATTCCCAGTTAATCTTTCCGTGGTTGGACACTAGTGGTAATGGAATTTCATAGTGGGCATTTCTTTCCAAAGCAATGGGTGGTGCATCGTATTTCTTTGGCATCATGTAATTGGGTACCATATGAATGGGCCGAGCTTGAGGTAACTTTGATGGTGGTGGCATCTGCACACCTATTGGATTTGTCTTCTCTGGTTCGTTAGCCTTGTGCTTATCTTTCTGCATCCCAGTTGTATTTATTGATGAACTTCAAGATGACCCGCCTTTCTTTGTTACAGGGTTCTTTCCTAGTGTCAACATCACCCCTTGAATTCCTGAGTGTTTAAATATTCTGTAATGACCCTTTTTCAAAATTCTATTAAAATGCCAATTTTTCTACTTTTTCCCCAATTTCGACCTTTGACTAGTTTAACTGTTTTGACCTCCAAATCAACCCAAATGCTTCCAAATATTCTGTAGGAGTGTATGAATGGTATTTAGACTTGAATATAAGGTTTAGGGATGTTTTATGGCCCTCCAAATACTTCTGCAAACTTTATTTGTATTCTGATCAATATAGGTAATTTTGACTAGTAATTTGTGCATCAAATCCCCCCCGGGTAACACTGAAAATGGCATTCCAAATGTCTCCAAAATCCCACAAATTTATGAAAAGAGGTATATAATGTGTTAATTATGTGATTAAGGTCTCATATGCACCATTAATTGATTTTTACTACTGTTCTAACTCTCTCACATTCAACAGCAAAAACCCCCAATTCGACCCTTGGGGAAATGGCACTATTTCACCTCCCAATACAACTAAACTGAGTAAAAATGCTTCAAATGCTCAAGCACAGTACATGAAACTTGTAGAAGACATCCATGGCATTATATTGATCACAAATATATCAGATAATCATCCATCCATTCGAAATAATCAACATTATAGTGTCATACATCAATGCATTGGGGAAATGGACATTGTTTGCTCATTAATCAATAGTTTTGCATACAAACAGTGGGTATTTCGAAATGAGACTTTCTGAATATTAATAACAGAGGATATGAATCTATTACAATCAGAAATATATAATGAGAAGCTCTCTCAAGAAGCACAATTGCTCACCAAAAACGCCCTCCCTCAAGGAGCATGAATATGCTTTCAAAACTGGAAACAGTGGAGAGAAAGTGCTGCACTAAACCAAACCATGAAACTTCCTGTAGCTTCTACCTGCAAATACAAACTCCATTAAAGCACCATGAAATACTTGAGTGGCCTCTCCAAACACCAACTTGGATGGGAATCTTTCACCCTCGAAATTGGCTAAGGCAATAAACTAGTCATCCACTAGCTCTCTCTTCACAAATGCAATTTTTCTCAAATCATCAAAAGCCATTCTCATTCTTCATTTCTACATTTGATAACCAACATTATCCTTCTAAGGGTCTAAATCCTCTCAATATATTCAATAGATTTCCATTTAGGAAATATTCCACATTTGCCACTTGTCTCCTAGTTCCAACCTTCCATCTTCTCCCAAATTCGATTTTGAGTCTCTTTGGCTTCTCCAACTCCCAAATTCACCTTCCTTGAGCCTATTTTTGGTGCTGACATGTAATAGTGGTTAGATGTCAGAGGTCAGATCTGCAATTTGTCATAGTTGTCATAGATGCTCCATCATTGGTGTCATAGGGGCTAGCGAATCTAGCCCAAGTGTCCACAAACTTCTACTTTGACTCTTTATCTTCCATGGAGGTTACCAATCCTTCCCAATTCGACCTAAGATGCTCAATGACATGTGTTATGACTTACCAACTCACCCAAGAGTGTTCACATTCCCATTAATTCAAATTTGCAAAAGAGAGATACCATGTATTATGAAAAATCAAGCTAGTGTGGGTCCCACCACCTCCACATGTCTCCAAAACCACTTGCCACTTAGAATTTATCTTGAATTTATTCATTCACCATATTTATTAAATGATTGAACCCCTCTAATGTCTAAATATCATTTATTAGCTTCCTTATTACCATCCCACATGTGCTCATCCAACCTAGGAAACTAGTAGGATTGATGGGATTGTCTTACTATGCACTTATTTGAATGGGGACATTACAGTCCTCCCCACCCAAGATTGCTTGTCCTCAAGCAATTTCAGATTTGGATGCTGCAAAATATTCTCCTCTTCCCATGTGGCATCTTCATTTGGTAAGTCCTTCCATTGCACTAAATATTCTTTGATGATTCTACTCCTCAACCTTCTTTCCCGTGTCTTCAAAATCTTTTCTATAACAAGTGTGAGCTGACCTTCATCATCCAAAGGAGGAAGTATTTCTGAAGTGATGATTTGCTGACCAAGATCTTTCTTGAGACAAGAAACATGAAATACATTGTGGATTTTACTCCCTTCCGGAAGTTCTAGTTCATATGCTACTTCTCCAACCTTCCACACTACCTTGTATGGCCCAGAGTACCTTGGTTTTAATTTTTCTGCTCCATTCTTTTTTAGAGATGTTTGTTTATAAGGCTTCAACCTTAAATATACTAAATCATTGACTTGAAAGGTTCTTTCTTATCTATTCCTATCAGCATATTGTTTTTGCTAATTTTGAGCAACCTGCAAATTGTCTTTCAAGAGCTTTAAAATTTCTTGGCTCTCTTCCACCCAATATTTAGCCTTTGGGGCTCTACTATCACCAAATATAATGTCAGAAAATGTAAGTGCATCATAACCATATAATGCTTTGAAAGGAGACATTCCTATTGACATATGATAAGTGGTGTTGTAGCAAAACTCACCCAAGTGTAGCCATTTTGCCCATGCTTTTTGCTGCCCTCCCACATAGTTTCTTAGGTATCCTTCCAACCATTGGTTTACCCTCTCTGTTTGTCCATTAGTTTGTGGATGATAGCTGATACTTGGATTCAATTGAGTGCCTACCAATCTAAAAAGTTCTTTCCATAAAGCACCCATGAATCTACTATCTCTATCACTGACAATGCTCTTGGGGAGACCATGCAATCTAAAGATTTCTTTGAAAAAAATATCAGCCACTTGTGCAGCACTAACAGGTGATGTAACAACAAAGAAATGAGCAAATTTCGTCAACCTATCAACTACCACATAGATGCAATCCTTACCCAAGGATTTAGGCAATCCGGTGATGAAATCCATGGAAATACTGTCCCATTTTTGCTCTGGAATGGGCAATGGTTGTAATAGGCAAGCTGGACATGTAAGTTCTGATTTGTTTTGTTGACATGCTTTACATTCATTCACATAATTCTGAACATCTTCCTTCATCCCCTTCCAAAAAAATCTTTGCCTCAACTGTCTATAAGTTTTGAAGATCCCCGGATGGCCCACTAGTGGGGAATCATGTGCTTCTTGCAAAATTCGGTACTTGAGCTTGGAGTTATGAACTAAATAAATTCTTCCCTTATAATATATCATCCCATTCAAAATCCTATAATTATCATCCCCTTTGATTCTATCCAACACATCACAAGCAAATTTGTCTTTGGCATATTCAACTAGTAGCATGTTTTTCCAATCCTTGGCAATATCCATGAGAGAAAAAGAAGGCCTTCTTGACAAAGCATCTGCTACTATATTATTCTTTCCTTCGACATATTCAATATCAAAATCATAAGCTTGAATCTTGCTTACCCACTTTTGTTGCCTTTCATTTAGATCTTTTTGGGTGAGAAAGTGTCTTAGACTATTGTGGTCAGTTTTCACCACAAACTTGCTGCCCACCAAGTATTGTCTGAATTTGGCCAATGCATGCATAATGGCCAGCATTTCTTTATCATAGATGGAGTAAAGTTTTTCATGAGGCTGCAACTTTCTGCTCTCAAAGGCTATGGGGTGTTGGCCTTTCTTTAGGACATCCCCTATTCCTCCACCTGAAGCATCACATTACACAACAAAAGGTTTAGTAAAATCAGGAAGTGCAAGTATGGGACAACTACTCATTACCTCTTTCATTTTTTGGAAGGCCTTTTCAGCCTCTTCATCCCACTTGAAAGCATCCTTCTTAGTCAAATTAGTGAGTGGAGAAGTCAACTTGGAGAACCCTTTCACAAATTTTCTGTAGTAGGTGCATACGCCAATAAAGCCTTTCAATTCGGTAATATTTTTTGGAGATGGCCATTCCAAGATAGCCCTGATTTTTCCATGTGTACCTTCACTCCTTCTTGCCCAATAATGTGCCCAAGATACAGTAGTTCTTTCATCCCAAACTCACATTTTGATATTTAGCAAATAAGGACTCTTCTTGCAAGATTTTCAACACAATCTCTAACTGTTGCAAATGCTCTTACCATGTTTTACTGTAAATGAGAATATCATCAAAGAAAACCAAAACAAACCTTCTTAGTTGCTTGCAAAATATCCTATTCATACATGCTTTAAAGGTGGCTGGAGCATTATTTAACCCAAAAGGCATGACAAGAAATTCAAAGTGGCCAAAATGACATCGAAAAGCAGTCTTTTGCACATCTTCATCTTTCATTCAAATTTGGTGATACCCTGATCTAAGGTCAATTTTTGAGAAGTATTTGGCCCCATGTAGCTCATCAATCCTAGGAATAGGATACCTATTCTTGATAGTCTTTTTGTTCAAGGCTCTAAAATCTATGCACATTCTCAATGTTCCATCTTTTTTCTTCACTAGCACTACTGAAGAAGCATAAGGGCTAGAGCTTGGTCTAATGAGTCCCAACTCTAGGAGTTCTTGGATAGATTTTTCAATCTCATCTCTGAAATTTTTAGGATGTCTATAAGATGGTATATGAATGGGTGAAGTGCCCTCCTCCAAAATAATACTGTGCTCAACCCCCCTATCCGGTGGCCTACCATGTGGAAGGTCTCTAAAAACCTTTTCATATTTTTGCAAAAGTCTCTCTATCTCCTTTGGGTGTTTGACAATATTTATAGTTGGTTTGGGAGATGTAATATGACATTCAGCAGCCCATTCTATATCCCCATGCCTTAATACAGATCTCATACTATTGCAAGTTGCTGCTTGATTTGGATAAGTGTGTTGCCCTCTCACAATTCTTTGTACTCCTTTTGAATCTTGGAATTTCATTTCGGGAATTTGATAATTTACTGTATGCTCTCCTATTGAATACAACGATTGCACTCCCAAAACCACATTAGTATCAGCAACATCAACCACATAAAAACTATCAACAAAAGTATAGTTACCTACGGTGACTTGCAGCTTTGGAACCCATGTTTTGCATTGCATTGTGTTGTGACCGGGAATGACAACTGTGAATCCATCAAATGGTTCAATAGGTATCTTTCTTTTCTCTACCATCTCTGCATCAATGAAGTTATGAGTGGCTCCTCCATCTACCAAAATTGAAGTTCTTTGTCCTTGTACCACACCTTTGCATCGGATAGTATGATAGCGAGGTACTGCTGAAAGCACTGCCATTCTTGCTTTGTCCGATGAAGGCTGATTTTCTTCTTGTCTTTCCTCTTCTACTGTTGTCTCATATGCCTCTTCGTGATCTGAAATATGTCTATCTTCATCCATGCCCCCATCATACCCCTCATTGTCAGAAAATACTTCTATGTATTGAGCCTTTCCTTTGGTACATTTGTGCCCCGGTGTCCATGGTTGGAAGCATGTGAAGCACAATTTTTTTTTTCTAAGTTCATCCCTGTTTAGTCCCTCTTTTTTTTTCCTCTCAAATGACTCTCTTTGCCAAGGTTTCTTATCATATCCATCCCTTTTCCAAGGTTTCTTTTCAAATTTGTAGCTAGGCTTAGTAGGAAATCTCGTTCTAGGAAGCACATTTTGGAGATCCCTAGTCAAGCTCATTGCATCTTTTAATGTAGTTGGCTTGTGGGATTTGACCAAACCTCTTAAGGGTTCATCCAAACCTTCAGTGAACAGCAATACTAATCTTTCCATAGATACATCAGCCACCTTGACTGATAATTTTTGAAAGTCCAACATATATTCGGTAGGGGACCCAGTTTGCTTCAATTGAGCTAGTTCTTTGAAAGGCAATTCTGGATCTTTTTGTTCAAATATTTCTAGTACCCTGTCAACAAATTCTCCATATGTTTTAACCTGATTATGACCCAAGGTTTTCAGCCTATGAAACCACCATTCATTGGCATCTCCTTCCAAATGCAAAATGGTCATTTTTAATGCATCCTCTTCCAACATAGGATTCAGCTGAAAATATACATCCAATTTTTGCACCCAAGTGTTAGCAGAATTTTGAGAAGAACCATCAAAAGTAGGAAGTGACATTTTTCCAATAGCACTATTAAATTCTTTGTTTTGGAATGGACTCCTATTGTCTCCCTTCATTTTAATCTTTTGCATAGCATCAATGTAGTCACTAAGTGGTACACCTCTTTTACACTCTTCATTCAAATCGTTCCAATCATTTATTAGTTTCTTGTAATCCAATTCAAGATTGGGCTCTTCTTTGGGTGTGAGAAATTTAGGTGCAGTATGCCTTTGTGTGCTTTGAAATTCATCAGGTCTATTATGAGGTCCTGTACTTGAGAAAATATGCTCATTCCCTTTCATCTTTTCCCCTGAGTGTGAACCACTATTATCTCCTATCATCCCTTTGCCTGAAAGTTGGCTACCCAAAAATTCGAAACCTTTCATCATTTGTTTATTCATATCTAGCATAACCATGGTAATTCCTTCAAAACATGGTTTTAAGGCTTCAATAAATTCCTCCTTATGTCTTAATTTTTTCTCCTCCTCTCTACCCATTGTTTTAGAAAAAAACTCTTTTTCTGCTACTATCTCTTCTTCAACCAAAACTTCTTAAACTACTGATTCAAAGGGTGGTGTTTTATTTGTTTGGATTCTTGTTAATACCATCAGGTGCCAATACCATGCTCTGATACCACTTGTAATGACCCTTTTTCAAAATTCTATTAAAATGCCGATTTTTCTACTTTTCCCCCAATTTCAACCTTTGACTAGTTTAACTGTTTTGACCTCCAAATCAACCCAAATGCTCCCAAATATTCTGTAGGAGTGTATGAATGGTATTTAGAATTGAATATCAGGTTCAAGGATGTTTTATGGCTCTCCAAATACTTCTGCAAACTTGATTTGTATTCTTATCAATATAGGTAATTTTGACTAGTAATTTGTGCATCAAATCCCCCCTGGGTAACACTGAAAATGGCCTTCCAAATGCCTCCAAAATCCCACAAATTTATGAAAAGAGGTATATAATGTGTTAATTATGTTATTAAGGTCTCATATGCACCATTAATTGATTTTTAATACTGTTCTAACTCTCTCACATTCAACAGCAAAAACCCCCAATTCGACCCTTGGGGAAATGGCACTATTTCACCTCCCAATACAACTAAACTGAGTAAAAATGCATCAAATGCTAAAGTACAGTACATGAAACTTGTATAATACATCCATGGAATTATATTGATCACAAATATATCATAGAATCATCCATCCATTTGAAATAATCAACATTATAGTGTCATACATCAATGCATTGGGGAAATGGACATTGTTTGCTCATTAATCAATAGTTTTGCATACAACCAGTGGGTATTTCGACCTGAGAATTTCTGAATATTAATAATAGAGGATATGAATCTATTAAAATCAGAAATATATAATGATAAGCTCTCTCAAGAAGCACAAGTGCTCACCAAAAACGCCCTCCCTCAAGGAGCATGAATATGCCTTCAAAACTGGAAACGGTGGAGAGAAAGTGCTGCACTAAACCAAACCATGAAACTTCTTGTAGCTGCTACCTGCAAATACAAACTCCATTAAAGCACCATAAAAGACCTGAGTGGCCTCTCCAAACACCAACTTGGATGGGAATCTTTCACCCTCGAAATTGGCTAAGGCAAGAAACTAGTCATCCACTAGCTCTCTCTTCACAAATGCAATTTTTCTCAAATCATCAAAAGCCATTCTCATTATTCATTTCTACATTTTATAACCAACATTATCCTTCTAAGGGTCGAAATCCTCTCAATAGATTCAATAGATTTCCATTTAGGAAATATTCCACATTTGCCACTTGTCTCCTAGTTCCAACCTTCCATCTTCTCCCAAATTCGATTTTGAGTCTCTTTGGATTCTCCAAATGCTAAATTCGCCTTCCTTGAACCTATTTTTGGTACTGACATGTCATAGTGGTCAGATGTCAGAGGTCAGGTCTGCAATTTTTCATAGTTGTCATAGATGATCCATCATTGGTGTCATAGGGGCTAGGGAATCTAGCCCAAGTGTCCACAAACTTCTACTTTGACTCTTTATCTTCCATGGAGGTTACCAATCCTTCCCAATTCGACCTAATATGCTCAATGACATGTGTTATGACTTACCAACTCACCCAAGAGTGTTCACATTCCCATTAATTTGAATTTGAAAAAGAGAGATACCATGTATTATGAAAAATCAAGCTAGTGTGGGTCCCACCACCTCCATATGTCTCCAAAACCACTTGCCACTTAGAATTTATCTTGAATTTATTCATTCACCATATTTATTAAATTATTGAACCCCTCTAATGTCTAAATATCATTTATTAGCTTCCTTATTACCATCCCACATGTGCCCATCCAACCTAGGAAACTAGTAGGATTGATGGGATTGTCTTACTATGCACTTATTTGAATGGGGACATTACATATTCTCACGAATTCGTCGACTGTAAATGGCTCGGACATGCACTTACAAAGCACTCTGTGTTCTCACTATGAACTCGAAAGTTGCAGAGACGAAGGAAAACAAGTAACTAGTAAAGAACCTGTAAGTGTTGAGTTGATGGCTATTTATAGCTGCCTTCATTCTGAAAACGTGCCAATTAACCGTTTAATGGGATATTCAATGTGGTGTCTTTGTGCCAGATCTCCCATGGGATCTCGGTCACTTCCACCAATGATGATCTATGATATGGTGTTGTTTCTTAAATGTTGACTGCTGCCATTGCCTCCAGGCTATTAAATCCGTTAACTGGGCATTAACTGCTAACTGTGTTGGCCAGATCATAGCGAGATCTTGGTTACTTCGGTATTTAATTTGTTCGAATTGCCAAATTCTCCTTTAATGCTTTATTTTTTCGGTTCCGCTATTTTTAATCACGGTTCACTAACCATCCAAAAATTGTCATGGTTATCTTTTTTCATCGTGATGTGCTGGCGGTTTTGACAAAAGGTTTTTTTGCACACGTGTGCTTCTTCGTCTTTAACTGCGCAGCTGTGGTTCCACCTCATGCCTCACATCACAGCTTCTCGTTCTTCGTGGTTGTTCTATTCATTTTGATCTTCCCAGCTACATTTTTGAGATTTGTACTGCTTGGTTCTTCTTTTCTTTTTCTTTTTCTCTTTCTTTTTTCTCTCTCTTTTTTTTTTTTTTTTTGTATATCCGCGCAGCTTCACTTCTCAACTAGTGCTGCACGGTACATGTATCCTCTTCATCAAACTTCGCATATCGGCCCAAAATTGTGTAGAGACTCGGTCAATCTTTCTAGTGCCCAATTTCAACTCTACTTGACACTTAGAATTTTCCTTTTCTGCTGATCATTGAGGGTTCTGCGAAGTAGGACTATCCCTGTAGGGTTTTAGTCTAATTCCATTCACCAAACTTGGTAAGTTATCTTTGGCTAACGTGGCTAACTAAACTGGGCCACCATTAGTTACATGCATAACATTATATGGTTCAAGCCAGTGCATTTTAAATTTGCCAGGAAATTTCATAAACTTTCTATCATACAGGAGGACTAGGTCACCTACATGAAAGGACTTGTTCTTGATGTGGCGATCATGCCATTCTTTTTCTTTGTCGTTCTGCACTTGCTGGTGAAATCCCACGATGAAGCGATCTTCCTCCAATCCATCCAAGTGTAGAAGCCTTTCCTCTATTGTTTGTTCATCCTCCATGCCTGTGAATGAAACAATACTTACGCTTGGTACAATAAACTCCATAGGCATCACAGCTTCCTGTCCATAGGGCAATATGAAAGGTGTATGGCCTGTCAACTTTTTACAAGTGGTCTTGTACGCCCATAATATAGTTGGAATGCGCAGGTCCCAATCGTCCCTGTTTACATTGCATACTTTTGTCAGCGCATTCTCCAAGACTTTGTTGAATGCTTCAACAACTTCGTTTGCTTGTAGATGATATGGCGTACTCCTCTGATGGTATATGTGGAATTCTTCAGTAAGGGATTCAATAGTTTTGTTCAAAAAGTGAGTCCCTTGATCACTCATTAAGATTTTGGGGCATCCAAATCTAGTAAGGATGTTCTAAAAAATGAACTACACGGCAGTAACTGTGCTACAGTCCTTCACTGGTTTAGCTTCTTCCCATCTAGTGAGATAATCAGTCGTGGTGATAATGTATCTCGCACTAGTCCTCTTTCCTGGTGGGTTAATAGGTCCCATGAAATCAATAGCCCATTTCTCAAATGCTTGAAGTGTCAGTTGTGGATTCAATGACGTTTCATATCTGCGTGATGGTCTTACTATCCTCTGACAGACATCGCAACTCAAGAAATGTTCTTGTGAGTCTTTTTGAATTGTGGGCCACCATAGCCTTGTTCGCAATATTTTCTATGCAATGGCTCTACCTGCGTAGTGACCTCCTGATACACTTGAATGTGCATCGGCTAATATAAATGGCTTATCATTCTCTAACACACATCTGCGCAGTACTTCATCTGGTCCCAAATTGTATAACTATCCTGCGATTATGGTGAAGTCTACTGCTCTAACTACCAACTGCTTCTTTTGTTGCGTAGTGAACTCTGTGGGTGCTAATCCCGTAGTCAAAAAGTCGACAATATCTTTATAATAGTCATCTGCGATCTGTATGGAAAATAATTGTGCATCAGGAAGATTGTCTTCAAGATTGGTGGGTTCCTCTCCTGACTCAATCCTTGAGAGATGGTCAGGTACTAGGTTCAATCTTCCTGGTTTAACCACAATTTCAAAATCATATTCCTGGAAGAGTAACAACCATCTACAGATTCTCCCCCCTAACATTGTCTTGTTGACCAAGTACTTCAAAGCTAAATGGTTAGTGTACATGGAGAAGTGCGCACCCAACAAATAGTTCCTGAATTTCTACAGTGCGTAGACCATAGCGAAACCTTCTCTTTCCGTAGTCATGTAGTTCTTTTAAGATGAGGAGATATTTTTGCTCGAAAATGTAATGGGATGGTCAATACCCCCCTCTCCTGGTTGAGAAAGAATAATGCCCAATGCTATACATGAAGCATCAACATGGACATGAAATGGCTTATCCCAAACTGGAAAAACTAGGATAGGCGTAGTTACCATTTTCTCCTTTAATGTATCCAGTCCTTTCTCACATTCTGCATTCCATATGAACTATGCTTCTTTCTTCAGCAGTTTCTCCATCGGTGCAGTCTGCGCATAACCCTTGATGAAATTTCGATAGTAACCCGTATGTCCCAACGTGGTGCAAAGTTGTTTCACTGAATTTGGTGCAGCTAGATTCACAATCACTGTGATCTTCGCAGGATCAACCATCAGGCCTTGTCTGCACACAATATGTCCTAGTAGAGTGCCATAGGTACACAAAAAACAAATTTCTTCAAATTCAAGGAGATTTGATGTTTTCTACACTTAGCTAACATCATTCTAAGGTTTTCACAGTGGTTTTTCAGCAAACCACAGATAGTCCAATCATCAAAATATGCTTCTAAAAATGTATGCATAAAATATTTAAATTATTCAACAACAACTCTGGAAAAGATGGAAGGTGCGTTCTTCATACCAAAGGGCATAATTGTATACTGAAATGAGCCCCATTCAGTGGAAAAAGTGGTCTTATGTCTATTTACTGGATCAATCCTTATCTGATGTTACCCAGAGAATCCATCAGTGAATGAGTAGGCCTCATTTCTTCCAACAGTGTCTAATACTTCATCTATGAAAGGAGTAGGAAATGGATCATGGAGCGAAGCATCATTCAGCTTCCTGAGATCTACACAGATCCTGATCTCACCTTTACTCTTTTTGTCTTGGATAACCATCGGGATTATCCACTATGATTCTTCGATTGGCTCAATGATCCCTGCATCGAGCATCTTATCAAGTTCTGCCTTGACTCTTTCTTTATATCTAGGATTCAATCTATAAGGCCTTTGCTTGATGGGCTTCGCACCTGGATTGAGAGGTATCTTCATAAATCCGAAGTCACCCAAAATGCCTTTCATTTCGGCAAAATTTGTCGGAAACAGATCCTGATACTCATGTAGAAGGTCTGCGATCTGTACAACCGTCGCATCATCCTAGTAATCTCCAATGGATGCGAACTTTGGCTCTTCACTTGTGCCATTGTTTACTTTTCTTGTCTTAACAGGTCCGCTCATATCTGGAATTTCTAGTGGAGGTCCCTCTACATCGCGCTCTCCTTCTGACTCAGGTATATTGATTTTGCGCGGATCCTCCTCATTGCTCTCCTCTTCCTTTTCTTCTTCATTTTTAGCAAGATTATAGCATTCTAGGGAATGTTCTATCTGTCTTTCCCATTCTAGTTATAGGTTCACAGGTACTTTTACATCTTCAAATACCTTCTCTTTGATTTGTTCGAATGCCTCGTTTATACTTGGGTATTCGGCTTTGAATATCCTTTCTTTGATAATCTGCAGATCTTCATTTATGCTTGGAATTTAATCTTCAAAGCTAAAATTTATCTGGAAGTTCGCAGTTAAGGTACAGACCAATCTATTGTTTCTTTGCGCAACTCCGTATCCAAGTAACAATTCTTTGGAATCTGTTCCTCCAAAGTATGCACAAACAGGTGAACCCATTCTATCTGTTGTCTCTTTATCCATGCTTGTGAACAGATTTCAATGTGATCCTTGGGATCTGTCTATCCATTATACTTTTCAAATGTCAATGCTAATTGCTCTGTAAATCTGATCTGCATCATGTTTATGCACTGTTCCCATGTGGTCAATGTCTGCTTATGCGCATCCCACCATCTGGCAGGTGTCTTGTGGAGTGCTATATCTAATGTAGTTATGCGGTGTTCAACTACAACTGATACACTATATTCTTGAATAAATGAATAAACATTAGTCAAACCATCATAGGTGGGGATTGGAGTTACCTCGGTTCCAATCCAATGCAGTGAATTTTTGATCTGCGCGCATCTTCTGGGAGATACTTCATGCATTATGATTTTCCAATTCTCCAGTCTTGCATCGGAGTCTGAGATGCAAGAACTGTCGCATCGCCAATTGAGCCTTCCATCCATAGTGGGATTAATGTATTCATCTTGATTCCCAGGCATATTGTAAATGCGATCTAAGTCTTGTGCTCTGGATTCTTCCTGAATCAGCTCACTGTATCTTTCACCTTGTGAGGGGTCTAATGGTGCAATGACCCTTATATCCTTCCCTTCAGATATCATCTTCTTGGTCTTCAGGTTTATGATCATGAGGTTATCCATCGCCCAGTCTATCCCCAACCATGTTGGATATGGACTATTGTCATCAATGATCTCTATAACCTCGAAGTCCGCTGAACTTTTGACTCCATCAATGTCTACCAGTACATTGGCTAACCTCCCAAAAGGTATGAATTTCTGCTTATTTCCTAGCCTTAACTGTATAGGTGACCATGACAAGCTTGGTTTCCCCATCTGTTGCCATGTCTGCTTAGTCAAGACATTTACCTCTGACCCTAAGTCAAGGATGATCTCATCCATCTTATAATCTCCTATCTGCGCACTAAGCCTCATTTATCTTCCTATTCCTTTATGGATCTTGATGTGATGAACTGCGTTCTGGTCAATATCCTTCTCACTGCATGGTTCATATTGGTTTAGTAATTTTTCCAATTCCACTACAGCATCTGCGCTTTTCAGTAATTTCATGCAGCTCCATATGAACTGTGTAACAAAAGTGCTTGTTTCTGTTGCAGTGCACATCTTGTCATATGCTGCTGGCATATCCTCCATATGCGATATTTCACTTCGCAATGGGATTATTGGTGACATAGGTGTTGGCTATCTGAATATATCCCTTACTTCTTCAAATACTTCTTTATTTCTCTCCAGTTTGAAAGCAAGTGGTTTCCCAGTTTCTTTTCTGATCCAGACTGCTTCAGCATGAGTCTGATTAGTTTGAAAATCTCCATAATTCAAAGCGTTTGGTTCTTTATCCTTTCCCATGGCAGCGCCACTTCGTGTCACAACATTAATACTTGGATATGCAGTCCTTTTTTCTGCTGCGATCATCTCAATATTCGGGTTAGGTGCTTCTTGCTTTATCTTCTGCATTTCTGCCGCTAATATTGGGCATACTTCGATAACATGATCAAAATATTTGCAGTAACTACAAGTAGTACATGCATTGGTATAGTCTCTGGACAGATGACCAGAATGACCACAATTATAACATATCACCTGACCTCGGCCTCTTCCTTGTGCTGGGCCAGTATTTCTTCCTCTTCCGTGGTATCCTCCACAGCCTCTATATGTGCCTTGATCATACTACACATTCTCCTATTTCTACGAAGTTTCTTCTTGAACTCGGTATACTCCACCACCACGCATATGCTCCATATCTTTCTTTCTTTCCATCATGAGCTCATATGCTCTACAATTGGACTCATCATGCCCAACTGATTTACAAAATGTGCAATATAAATTCGTAGGGGTTCACACATACTTCTGAATTAAGTAGCAATCCTTTGGTTGGTGTCCTCTAGTTCTACAAATCTCACACCATGGTGCTTGGTTCTGATTCAGTGGATTTGGTGCTCCACTGTTAAGGTATTCTTTAAATAAAGGACAATGCTCCCTGGTGTGTCCTTCTCCCTTACATCCTGTACACCAGATTTCTTGTCTTTGTTCTTTTCCTTTATTCATGTCCTCTAACTGTAATTTCAGGGTAGCTAGATGATTCTAGATCCGATTCATTCCAGTTCTAGTCTCACCTATGTGAAAATCCTCACAGCAGATCTAAGAGATGATGTATCTCACAAGAGAATAATTATGATTAAGCAAGAAAATAGAAGAAGAGTGATACATGCAGTATAATGAGCAACAGAATAATATGGTACAGTAGAACTCAGATAGAAGCAATAATACTTTGGTCATACTATGTTATTAATCACAAATTGACATATAAATAATACAATGCATGAGGAATTCGAATGCCTAAGGTGGCAATTCGAATTAGCCTTCATGGAGTGATCAAAGGATCACTGGAGTGTCATCGGAGCACAACTAGGTGTCCTCATGATCATCGGAGCGCAACTGGAAGTCTTCATCATCATCAGTGGAGTCATCAATGCTCAAGTAACTGTCAACCATCAGTCAAACTAACTCTAGTAGGTGTAACTCAGTGTAACTAAGTGTAACTGAGTGTAACTCAATGTAACTAAGTGTAACTCAATGTAACTAAGTGTAACTGAATGTAACTGAATGTAACTGAGTGTAACTCAATGTAACTGAGTGTAACTGACTGTAACTGACTGTAACTGAATGTAACTGAGTGCAACTGAATGTAACTGAACTGGTAGGTGAAGAAGGGCGAGTTGCTCCCTAAAATCAAGGAAGAAGGGCGCACTAAGCAACTGGAGGGCTAAAACTGAATAGTGAGAAGCTCCTGGGGGCTGGCTAACTGAGGGATAGGTGCTGGACTGATGACTGGGATGCATGCAAAATGCATGCAAACCCTAGAATGCATGCAAACCCTAAAAGGTGCATGCATGACTGAAAATGTAAAAGATCAAAATACTGGTGGGACTAGGATGGAGTATAGGAATATCCTAACACCCCCCCTTAATCCATCCTGGGCCCTGGTAACTAAGACCAAAGGTCACCCAATACAATGAATAATAACAATCAATAAACCAAGGAAGTGGGAAAATTTCATGGGAAACATACCCCCTCCTCAAAAAATAGACTGTAAGGCACACATAAAAAAAAAAATGCTCCAAACTCAAGCATGTGTGATGCTTGGTCATATGTCTGGAGGTATCTTCTTCTTGGGAAGAAGTGGATCATGCTCAAAAAGCATGTGCTTGTACTTGCTCTTCAAATCGAATGTGATGAGAACAAATCCAACAGTATAAGAATGATCCTTGAACCTGTGATTCGAATCAGCTGAGGTAGGATCAAATCTGTGAAAGTGCATATAGTCTTTTGTCTTCTCCTTCGAACCACCATGGGTGAGATTATGCCAAAAATAACTATTACATGTTTGCTTGAAATCAAAATCAGATTTAAGACTTTCAAAACAGTTTCTTGAGATCTCCTTTGAACCAGCAAGGGTGAGATCAAAACTATCATATGATGCATGAGAAATTATCTCAAGCGGGTGGCAATGGCCATATTCTTCAATAACCTTCTGAAAGCATGTGCTAATGATCATATTGTAGTAAATAAGAGATGTTTGCTGAAGAGGAGCGAATGCATTACCTCCAATAGCTGATGTTACCTCCGAAATAATCATGTGATCATGATGCAAACCAACAAACTCTGGTGCAAGAGAGGATTTAGGACCTTCTGCAATATCTAGAGTGTGAGCTGGCACAAAAAGAGAAGAAGGTTTGAGCATGAGCGGAGAATCTGCAAGTTCTTTGTCAACAACTTCAATATGAGATGATACTGGTTCATGATCTAAGAGATCATCAAGGGGAGCGAATGCAACATGATCTGAGAGACCATCAGGAGGAGCGAATGCATCATGATCTGAGAGACCATCAAGTGGAGCGAATGCATCAACTTGCTTGATTTTGAAGGGATTTGGACCAAAACCATCATTCTTTTTGCCGAATCTTTCATCCAGATGAGCCCATAACTCTTTTGGAGTTTCAATATCAAAGATGGTCGGGTACAATATGTAATCAGTCATAGTAAGCTTCATTCTTCCAATGTGCATGTCACCTTTATTCAACCATTTAATCTTCTTTGTAGAGGATTCGAACTCTCTTTCAAAATAGCAATCAAAGAGATCATGGCTCTTCAAATATGCTATCATTCTTGGTTTCCATTCATCATAGTTGAATGGAGAAAGAGGAGTAATTTCTTCTAAATTCATTGAAGTTGTAGAAGACCTGCAAAAACAATATAGAATAACTGCAACTGCTACTGCTGCAAAAATGCAGAAACTGTTGCAACTGCTGAACTCGAAATCTTGATAATAACCTGCAAAAAAACTCTCAAGAATGGAGATAAACAATACTCTCAACAGGCTCTGATACCATGTGAAAATCCTCACAGCAGATCTAAGAGATGATGTATCTCACAAGAGAATAATTATGATTAAGCAAGAAAATAGAAGAAGAGTGATACATGCAGTATAATGAGCAACAGAATAATATGGTACAGTAGAACTCAGATAGAAGCAATAATACTTCGGTCATACTATGTTATTAATCACAAATGGACATATAAATAATACAATGCATGAGGAATTCGAATGCCTAAGGTGGCAATTCGAATTAGCCTTCATGGAGTGATCAAAGGATCACTGGAGTGTCATCGGAGCACAACTAGGTGTCCTCATGATCATCGGAGCGCAACTGGAAGTCTTCATCATCATCAGTGCAGTCATCAATGCTCAAGTAACTGTCAACCATCAGTCAAACTAACTCTGGTAGGTGTAACTCAGTGTAACTAAGTGTAACTGAGTGTAACTCAATGTAACTAAGTGTAACTCAATGTAACTAAGTGTAACTGAATGTAACTGAATGTAACTGAGTGTAACTCAATGTAACTGAGTGTAACTGACTGTAACTGACTGTAACTGAGTGCAACTGAGTGTAACTGAACTGGTAGGTGAAGAAGGGCGAGTTGCTCCCTAAAATCAAGGAAGAAGGGCGCACTAAGCAACTGGAGGGCTAAAACTGAATAGTGAGAAGCTCCTGGGGGCTGGCTAACTGAGGGATAGGTGCTGGACTGATGACTGGGATGCATGCAAAATGCATGCAAACCCTAGAATGCATGCAAACCCTAAAAGGTGCATGCATGACTGAAAATGTAAAAGATCAAAATACTGGTGGGACTAGGATGGAGTATAGGAATATCCTAACAACCTATAGGTGAAGAATTTAGTTTCATCGCAATCTCTAGGGCTTCTTCCTGCGTCGCAACCTTCTGTTGCATCAACGGTAGTCTAATATGGGGCAACAATGTAGCTATAAACCACTCTTGGTGCTATTACGGTGCTATGTTAAAACTGACTTAGTCTAACAGTGTCTTAAACTTTAGGTCAAACTCCCATACTGATTTAGTAGTTATCTGCTTAATTTCTTTCAGTTCTGTTATACACCGAGATTCTGAATTCGGCTTCTTGAATTCTCTTAATAGTGAAACCTTAATATCCTCTAAGGTTCTATTTTGTCCATGAGAATACTTCATGAACCAGTTCAAATCTCTATCTCTAAATGTGGTGATGAGCTGCGCTTGCTTCACGGCGTCATCCTGAACTTGTTTGACGTTCTACACATCTTTGCATAGAAACTAGTGTTGCTCAGGGTCTTCTAGACCTGTTCCTTTCATTATCAACAGTTTTATATCATCAGTCATTCTCCTTCTTGGTGACGCAGTATTCTGAGTAGTGTTAGGGATACCACTGCGTGGAATGTTTTGAGACGGGATATGTTGGGTACTCACTCCTACAGTGTTACCAGTATTATTGATGTTTTGTGGGATAGGAGGCACGGTGTTCTCAACCGGTGGATTCTGCAGAGTAATAGGTTGATAGGTGGCTGATAGAGGTGTTGTTTGGCTATCAGTCTCAACTGGTATCTCATTGTCTATGTGGAGTCCACACTTCTTGGTATTGTACTTATATATTTTTCCACTTCTTAAATTGTGTGTATCATCATCAGAGTCACTATATATGCTATTTACCATGATAGACTCAAAAATTTCTGTGAATGTTACTGCATTCTCAAAACACCTTTCTCAGCTCAATTTAACTCTGCTTCAATTACTTACCTCTGAACTCTTTGAATAACTCTGCTTCGGCTGCGCTATAGGACTTCCGCATGTCCACCGTGAACTCTGTCATGAATCCTTCTAGTATATTGTCAACCCAGAAATCGACTGCTCTCAAAAGTTGACTATCTATTGCTTTGAGCCTCTGAATGAGCTCTGGAGTCCACTCACTAGGAAATTCTGGTTGGAAATAGTTCTTTCGCTTTGTGAGTCTTGATATCCACTCGTGCAAATCGTTTCCAAAAGATGCCCATAAAATTTCGTGAATATCCTTCCACAGATATTTATTTAACCACTCTTCTTCAGATAGATGTGGATGTCTATTCTCCCTTCTGGAAAAATCTCTTTTTGTCTTGTCCAACCAGTTCCAAATTTCTTTCTTATCAGGATTCCAATTTTTAGTGTCGGTACTCATCACCAGTTCAAGCGTGGAAACATAACCATTTGTTGGTTGTATAACTGTTCTTGAGGTTTTATAGAAAGACCCAGGTTCTGCACGGTTTGAGACACCAATAAAACCACTTTTTCACCGGCCCTTTTGGCAACAGTTTGTGAGCAAACTGAGGTCTCACCCGAGGCGAAGATAATGGGGAGGCTGCAGAATTAGGTTTCCACAACTAGGTGATGAGCATTTAAACAAATTGGCGAGCAGTGCGCTACAGGACTCAAACTACAAACTGGGGACTGCGCGAAGTTGACCTTCTTCACAACTGTTAACACCTAAAAAGTGCTCACTAGCTCATTCCCTTATTCACATGACCCATTTGTCCACTTTTCCACCATCTGAGCCTCTGAAGCCAACAAAAGGTCACCAAAAGACCTTAGTACACCCATTTTCCCACTCAAAAAAGATTATTTTTCCTAAAAAAACATAAAAAAAACCCTAAAAAAGGGTCAAAAATTCCCAAAATATTAAAAAGGGAATACAAATATTAATTTTATTCAAAAAAGGAAAAAGGAGGAAAAAGTACCTAAACCATGTTGGTCAATACCATTGGTTTCCACAAAACCACAAATGGTATTCCCCACCATGAAAACCTATAAAAAGGTAGCAGGGGCTCCTCATTTCACATCCATCCATATTCCTATCCTCATGCTGCCAAAATCTCCCTTGAGTTTTTGGCCATTGTAGCAACCTTGGAGAAAGGACCCATTGGAGATTGGAGCTGCTCACCATTGGAGCTACTCAACAACCTTCATCACTTGGAGGTATTGTTATTGCAAGCACTTGCTTGCCCCCACTTTCAATATAAAAATTATTTCTTAGGTTTCATGTTCTTGTTTTTTAATTCAAAAATGCACATGCTAGTTTAATTTAGTTTAGATTTAGTTTATTGTTATTTATTTCTATTGAAACTGCTGCTACTAGTTAGCAGGTGCCCATTGCACTAAGCTTGGTTGCAAAACCAAGCCCACAGTTTTTGGCGAATCCGCTGCTTTTGAATCTTTAGATCTCACTTTTTCTTTAGATCTTACTTTTTGATAGTATTAGTTAGTTTAATTCATAGATTTGCCACCCTAGACAGCAGATCCATTGCTGTTCTAGGTCTTGGCCCATTTTTTAGCCATTAACAGCCCGAAATTCTCAATTTTCGAGTTCATTTTTTGGCGTCCGCATATGGCTCTTGCCTCGCGGATTTTTTCCCAACAGTCGTGCGACTCATTGCGACTGCGCGGATTTTTTCCGTGCGGTTCACCGCGGCTTCGCGACCCATTAGCGTGCTGCACATCGCGACTTCGCGGACCTTTTCTGCGCTACACATCGCGACTGTGTGACAAAATCCCGCGCTGCACATCGCGGCTTCGCGGTCAAAACCCGCATTGCCCATCGCGACTGTGCGACAGAAACCCGCGCGGTCCATCGCGGCTTTTCTGTCAAAAACCGCGATGCTAATTTTTTCATTCGGCCGAATCGTTTAAAAATTTAATTTCTTACTGTATTTTCTTCCCACATAGCACATTTTCCAGTATTAGAAATCCTGCATATTTTACAGCCATAGAAAAATTTTACTATTTAGAATGCACATGTGAAAAAGTCTTTTTAAATATTTTCAGAAATTGAAAGAAGGATTTGATTGCATTTTATCTAGATTAAAATTTTTACTGTTTACTTCTTTGATATTTTTGCCCATAGCAGAATTTTAAAAGAAATCCATTTATTTCATAAAGAAGTTTTATTATTTGCTTTCCTATTTCAAAAGATTCTTTGTTTTTTGAATAGTCCTTGAAAAGCATTTAATTTCCATTTATTGAAAAAGTCATAATATTTGCTTTTTATTTCAAAAGATCCTTTGTTTTTTGAATACTTAGCATTTACTTTTTCAATTTCAGTTTAAAATATCACAGGTGCACCCACTCAAACACTAATTTTAAACTGAGCCTTAAAACTTACCCTAATTTCAACCCACTTTTAACCCCACTTGGGGAACACTAAAAGAAATTTGTAGCTAGGTAGTATTGAGGGGATAGGTGTTCCAATAACACCCCTCAATTATTACATCTGAGACATAGTTGTTGTCCATTAGGGAGCTAAAATCTCCTAGTATTTATTGGCACGGTCACAACTGGTTTATGGGAAGGCCTCTCCCCTAGGAGGGTTGAAGTCACGAGGATGGTTCCGGAAGCCTGAGTGGAATACCGAAATCCATTCAGTAACCGAAGGGCTACCATTGGCAGTTCTCGGGATATCCCTGTATGGGGGTATTGCGGTAAAAGGACCAAACTGCAGATTTACCTTTTCTCGACGTGTCATGAACGGAGTATCCTAGTAACCATTCTTTAGGATTGATTACCCGGTGTCCCTCCCGGTAGGGGGATATCTAGTCGTTGAATCAACACTCAATATTGTCTGACTTGGATTTTATCACCTTGCAGAGAATATAGTTTGTTGATTCACAATACTTTTAGTTAGGTGTTTGCATGATACAATCCACCTTTGGTTTAGTTACACCTATTTTTTCTAGAAGCTGTTTGCATGTTGGTACTCTGACCATTTTTTGCATCCCTCCACTTATTATAGCACAGCTGCTATAATAAGTGCCTTTTTGAGGTTGATTTTTTGGCCTGAGAGCTTTCATTTTCACTCCCCTTCTTGCACACTTGGTTGCATTAGGGTTTTGAGTTTTTTATACATTACCATTTTACACCATACAGATTTTCACACAAAAACTTATTTCTCACCATTGAGAATTTTAGACGCTCTCATCGTCTTCAGGGCGAACTCCCAGAGTTCAGTCTACTTGGCTCGCCACGTCACCGACGTAGAGTCTTATCCCTTGACTCGACACATCGTCGGTCAACCATATGGTCATCCGATTCTGACACGCCTCACTTCACTTCTGATTCTGAGGCAGAATCCGAAAACCTCACTGCGTTATTCCCAACCAACCTTATGGCTGGAACACCTTTTGACCCACTTTTTACCAGCACCATAGGAGAGACATCCACAGACCCTTCTACTGCGGTGCCATCCATGGCAACACCCACCCCCTGGGTATGCCTAATATGGGCAACACTCCACCCTTAGGAATGCCCAACACAGGGCCACCTCCTGTTATAGGAATTCCCAACACAGGGCCACCACCTGTTATGGGTATGCCCAACATAGGGGTCACACCCCCTATGATTCCCACAACCCAGATTCCAGGAATCACCACTACTATTCCTAACCCAAGTGTAACCCATGTTGCACTTGGAAGCACTGGCCCCTACCAGACCACACCTATTGGAGGACACATACCTTCAATACCTAGCATACCTTTAGGCGCTACTGGACCCCTACATCATACCACCATGACTAGGCATGTCCCAGTCCCAGTCACTACATCTGCTAGCTTACCGTACATGGCAAGTCTAAACTTGCCAGACTTAGCCAGGATCACCAATGATCCTATCAGACACGATCCTACGTGGCCTCACATGCCCACCAAACTCCCCTCCGACATCCCTAAGTATGAGGGCAAGGCAGGTGAGGACCCCCAGAAGCATATCATGTCCTTCCATTTATGGTGTTCCTCCAACTCCATAGTGGACGACTCTGTCCGCCTCCGTCTATTACAGCGCACCTTCATTGGCTCTGCAGCCAAGTGGTATATCGAGCAGCCCCATGGGACCCATGCCACCTTTACCTCCCTTGCCTCGACCTTCCTGCAGTTCTTCCAGTTACCTGTCCGCTATGATGCGGTTGTTGAGATCCTACTGTCTTGCAAACAAAACACGGCCACCCACATCACTGACCACATTCATGAGTGGCGTCGACGCCGAAGCCTCTGCAAAATCAAGTTAGACGACCGTATCTTCTTATATTGGTTTCTCAAATCCCTCCTCCCTCTCATCGCGAAGGATGTGGCATCCAAACGACCCCAGTCTGAAGAAGAGGCCATCCTCAAAGCCCAACAGGTTGACCTCATTTACACCCAGTTAGGTTATCTGTATACCATTATTCCAGACGCCCCTCGGGGTGAGTCATCCCAACATGATGCGCTGGGGGCATCCCATGCCGCTGATGGCATCATTGGTCGTATGGCCTCGCATCCTCAACCCTTTTCCATTGCACATCCTAGCCATGGTCCCGACCTTTCGCGGGCTACATCTCAATCTGGAGCAACCAGTTCATATGCTCCCATGGCACATCACCACCATACCCATGGACCTTCATGTCCACCTCAATGCTTTGGTCATACACCACCTGCATATGCCCCCCCAGCTGCACCTGAACCAGTGTATTATCCACAACTCGCTGCGACAGCTAACCCAACACCTCTAATAGCTCAGGGTTACCAACAACCCCAGCAGGTAACTGGACCACCTCCAGCCCCACAGGCTTATTATCCACCACAACCTGATCTTGCACTTGCGGCGAACGAAAATCCTCCCACTGCTCAAGGGAAAGTGTACACACAGCACAACCAGCCCCAGCACCAAAACAACCAGTGCAACCAAGGTGCGCAACAGAACCGTGGTAGAGGTCGTAACCGCGGTAATAACCAACAACATCAGCAAGGTCCTCCACCTCCCAATACTCCACAAAATAACAATGCTGCTCCTCCCAACCGCAATCCAGAACGGAATCCCAAGCAGCCTAGAAATAATAACCTCAGAACAAACCACCCTTGTTCTATCTGCGGGGTCTATGGTCATTACACACATTTGGAGTGAGCTCGGCAACTCTGGACCGACGATGCCCATTGTCAAGGGAAAGCGGCTCCTCAGCCGCCACCCAACCCTCCACCACCTCAACATCAACCTTTGGTGCTGCAAAACCCCTTTCCAAACCAGGGTGTAGTGAACACTCAGCCGTTAGCTCCCCCTCAGGGCAACGTGCCACCACAACAGATCACTTATGCAACCCCTAATCAACCCATGTTCGATTCAGGTACTCACCATTTGTTGATGATGTCAACCGCCGATGCCAACCTCCAAACCCGTCAGAACCAATATGGCTCCACCTCTGAAGCCCCTCCTGCCGACAAAAACACTAACATTAATCCCACAGATCAAACGTTACGTATACCTCTGGCTCCACTTGATGGCGCTTCCAAAGCACCTCGCTTCCCACTTCGTCGGATCAAAAAATAATCCCAATGCTCATGCTGCGTCGAATTACAACATCGTAGATGACTTAGCCCAGTCTCCTGCAGCCATGTCTACTTTAGAAGTCTTGAAAAACTATCCTTCACAGTGCAAGACTTTACTCTCTGCCATTGGCGCTATTGACCCCAATGATTCACAGCTGATCGCATTCGATTCAGACCAGTCCGAACCACGCTTACCATCTACTTTAGCGTTCCAAGTTTCTGTTTCCGTTCGGAATCTTGTCATCCATCGATGCATTATCAAAGAAGGGGCCTCTACATGCATCATGTCTACATTCGTTTGGTAGAAATTGGGATCCCCTACTCTCCAGCAGTCCACCACTGCCTTGCGAGCCTATGACGGCCGTTCAGCACAACCCCAAGGCCCCTTAGCTAATGTCCCCATCCAGCTCGCGGGTAAAACCGTGCTCATTGACATTGAGGTCATCAATGCCCAACTTGACTATAACTTTTTACTTGGCCGTAGTTACGTGTATGCCATGCGGGCTGTTGCCTCATCCATTTTTCGTACCATGCAGTTCCCCCATGAGGGACGCGTGGTCAAGGTCGACCAACTCACCTATTACGATCCCAAGGCCCCCGCCACACCGGAAAATGTTCTCCCCATGGTTGAACAACCTGTTTGTGGTGCAACTACCTCATTCGTTTCCTCAGTGGGACCCAGACTATACTTCGACGCGCCGATTTCTTCTACATTCCAGGCCATTCCACCACCGTCACCGGAGACCCACGTCGCTAACCTCTGCACTCTTTCACAAACACCCGGTAATCAACCCTCCTTGTTACCCAAACCACCATTGGTCCCTAGTCACATTGGAGTTACACCCATCCACACAATTCCCTTTCTATTTCCTCCTTCGGGTGTAGTAAGCGCCCCGGTTATGGCTACCCTTAGTCTCCCCGGGTTAACATTGGGATTACCTGTGTGTTATATTACGCCTCCCATTCCTCCGTCGACACCAAATGTCATCCTGCAACCGGTACAACCCATTGTTACTTCTACTCAACCACCTCCCGGTATCACTACTCCTTCGTCATCGAAAAATCCCCCTCCACTTGTCAGGCCCACTGGGGGCAGAGGCCCACAACCATACACTGCGGTACCCCCACCCAAGGCAGTTAAACCTCCCCCCGTATTTCGTGCTCCTCCAAAATGCTCGTTGTGTGATGAGTTAGTCCATCCAACCCATCAGTTCCCATAGTTACTTGCATTACAGGAACACATGCAAATGCTTGATGACGACCCCAACATCCCGGTGGTCAAACTCGATCCAAACCCCATGCCTCGTGATAAATCACTACGTACCAACCACCCATGTGCGATATGCAGTATTTACAGCCACTACTCCCACAACTGTCCTGACATCCCAGATTACAAAGCAGCTCTCTACGAGATGAATAATTTGGACCTTGAGACGGCACCCCCTACTATCGAGGAGCTCTACCCTCTCGCACGATCCTCATCCGGAGAGATTAACACCATCTATATGATCTCTTCGACTACCACTTTCAAACCAGAACCCCTTGATTTATGGTCTTACTATTTCCGTACTGATGAGAAAATTTTGGAAACGCTCACTGCAACCGAATACCCATGGGACGATATGCATCATCGCTCATACTTCCTTCCAGAGGAGCCTACATCCACCACATCTAATCAGCTATCGGTCGAATCAAAATATTTCATACCCACTAAGGTCGATTGGCTCAAGGACCCCATCCCAGCACCAGATGCCTTCGAAGAAGGGAACATGTCAAACATTTCCCCCATTATACAAATTGATATTTCCACCACACCTGGAAAACCTGAGCTCATCTTGCTGGGTGCATCTTGCACTCAAGCGGAAACTTAGGCGTATAAAAAACTTTTTCAAGAATTCCGTGATGTCTTTTCCTGGTCCTATACCAAAATGCCTGGTCTTGACCCTGCCATTATAGAACACCACATTGACACATGGCCTGATGTCCCCCCCCGTTCGTCAGAAACAGCGACCCATTCATCCGTCCAAGCTCCCCGCTGTTAAAGCCAAGGTTGAGAAACTTCGCGAAGCAGGATTCATTTATCCTATTCCTTATACCACATGAGTTTCAAACCCCGTTCCCGTCAACAATGTTAGAACTGTAATCCACACTTAGTACCATAATCCATAAATTTTTATTGCTCATGTGCTTAATTAAACCATAGTTTGGACTAGGTGACTACAGTTGGTCAAAAACCCACTTTTGAGAGTGTTCACACCCACTTCCAACCAAACCAGTTCACCCAGCCTCCTGTTTTGTCCACAAGTGTTCCCTCATTAATTGTTGGTGCGCCCTCTCTCCTTGTTTTGGGGAATTTTAGTTGACCAAGGGCGCTAGGGTGGATTTTTGCCCATTTTTGGCTAGATTTGGAGCATTTAATGCTCCCTTGGGCCCCCCAAACTCCTCTACTTGCTCACCCACACCTACCTTGAGCTCATTAATGACCAAGCATGCTTCAGCCACCTCCACACCAGAATTCATGACTGTTTGGGGTGATTGGGATTGAGTTGGACCCACCTAGGGGGGATTGAGGCCAATTTGGCATTGTTGACTTGTACACTCAGCTTGAGCCACCTAATGCTCTCGAATTTCTCATGGATGTAATAAAAACCTGCTACTAACATTTTCACATGTTAGACAGTCAGTTAATCAAAGGTTTCAGCATACATTGTGTGTAAAATTATCATCTTTTTCAAGTTTTTCCACTGTTTTTGCAAATTAATTCGATTTTGTGAGGTTCTCCATAGCTCCTAGATCTTCTGTGATCAAAATACTCACAAAAAAAAAATAAGGCACCCTTAGAGTATGTACTGACTTCCGTGATTTAAACTGCGCTTGTCCCAAAGACAATTTCCCCACGCCATTCATTGACCAACTCATTGATGCGTGTGCGGGACATGAAGTCCTATCTTTCATGGATGATTTTTCCGGATACAACCAGATTCAGATTCGTAAGGAGGATCAGTATAAGACTGCCTTTACTACCCCATGGGGCACCTTTGCCTATCGTGTCATGCCTTTCGGCCTAAAAAATGCTGGTGCCACCTTCCAGCGGGCCATGACCTATTGTTTTCATGACTTGGTCCATATCCTACTGGTCTATCTTGATGACCTTACAGCTCATTCCTGGAAACGATCAGACCACCTTAACGACCTCCGGCAATTTTTCCTCCGTTGTCGCAAATATAAAATCCACTTGAACCCACACAAGTGTGTCTTTTGTGTTCCTGCAGGCTGGTTGTTGGGTTTCATTGTTTCCCAGGATGGAATTACTGTTTATCCCCTAAAAGTCAAAGCCATCTTAGACCTTCCCTCTCCGCGCACGCTTCGGCAACTCCAGAGTTTGCAGGGGCGGTCCAATTTCCTTCGTCGCTTCTTGCCTGATTACGCCACCAAAGTTCATGGATTCTTACGCCTACTTCGCACCCACATACCCTTTGTTTGGGATGAGCAAGCATACATGGCATTCGAAGCCCTCAAGAAATCTCTCACACAAGCCCCCTTGATCTCCCCTCCAAATTTCTCTCAAGACTTCATCCTTTACGTATCGGCATCTGAACATGTTGTGTCCGGAGTCTTGGTCCAAGAAGATGCCTCTCACCAAGAACATGTCATTTATTACGTCAGCCAGACCTTGTCTGGCCCACCCCTACGTTACCCATATGAGGAAAGATTAGCCCTAGCGGTAGTCTTTTCTGTCCAAAAATTACGACATTACATCCTACTCGGTCATACCACGGTCGTCGCCGACTCCAACCCTATGGTCTATCTCCTAAACCGGTGGCTCCTACAAGGTCGTGTTGCTAAATGGGTCATTATCCTCCAGGAATATGACCTCACTTTCAAAACTCCCAAGAGAACCAAAGCCCCCGCGCTTTCCCATCTCATCACTGACCTCCCATCCTCTTCGTCATCACCCGCTATCCAAACGGATCTGATTGACGATCACATCTTCATTATTTTGTCTGACGACCCCTAGTACGGTGACATCCTAGTTTACCTCCGCACGCAGAAATTTCGACCCCACATCGATCATGATGGATGCCGCCGTATATGTCACCACGCCCCCCGATACCTATTGTTAAGGGATGTGCTTTATCGACGTGGAGTTGATACCATCCTACGACGTTGCATATCCCATAGTGAGGCAGAACAAGTCCTCAATGATTGTCATAGCGGTTCCTGTGGAGGCCATTTCTCCGGCATGGCCACCGCCCAAAAGATCATTCGTGCAGGTTACTTTTGGCCGTCATTATTTACTGATTGCATCACCGTAGTCAAACATTGCCAAAATTGTCAACTTTTTGCCCCTAAAGCAAGAACCCTACCCGGCCCCCTTCATCCAGTCGTTACTGTCGGACCATTCTGCAAATGGGCCATTTACTTCCTTGACTGCAATCCCACGTCAGCCAGCGGTCACAAACATATTATTGTGGTCGTAGACTATTTTACCAAGTGGGCAGAGGAGATGCCAACTTACAATTGCACAGCCGAAACCGCAGCATGATTCTTTCTCAACCATGTTATCGCACGTTTTGGAGTGCCAAAGCAACTTGTATCAGACCACGACTCTCACTTCGAAGACGCCGTTTGGAAAGAACTATCCACCTTACTGAAGTTTGAACACCATTTCTCCTCTGCCTACTATCCCTAAGGAAATGTCCAAGTCGAAGCGATAAATAAAAATTTGAAAACCATCCTCCAGCGAACTGTAGACAAACACAAGTCAAATTGGCACCACATGCTCTTCCTGGCACTATGGGCATACCGCACATCAACTAAAACCGCCACCGGTTTTACCCCTTTCCACTTAGTTCACAGTGTCGAATCTGTTCTCCCCATTGAATGCCAGATTCCAACCCTACATATGGCCGTTGAACTCCTACCGGACACTGCCCCAATTGAGCAACGCTTACTACTCCTGGAGCAGGCCGATGAAGATCGGCGCACAGCCCTTCAAAACATGGAAGCAACCAAGAACCGATCCAAATTGAATTATGATAAACATGTCCACCCAATAAATTTTTCTGAAGGGGACCTTATCCTCGCCTACGACCGGGCTCATGACAAAACCGGGAAAGGAAAGTTTGTGTCCATGTGGCAAGGCCCATATATTATACACACTTGCCTCGGACAAGGGGCATACATTCTGACCGATTCAGAAGGCAACCCCCTCCGCAACCCACGCAACGGGTTGTACCTCAAACGATTTTACCCATAGTAAACCGGATGGACACCACCGTCCATTGTAGAACTTCATGATAGATCTTTCCTTTTCCTGTTTTCATCAGGTCCATTTTTTGACCATTTTTTGGGCGCTCTCGTCGCCTCAATTTGCGTGCCACATCGACCGTCTCCTGTTTTGGATAAGCCTTATATCGCCGGATACAGTTTTCCGCGCTCATGATGATGCTTGAGACTTTTTCTCGCTCCCATCTATCTCTTTTTGTTCGGTATAATTTTATCCCTTTTTCGGGCCGAGCAATCCCTTTTTACGAAAAAGGCACTTAGGGAGTTTCTGTTAAAGCTCTTTTCTGACTCCTAAAACAATGAAAAGATCACCGAGCAACCTTGCTTCCTTTCATGCTCGCTAAACGTATATGAAAGGGCGTCTACCTGGTATAAGTTTACCCCTTTTCCGAACCTTGTAGACTAATTACGAAAAAGGAATACTCTAGTCACATCGGCTAGAAGAGTTCTCCATTTGCATCATTTTATGCTTTTTCGGGCCTTGGAGACTAACTCACGAAAAAGAACACCAATGGAGTCCACTTACCGCTTTCAGACTCTCTAAACATGAAAGCGACCATGAGCAATCACCATCTTGGGCTTGTAAAACCAACAGGACGGTAGTCATAACCACTGCAGAGTCTTCTTATCATTTTCAGACTCCTTAAAAATGAAAGCACCAATGAGCACGAACAGTCCTAGGCTCACAAATCCACAAGACAGTACCATTTCAGAGCACACTTTTATACCTTCTTGGAGCTCATTAAAACTACAAAGAAGGACCCAATGGTGCTTCTCGGTGCCACAACAGATCACGTCTACTCATATGGTAGCTTCCCCATTTTGGTCGCCTTTGTTCAGAGTATTCTGCAGTATGTCACCCTGAGAACCCCTCGACAGCACCCATCAGCTTGATTCCCCCCCAGAGTCAACACATACCCTTCAGTCCTTGAAAGCAATGATACCCACACCTACAAGTCAGTTCCCTTCGCTGCCAGGTCAACCATGTCATCATGCTCTGAACAAAGGAAGTTTGAGTCTACCCACTATATGACCCCAGTTACTTCCCATCCCCACAAGTATGTCAGTCCTACCATCAGTACTACCACACTTCAGTTCTACACCTCGCGCTCCTATCAAGAAAACATCATTGCCTTGTTAGTTGCTGGTATCCCTCTGTCGACGACAACCAAATTTATTCCAGAGGATAGACTTAGAGGCCCCTGTGTCTTGGACTCATCACCATTTACGATGAGTGCCTACGAATCTTTTCAAGAAGAGTCCTCAGTGCTTCTCCAAATGGTTGTTTCTCACATGCTCGACTTCAACACCTTGATCGCATCGTTGAGACTCGCACAGGGTATTGGTCCTTTCAGTTATTAGTCGAAGACCCCGGATACCATCTGACTCCTCCACATTTGAGAGTCTACCTATGGATACAACCAGTTACACTTTTTCTATAGATATCCGGGTTGCGCATAGCGACAGTATGCAGATGTACACCAATTTTATACTTCCTCGAGCATACAGTTACATATACTTCCCAGAGATGGCTCACAGTCATTATGTCCCTACAGATGTTGGACACCTTCAGTTCCAATAGTTCATCAGTTATCCACTGTACCAGTTATTGAGATCAGTCATGATATGATCATGAGTACATCCCAAAACGATGTCCCCTCTGGACCATTATGATGTAGCAGTAAATTTTTTATGTATTAGATCCCCCTTCGTGGGACTAATTGTTATGTATATGTCTTGATACGAGCATGGGTATGCCTGCCTTGTCCATTATCAGGGATTATCCCTCATTCATATTGAGGCCATGTAATATTTGTTTATTTTTTGCAGCTTCCAAGGGCCGCAGATCCAGTCTCCAATCGGTCTCTTCTCCTCCCCAAAACCCCAGAAAAAAGACAAAAGAACTATGATGTCTATCGGCCATACGATGAGCTCCTGCCCTCACACATCAGGGGGCAATCTGTTAACACCTAAAAAGTGCTCACTAGCTCATTCCCTTATTCACATGACCCATTTGTCCACTTTTCCACCATCTGAGCCTCTGAAGCCAACAAAAGGTCACCAAAAGACCTTAGTACACCCCTTTTTCCACTCAAAAAAGATTATTTTTCCTAAAAAAGCATAAAAAACCCTCAAAAAGGGTCCAAAATTCCCAAAATATTAAAAAGGGAATAAAAATATTAATTTTATTCAAAAAAGGAAAAAGGAGAGAAAAGTACCTAAAGCATGTTGGTCAATACCATTGGTTTCCACAAAACCACAAATGGTATTCCTCACCACCAAAACCTATAAAAAGGTGGCAGGGGCTCCTCATTTCACATCCATCCATATTCCTATCCTCATGCTGCCAAAATCTCCCTTGAGTTTTTGGCCATTGGAGATTGGAGCTGCTCACCATTGGAGCTACTCAACAACCTTCATCACTTGGAGGTATTGTTATTACAAGCACTTGCTTGCCCCCACTTTCAATATAAAAATTATTTCTTATGTTTCTTGTTCTTGTTTTTTAATGCAAAAATGCACATGCTAGTTTAGTTTAGTTTAGATTTAGTTTATTGTTATTTATTTCTATTGAAACTGCTGCTACTAGTTAGCAGGTTCCCATTGCACTAAGCTTGGTTGCAAAATCAAGCCAACAACAGCTGACACTTCTATAAGCTGAGGACACTTGTACAAATAGCGCATCCATGGACTGCGCATTCGGGGCAGTTACTTGACGATAGGACAATGCCACGAAGGACTATGCTTCCTCCCAATACTTATGCAACTTCAAGAGAATTTACGTAGTGTGAAATGATGCATTTAACAAGCACAATAGTTTGCAAACCTTCCAACTTAAACAATATGAGGGATTACAACGTAACTGCACACTTCCGGTGCTGCGCTCAGGGAATCACACTATACAGACTTCGTGGATTTAAGTGTTTACCTGATTGAATTACACATTCAACTGACTTAGAAATACTTATGCATTTAACATTCATGCACATATGTTGATACTTAACAGATTATTCCCATCATTATCCTTGTGGCAAATGCATATAAAAGCAAGAACACATGAACTCATAAATGAGGTGTTAACCATTCAACATAAGAAAATACACAGATGCAACATATAATAATCACCTAACATAGAATTTAATGTTGTTCACCCCCAGGATGGAGCTACGTCCATAGGAACTGTTGTTATATTATCTTTGGGAATGGTACAACAGTTCTAGTCTGCGCACTCAACCGTAGACTCTCTTCTCTCTCACTAGGTCTCTACACAAGCAGCTGCAGAACCTTTTACAATAGCACTCAGCAACACAAAATAAGTATTAATCAATATTTAGCAATTTACAATTCAACCCTTTCCCTTATAAAATATGCCCTTTTATAGATCGTGCTGGAAGGTCACATCTTTACAATCAAGTGGACACAAACCCTAAGGTTTCCCAAAACAAGTGCGGTTACCTGCCACCCTGCCGGTTGCCGTCGACATCTTAATCCACTTGCTTCAAGCCACATTGCTGGGACACTAGTGGTTCACATGCCTTTCTGACAACTGCAGTCATCATAAAATGGTTACAACTGCATCGTGGTCTTTCACTTTCTGCCCCTTTAACCTGCTTGTCACCATCAACCTCATTGTTAGTCTTTCAGAATTTACTTCAATATGATCTAGGATCTTAACTGAGAGAATAACATGTACAACATATCAATAATGGACACAATAATTCAAGCACACAAGAGACATAGAGTTTCACCGGGGAAAACCAAGAAGGTGAAAAACCCCTCAACTTCCTCAGAGATAGATAGAGTAATTATACAACCCAAGTACAAGAGATAGTATTCTCCTAGCAGTAGCTTATCCTCCTCTACAAGTGCGCCACTCTCTAATGAGAGTATGAGTGGGTAAGTGAATGATCAAATAGAGTGCCTCCCGCACTCTATTTATACTTGACTTGACTTGCCTAATAACCTTCACTAGGTCGGCCTTAACTTAACCACATAACATAATGCTGACTGGGCTGACCCCCAATAGGGTGGTCTAATAACCCTTTGACCCACATGACTTATACAAAGCCGACCCCACCAAGGTGGTCTAATAACCCATCAAGTATAAGTTATGACACTTACAATATAAATGACGACACTTCCGTATAGAGGAAGAATAACATCTCTATAGGAATACAAACACTTCCGTATAGAGGAATAATAACATCTCTATAGGAATAAAATATACATATAGGAAATACATTCCGAAGTTACAAATACATCAACAACCCCTCTTAACTAGGAAGGTATTTCTCGACACAGGTCTTCTATCACAAGTCTTCTTCTCTCGATCATCGTCACTGGATCATCGACATCGAATCATCATCGTCGTCACTACTGCTGCTATCTCAATCAATCTCAGAACTTCTTGTCGTAGGAAGTTCTACAGAGCCAGTACTTTTTCATACTAGATGTAGGCCCACCACCTGCAGGTCTTCATCACTGGCCATACTATGGAATCCTCAAGACTTATTACGTGCATCACAAAACCTCAAAAGAACATCCCAGGCCTTTTACGAGCACACAGCTCAACCTATCGGATCTCCCAGTATCTTTTACATGTGACTGTCACAAAACCTTAAAAGAGTGTCTTGCCAAGCAAAATCTCTAAGGAGCATCTGAGCCCTTTTTCATATTGTCCAGATCTCCAGGACTTATTACATGTGACCCCTACCACAAAACCTTATAAGAGTGTCTTGCAAAGCAAGATCTCTAAAGAGCACCTGAGGCCTTTTTCATCCTGTCTAGATCTCCAGCACTTATTACATGTGGTCTCCACAAAACCTTAAAAGAGTTTCTTGCCAAGCAAGATCTCTAAAGAGCATTTGAGGCCTTTTTCATCCTGTCCAGATCTCCAGGACTTATACATGTGGTCTAGCAAAACCTTAAAAGAGTGTCCTTCCAAGCAATATCTCTAAAGAGCATTTGAGGCCTTTTTCATCCTGTCCAAATCTCCAAGACTTATTACATGCTACCCTTGCACAACCTGTCCACGGCCATAGAGTATCAACCTGATACTCACCATACATTGTCCTGATGTACATGATCATCCTGATCATCATCACTGCATCGTCTTGATGCATGTCATCTGGAGAAACATCCTGAAGCTCGTCATCTATGATCATCCTGATCATACAATGCATCCACCTGATGCATACCAAGTATCTACCTGATACATATCATCATACATGATCCACCTAATCATACAATGTATCCACCTGATACATACACAGATACATGATCCACCTAATCATACAATGTATCCACCTGATATATATCAACATACATGATCTACCTGATCATACAATCGTATCCACCTGGTACATAGACATATACATGGTCCAAGCATCCAACATGATGCATATATAGAGCAGTAACTGGAGCATCATCCTGATGCTCATCATCCAGTGCTTACATCCACAGCCATGGGAAGGATCCTTCTCTCACCATGCTTGGAATGGCTCCTACAAATGTGTCCATCACTTCTTCCTGGAAGTGTCGTCAATCTGAAGAACACCAAGCCTCTCTCTGAAGTACTCAAACTTCACTTTGCCTAGTGGTTTCATCAACACATCTGCAACCTGCTCATCCATCGCAACATACAGGAGCTTCACTGTTCGTCTCTGCACCATATCCATGATATAGTGATATTTGATCTCAATGTGCTTCGACCTGTCATGGAACACCGGGTTTTCAGACAGCTTCACACAAGTTTGGTTGTCACAAAAGATACCAATAGCCTCTAGTGGGAGATCAAATAGCTCAGACAGTAGCTTCTGGAGCCATACTGCCTCACAACTAGACGAACAAGCTACAACATACTCTGCTTTGGCTGTACTCAGTGCTACATAGGACTGCTTCCCACTAAACCAAGAGATCACACCTGATCCCATACTGAATCAATGCCCAGAAGTGCTCTTCCTATCTGCAGCACTATCTTCCCAATTTGAATCAACATAACCCTGTAGTTTAAACTTTTGATTTGCATCATACTTGATCCCATAATGAACTGTACCCTTCAGGTACCTTATAATATGCTTTACAACAACCAGGTGAGCACCTCTCGGATCCGTCAGGAACTAGCTCAATGGGTTCACCGCAAAGCAAATATATGGTCTCATGTTCGTCAGGTACATAGATGACCCAACCATCTGACGATACATAGTGACATCAACCGACTCAAATGAAGCATCACATAGAAGCTTCAGGTTCGATGTCATAGGTGTGGCCATGGCCTTGCAGTCCATCATCCCAAACCTCTTCAAGTTCTCTACTACATACTTCCCTTGTCCAAGGAAAATCCTATTTGCACTTTGCCACACCTCCATGCCTAGAAAATAGTGCATCATCCCCAAGTCCTTCATCTCAAACTCGGCAGCACGCTTCCTCTTGGTATCAGTAATCAATCCATCCTTACCTGTAACAAACACGTCATCCACATACAGAAGTAGTATCACAGGATTGCCTTCCTCAACCTTGTAGCTGTAAAGGTTGGAATCTGCTTTACTCTTGGTAAAGCCCAAACTGGATAGGAAACTGTCCATCCTACCATACCAAGTCGTAGGAGCTTGATTCAAGCCATACAAGGCTTTCTCCAATCTGTAGACATATGACTCCCTATCATGTGTCTCAAAACCAATTGGATGCTCCACATACACTTCCTATTCGACTACACCATTCAAGAAAGCTGTCTTGACATCCATCTGGTGTATCTTCCATTTCATCACTACAACCAGAGAAAGTACTGTTTTGATGGAAGTGTATCTCACTACAAGATCAAAAGTCTCTTCATAGTCTATTCCCTCTTTCTGGGAGAAGCCACGAGCTACAAATCTCACTTTGTACTTTTCTATGCTGCCATCTGCAACATGCTTGATCTTGTAGATCCACTTGGAAGTCACAACAGACTTCCCTTCAGGTCTTGGGACCACATCCCAAACATCATTCTTCATGATCGACTCATATTCCTCGATAATGGCTTTCTTCCATTTCTGCATCCCAAATCCTGGGAACTTCAATTTCTTTAATATCTTCAATAGATAGATTTCTTTAAACTTCGTTTCTTGAACAAATGTTGTAGTCCTTCTTTTGTAGGTGATTGTACACAATCTTTCCTACATGTCAAATTCAATTGCATGATTAGAAATTTCTCATAGTTTTCAGAAAAAAAAATCTTACACATAAAGAAATATGTCATACAGTCATGTAATTGTTTTCGCGAATGCTTCAATACAACATTTATCCATATCCCGTAACTTTCTAGATGCCTTCCAATCTCTACCAGAACATTGTTAAGAGTGTGCACAACTCCCAACATGTCATCAAAGAGGTTTCATTCTAGATAAGTAGCAATGGAATGTTATACACTGCCATAGGCCACTTACCCATTACATGCATATTAGTAGTATACTGTTCATTAATGTAATTATTCTAATATGCATAATACACAACCTAAGTCTAGGAATATAAGTATATACATTATTGAACAGTATTATTTAAACAATCAAATATACAAGAAATGGCAATTCAAATACTTATCTTTTTTTGTTTGTAGGGTGGACTCCCTCTCAATATTTGCTTCCTTGTAGGAGCTACTGGAGTGTGCTCCCTCTTGATCTTTGATTCCTGGATTACCTGTCCTTGAACTTATATCCATCCTCGATCACTTATGCATACTTACTAGTATCATCATTGTGTTATCCTCGAGGTCTCATGCATACATACATTAATTAGTATAATCACAATAATCTTAAACATGTATAGTCATGATCATTTCAAACATAGATAATAAACATTAGTATTCAAGGTTTCAAGGAATACTTCTTTTACTCATGCATATTCTTATTTGACCAAAGGACTTTTCTAGTTAGTCATATCATCACTCAAGGTAAGAGACATAATATGCATAAACCCTTGATTACTTACATTTCTAACTTCATGAATAATCATTATCAACCATACATCAGTATGAGATCCTAACACAAGGTAGGATTCTAACTTGATATAGGAAAAACATACCTGGTTATCATATTTGCTAGTTATGTCTAGTAATGTCTCTTCAATGACTTGTTCTAGTAACCTGCATATCTCATAGGTTAAGCATTGTAGAACCAAATTATACATACCTCGTAAGTAGATCTTCTATGTGATCCATGACAATGGATGAATCTTTGTCTTCATGTCACCATGGTCATATGTTCTTGAACTAGAACATGATTTTTCTTTCTTGATGTACCTTTCATGTTAGCGGACAACATCAACCTCATACAACACCACAATGCATTAGTACAATCATAAGTGTCAAAACCCTAATCAATGAATATCTGCATTCATAATTTTATTAAGGTGATACAACAAGTCTAAAGTTAATCAAGATTGTACTAACCTTAATGAAGACAAACATACCATAGAATTAATCATGAACAAATCTCGAAACATACCTGGATAAGTCATACTTGTCGATATTGCTTGTAATCTCCTTATGTAAGGCCTTAGCCTCAACTCCCTCTGAAACAGGATCTTCTTCACTTATGCAGGTGACTAATCCATTCTTTTCTAGGATTAACCCAATCCACTTTGATTTGCAGAAACTTGATATGGAGTTGCATTAGGGTTTGTCAGAGAATCCCTAAAAATTCAAACTTTGAATTTCAAAATTCTGAAAGGATAGAAAGATGCGCCTTTCTGAGCTGGTCAAGCTAGTATACTCAGAATTTGAAAACTGCAAAGTTTCACCCCTCAAAATTGCCTTTTAGATTTCTGGATTCACTAGGCAGGACCCTGAATTAGGGTTTTAGTTTCCGGGAGCTTCACCCAACCAAATAGTATGATCCAAAGCTCTAAAATTCGATTTTTCCAAGTAGCTTCTAGCTATGGTCACATATTTAAAAACTTCCCATTTTTGTAGAAGCACTAATTTTTCACTTTTCCGATCAAAGTCCCAAACTAGGGTATGATCAAGCCCAACCTTATACCCAACCAAAAAATTTGATCTTGGTCTCTAAATTTCGATTTTGATGAGTAGCATTTAGTCTTGGTCTTTGATTACAAAAATACCAACTTTCTCCGAAACCCTAATTCCCGGAGCCATGAATGAAGGTGCTCAAAATCCATTTATGTTTTGACATAAATATACACCTGATTGTTTCTGGTGTAACTCCAAAATTATGAATACAAAGAGTCTGAAACTTTGACCTATGGTAGCCCGAACTGTCATATTTCCAACCCCATAGGTCTGACCTCAATTGGATTCTTTGAGATAGAGTCCAAGTGTCGCAACGTGACCTTTTTATGTGATAAAACAAGAGAGCAAACTTGTATGGCGTGCCAAGTGTCACTGGTTCAACGTTGGCCTCTGAAAACCTTACTTGAGAAACTACAGTTCGTGCCCTACCTGTCACTTTTTACGAAATTTCATTTGGAGCTTCCTAGCCCAAGTTGTGACCTTTTTTCCTAGGTCACCTATTTATGACTGAGATCTGGAAGAGGCAGAAACCCTAGATTGTACAGATCATAAAACACAAAGTACAACGAATTAGAAGTTTTTCTTTGGACACAAGGTACATGGGGATATTATATTCGACCTGTAAGAGTTTCAGATCTTGAAACCTTGCCAAAATGGATTTATAGAAAAAGTTATACGATGACGGGTTTTTTCTATATCAAGCCCTAGCTTCGCAAGTGCAACAAGTGTCATAAATGCCATACCATGCCTTATTTCAGGCTAGCTCTGATTCCATGTTAGTTTTTCAGAATTTACTTCAATCTGATCTAGGATATTAACTGAGAGAATAACATGTACAACATATCTACAGCATATCAATCATGGACACAATAATGAAAGCACACAAGAGACACAGAGTTTCACCGGGGAAAACCAAGAAGGTGATAAACCTTGCAACTTCCTCAGAGATAGATAGAGAAATGATACAACCCAAGTATAAGAGATATTCTTCTCCTACCAGCAGCTTCTCCTCCTCCACAAGTGTGCCACTCTCTAATGAGAGTATGAGTGAGTAAGTGAATGATCAAATAGAGTGCCTCCCGCACTCTATTTATACCTGACTTGACTTGCCTAATAACCTTTACTAGGTCGGCCTTAACTTAACCACATAACATAATGCTGACTGGGATGACCCCCAATAGGGTGGTATAATAACCCTTTGACCCACATGACTTATATAGGGCCGACCCCACCAAGGTGGTGTAATAACCCATCAAGTATAAGTTACGACACTTACAATATAAATGACGACACTTCCATTTAGAGGAATAATAAAATCTCTATAGGAATACAAACACTTTCGTATAGAGGAATAATAACATCTATATAGGAATACAATATACATATAGGAAATACATTCTGAAGTTACAAATACATCAACACTCGTGGATTAGCTCCTTAACTGTTTGTCTCCACTCTCATTAGTAGGTCGCATTCCTCTATCTCCACTCTGCTTCTCACTCAAAGAAGGTCGCTTTCATAGCTAGACCTTCCCTTATACTCTTTACCAAAAATAGATGTTGCACTGGCACTGCACACCAGCATAACTGCACAAAACTGACTATGCACTCCGAACTGTGCACTCCGCAAAACTGTGCCATATGACTTCGCAGCCCGAACTGTGCAGTTTTCAAAACTGTTCTTCATAAACTTGTTCCAACTTGGGCCATGCACAACACAGTGGGTGCAATTTTTTTTTGGAAAAAATGCAAGTGGTTAGTGGAGAACCATCAGGTGACCCGCGATGTAGGTCACATCTTTGGAGATGTAGGGTAATAGTGATTTTAAGAACCACTCTAGTAGGAATTCCAGGGGAATCTCAGATTTAATGAGCCTCTTCCTTCTTCTCCACTCCTGAATATGATAATATATGCGAGTGGATTTATTCTGCCTAAACATAGACATAAGATCTATTTCAGCATCATATCGAATGGGAAGTTGGAAGTGATTCAAAAATAATATCTCCAAATCATAAAAGTTATGATAAGCACGAGATGGTACTTCAATGTACCATTTAGCCGTGACACTGTTTAAGGTTATTTGGAAGATCCTGAATCGTATTGAGTCATCATTTAGCGAATTAAAAGAACACCATAAATGAAACGTTGTAACATGGTCCCCTGTATATTCACCGGTCTTACCTTCAAAATTAGGAATTTTTGAAGGAATTTTGGTTGGAACAAGAGGCCAGGTGGGATCATGATGCACAGATTCATTCATAAGATTTGAAATATTGGGCAAGTTTAACGTTTCCAAAAAGGGTAAGTGGGGCCTAGTTGATGGCGTACGAGTTTAGGGAATTTGGAAAGGAATACTACCTGAACCATAACTCCCATAAGGATGGTTGGGTTTTCCCCCAGCCATTAGTTGTGATGTGAACGCATTTTGACAAGTGCTCCATCCATAATCCAATGGATTGATCCCTTGAGACCCATTCCACTGTGTTTGAGTATAAGTACTTCCAACAAAAAAAGGAGTTGAAGTATAAGCATTACTTCCTCCTTCAACAAAGAGTGAAAAATGAGTGTTCCCTACAGGTAAATCAGAGGTTTGAACGTTTGATGATTGCACACTATAACCTATAAATGGGTTTGAACTCACAAAATGTGAAATGGGAGGAACATGCATCAAGCCTATGAATGGTTCTAAAGGAGCAATGTGTCCTCCGTGCCAAGGGAATCCATGAATAAAAGTAGATGAACTAGTAGGATTAGTCTGGAAATGGTGAAGAAATGGGGATGATGTAAATGATATCATAGGTATCCCACTAAAAGGGACATTAGAAGAACCAATAGTTAATCCAACATGTATATAAGTCGATGCAATATGAGTGCTTGATGACCCTAAGGATCATGTATTAAATTTTAGTGAAGTGATCAGAGTAGAATACATCTGCAACGAGTTAGGTACCAGAGTGTTCATATGAGGAGGACAAAAGCCTCTCGACATAATGAAAGATGTGGGAGTATGTGGAACTCCTGACCCGTCCCCTATGTTATCCATAGTAATGTCATATGTAAACCTATACACACTTAGCTCGGGTAAACCTAAAGAGATGACTCTCACTAACACCAAATCATCAGGTCCAATTAATGGAGGGTTAAATGGTCTCACAAAACCTTTGTTTTCCAATTCTGCAACCTCAATTGTATGTGGAACTAGTGAAGCTTGAGTAATAAGGTGTGGTTCTCTAGGTGGTTCAGTCATACCTATTGGTTCAAAAGAACTAGTTGAGTTTGTCCTACGCCAGTGAGGTCGCGGTGGAGGCTCCACAATGAGTGGAGGAAGGTTTCACAACCTTCTTGACCTATGGAGAGGGTTGTACTACACGGCTAAAACATATTCTAAGTAGATAAAACCTAGGGCCAAATAGAACGAAAGTAAACAATCAACACACTACTAAAAACTTCCCTATAGTGATCCAAACCAGGCAATCAAATAATCTTCCAATTTAGGAGAGTCTGGGATGATGACGGCCTAGAATAGGCCAGTGAAGGGATGAAGAACAGTTATCTGGGGTCCATAGAACAGACATAATGGGTCCAAGCACTACAATCACCCAACATCCTTCCCAAAGAGTCACAGAGGATTTCCCCCTGAATTTTTCCTAGGTGTAATGAAAATAGCCTTGCACTACCACCCATGTAGAGCCATAAAACTCTGGATACTAAGGCTATCGACACTATAGAAAGGGTCCATGGGGACAGTCCTAGGTCAAATCAATATGCATGGGCATGGTAACTGAGCCCGAAATCCAAAATCACCAAAAGGTACTAGTGAATCCCCATACGCGTACTGAATCTGGAAGATGCTCGATCAAATAGTGGAGGGGTATCTCCAACTAGTGAATCTCTCACGTCCTCGTGCTTAACTCCAATGTGAGTGGAGCTTCCTAGTTCACCTTCTACATAGGTGGAATTACCTAACTAAATTCCACTATGATTCGATTTTGATTGCTTTGGATAGTTAATGACAAACTAATCCAAAGCACTAACCTAGGCTAGTTGGTGTAAGACCCTAAAATAAAAAAATTACTACCTTATTTTAAGTTTAAGATTATTTTTAAGGCTGTTTGTTACTCAAAGGGTAGTGTATGTGTTTGTGTTGTGGTTACAACTGAAAATAGAAAAGCATGATATGTGTAATAAGATGTGCACATGCTTTTATTTCTTTTATCTTTTCACTTTTATCTTTCTAAATAAAAAATGCTACTTAAGTAAACCTAAGTAAAATTAAAATCTTTTATTTTCTTTTCCAAAAATAAGTGCATGCAACTAGTACTACTTCTGAAAAGAAACAAATGTTCTTGTCAAGGGAAAAAAATACTTTCTCTTTTTTGCAATTTTCTTTTTAAACAAGAGAAGAACAACTAATGATGAACAAGTAAAAAACACTCAAACTACGTAATTGTATACAAACTGTACCTAAGCTTAAATGAAATAGAAAACTACTCTCATAGAAATATGAATAAAACAAACTCAACTAGTTAACTCAATCAAGACAAGAAATTAACTAAATTGGTAGAAGAACACTTCGAAACCAAAAAGACAAGAAGATGAAAACAAGGAAACTTCTTCAAGATACCAGACTACTTTCAGTTAGGCCAGTGACCAGGAAAGATCACTCCAAGTGTCCACAAACCAAAAAATTGAACTTGAAAGACCTAGGTACAACCTCAAAAAGTAAAAAAGAAATACCAGAAAGATATCAATGAGGAGCAAAAGACTTAAACAAAGACTGAAAAACCGGCTGGAATGATCCCTTTAAGAGAAAAAAACTCTACAAATAATCAAAGCAGAGACAAAGGATTTCAACCCCAGGAGGAAAACTAAATCCGATAGGGGTACCCACGAATGTAAGTACATTAATTAGTGGCTCACTTGCAGGTGCAACACAGACAACCCAGGAGGAAAAGGAAAAATCGTGACTATATATACCTGCATGTCGCGGGTTTGCTTCAATTTTTTTTTAAAAAATAAGAAAAAAATAAAAAGGACCAAATCTAAGTCTAAAACAAGGGTATGTACCCTCCGCAAACCCTTCCAGAAAACTCTAGAACTGATTCTAACTAAATAAAAGACTACACAAGGACTCCCAAAGCAACATAAAACTCCCCAGTGGATTCGTCAGTTCTGTTGTTCAGAATTTTAACCTATGAATGGGAAGTTATAAAGGTCACCAACGTACTACTAAGAACATACAAAATCTAAGAAAATAGGCAAGCATACAACAAGATCTTTCCTTAACTAAAAATAACTAGGGTTAACAAGTTAAGTAAAAGTACCTTGAATACAAGAAGTTTGATCCAAGCTTGAAATGCTAAGTCCTTGATCCACAATCCTGAGTAAAGAACTTGCAAAAAGGAGATACCTTCCTTGAAAAAATTGACTACATAGACATGAATAATCAAACATGAAACCCATACATAAATGAAGCATGAAATATTCACTAGATTTAATTCATAAAATAGACACAATTGTTTATGGGAAAAGACAATCTCTTGTATTAATCATATAAATGACAACAAGCTACACCCGATTCTGCAACAAGCACGGATGAAACTATGTTATGGGTTCTTGCTCCTCTCCTTCTGTATATATTCCTCTAGCATTTCAATACATAAATGTTTCCCCCCTCGGGCCTATATCCTTCCCTTTGTATTTATAGCAAATTTGGGAAGATAGATTCGAGAGGTAAGTAGTTGGGGAAGGTATGGTAGTTAGGAAAACTACCATAACTATCTCAAATTTGATTTTGATTTTGATTTTTCATGATTTTATGAAGCACTCGCGGGTATGAACTTGACAACAAGCGAGTGTCCCATGAGTATTATTCCATGAAGTAGTGGGTGCAACATTTTTTGGAAAAAACGCAAGTGGTCCATGGAGCACCAACAGGTGAACTACAATATGGAAGTTATAATAGTCACGGTTATGTCCTAAAAGTGTATAAAAAAAATGGATAATCTGGAGAGAATAATATATGATCAAGGTCATATGCATCTATAGAAAATAGGGCTCTTCAATCCATATTGTCATTTTGTGTGAACAACAATTCAATGTCGCACACATGGAGAAGTTCCAATTTGACTAATAACAAAGAGCATGCATGCACTTCTATTGGGGGGATATGAATGTAAGATTTAGGTGTACATTATTATGGAGTGCATGTTTTTAATAAGGAGTGCATGCTTTTGATTTTAATACCAAAAACTTGTGCTTTCCACTCACGCGAGATCCAAACAACGAATTGATATATTCAAACATGCAACAACAATGACAACAAACACTATGGTATGCATTTTAGTGCAATTGGAAAGCATATGCTTGTCTTCTTATGTTATTGGGAAGCAATTTTTTGACTTCTTATATAATTAGAAGATAAATTTTGTGTAATTGGAAGACATTTTGTGAAATTGAAAGACAACTATTCTCTTCATATGTATTTACAAGACAATTGTTGTCTTGTTGTTATTTGAAAGATGAGACTTGCCTTAATTTTTAATTGGAATCGAATATTTTTCTTCTTGTGTAATTGGAAAAACAAATTCTACATTTTTTGTATTTGGAAGAGAATTTTCAAGTTTCTTTGTAATTGAAATATATTTAAACACGGGGAACCATCATAATTGAAAAATAAAGCGGTCAAGGAAAAAACAACCCATAGAAAAGGCCAATGAAGCAAGGGAAAATGAAAGGATAGTTATGGTAGAACAATGGATTTTAGCAAAGGAGAATCCAAATTCTAGCACAACAAATGAACCTTCAATGAATATTCAATCAAGACAAGTTGTTGTTGATGACCAAATGATGATGGATTTACTTGGAACTGATTATACCATGGATGAGATTAGCGAGGAAACTGATGCACTATATCAAGATGGATAATTTCTTGTGGTGCATCCTATTGTTCAAAACTTTGGCATTGTCAAAAACTACCCAGTAACAGGTCCAAAATCCTTTAATATTATAAATCCACAATAAAGAGAGAACAAGAGTGCTAGAACATATGTCCATCCCCCTACCTAGATTGGAAATTATGCATAAAAAAACTCCTATAAATTCCTTCAAGTGTATAAAAGTGCTCTAACATCACTTGAAGCTAAGTTACCTCACTGAACTATTTGTTATCGATCCTTTATAATTATTAGAGAATATTTTGAACCAAAATATGATGTAGCTAATGTCAATAATTTTTGTGTTTGTTAAAATCTAGGAGTTTGAATGTTGTTAGAAGAATTTTAGGCATTAAAACAGTTAGAAGTTCAGAAGTAGGTAATCATATGTTAGAGGTCTTGTCGATGCTTTTAAAAAAAATGGCTGAAAAACTCATTCTCGGGGATGCAATGCATTCGAACATATCTGGTCACAATCAATTGTTAGCAAGGTAACAAAAAAACGAGGTCTACTAAAAGAAACACCCCATATCCATTAAATGCAACGTGAAAACCCTTAGAAAGTATTCTATTAGACAAGATTTCCTCAACACATGTGACAAAAACAATTTTTGGGCCTTCATTGGTAGGTTACCCCACTTTGATATGAATTTAATCAGAGCAGTTAAGGGACTAGTGCAAGATTTCTGGCATGAAAACACTAGAACTTCTTCCAATCAAAGATATATACTAGACCGTGAACCCTAGACCGTGAACCCCACATTAAACACTTTCTTGACATGACATATACATAATTGTATGAGAGATTCATGAAAGAATATAGTGAATTTAACTTGGGCCAAAGATATTTCAATAAATGCAAGCTTTGGTATGTTAGAATAATCACAATGCATAACACATGTTGTTGTCGATACCACATTGAATATGGTTATTATTATGGCACACACACACACACACACCCATTGCATGTATTTCATAATACTCTTCTGCAGGAAGGCTCGGTTATATTACCGCTGACATCATATACACATTTTATTCACAACATTTCGTGTACAAGTCTAGAAGGTTGGAGATTTTATCAAAAAGCTTGCTTAGACAGGAAATGCCCCAGGTTCGTGGAATGACATCATTGAAAAACTGCATCCATGTGAGCGATGAGTATGAACTTGGGAGGAAAGAGGTTAACTTGCAAAGCTTCCAATTTGTCAAATATGATATTGATGGGGTAAACAAAAGAAAAATGAAGCAATTGGTCACTTCCTAGGTTAGTATTGAGTACTTAAATAACATTTTTTTCTTTTGAATTGCACTTTGAGATGTAACAATCTATTAATATATGTATTTATTTCTATTCTAATAGGTACAATTCTATGACATGACTTCATGAAGGAATTATTTGAAAATACCCAATAATATGTTGGGCATGTCCATGTGGTTCGATGGAAGGACGAGCATTTTAGCAAATGAAGGGATACATTTTCCGTTGGTGCTATCTTATCAATGGTTGATTTTGCTGAGAACTACACCCTTCAAACATAAAATGAGATTGAAAGCCAATATTATAACTCAGAGCAGGCTAGCATAATGTTCCATATCACATACATGCACAGGGAATATAGTAACAAAGGAGTAACACTTATACATAAGTGACAATAGGTTCCATGAATTTTCTCTTGTACAACATTTCTTTTAGTTGTTCTACAATCACTTGAAGGATAATAGTATATAGATGTATCAACATTAGAGTTGGTTTGATGGTCATTTAGGGAAATTACAAAATGCTCGTGTATTTCAATGGTTGTGTATGCTCCACAAAAAACACAAGGTACCACATATTTGGAACTATTTTGAGACTAGACATGGAAAAGGGGAACATGATGGAGGGGGTTCATGCATCAAAGCTACATTATGTAGGAAATAAATACAATTTTCAACTGTTTCCCTCATTTGAGATGCAAATTCCATTGTTGAATGATGTTCTTCAATTTTGGCGAAGGGACAAAGAAGGAAAAAAGACTAATTAACCAGGAAATCACATGTACAAAGATATTTTGGGGATATGGTTGATGTAAACCGATTGCAATTATATGAATGAAAAAAAATCCATGGTACTCATGCATTTCATTTAGCTAGAACATAAGACAATATAATAACTGAAATGTGGACAAGAAAACTCTCATGCTTTTGCGCTCCATGTAGTAGTGGTGAATGGGGTGATTGTGAATCCACTAATTGAGTTGATAGATGGGATCGTGTATCACTCCCCGTTGGTCGAAAAATATCTATAGAATTATCCAAGTTGGACCAATCAAGTATTTCACAAGATTATGATCACATCTCATATCTCGTACAACTAGATTTGATGAATATTTTATTATTTGTTATTAATTCGCATGAACACACTATATGATTTGTTTATTTAGTGGACTCAAATTTCAGCACACAATTTTTTGTAGGGCACATATATACAGTGGTTTCCCCTTCATAAAAAATATACCCTTATCCAATTGTTGGTGATGTACTTCATCTTTCCATACAGTAATACAGGCAGACACATAACTCATATCTAGATCAAACACATACTTACACTTAAGCTTCCATATCAAAAATAACATGAAAATCCATAAACAATGTCAAAGACCAAAAAAAGTATCACAAGAAAGATAGCACCCCTCCCCAAATAAGGTAGCCCAGCAATATAGCTTTTTCTAAAACAAGTCAGGATTTTGATCGTCACTGAATCTACGACACTATTTAGAAAATAAAAAATCCCAAAATATATGCTTAACCGCTTCCAATCATTAACAAATGGGGCAGAGACCATCTAAGAGGCTAGTCTTAGCCAACTTAGGCTTGGATGGGATCCCCTAATAAATATCCAACCAAGAAAAAATGTGCAAACTATATGAAATTTGTACCAACCTAACACTACGAAGACAATGATCCCAACATATCTTCATATCTGAGGGTCAATCTCTCATTAACCATAGGTGGGAGTGGATGCCTTTGATGCAGTGATAAATAGATATGATGTGAATCATAGTGTGGCATCGACACATAATAATTCCGCTTGTAATCCCTCCAAAAAGGCCATGGCATACCGATATTCATTTTAAACAACTTGGAGTATGGAATAAATACATACAACTCCATGATCAAAGGAAAATTAGATAATATGAACCCAAAATCCTACGTGGGTGATCTCTGCTCCTTCTGTGAGCTCCTTCCGTGACTATGCCTTAGGATCCCATAAATAATGCCAATAAAAGATGCACTTTTGACTTAGTTAGGGTGTCTAAAAATTTGGTGTCCATGCCACACAAACTCCCCAAACATTCCAACTCTAGATTGAGCAGGAGGTGATATCCAAACCTATCAGAATTCCCTCCCACTACTCCTATACCAACCCAAACATTGATCTCCAATCCACCCAAATACTTCGAATAATATGGACCCACCAACCTAGAAAAGGGAGGGGGAAGAGATGATGCCACATAGATAAAAAAACCTATAGGTCCTATCAATATGATGTACTAAAAGAACTTGATGCTAGAATATAACCCACCAAGGTGTTGATCCCTCAAGACATCTCACCACCCACTTGGTAGCTGTAATACTTCCTTGAGATACAACATCAATCAAGAAAAAAACCCATTCATCACATGGAATAGTGAAGACATCCTAAGAAACTAATGGTAGGCCTCCAAAACCTCCATACTTAGACGAAAAATATGACAATAAAATATTCTCAAGTCTATGGAATTGAGCTCAACTAGGGAACCAAGAAGACACATAATACAAATGACAAACATGGATAATGTGACTTACAATTGTTAGTTTTCATTTAAATAGAAGATATTTATGATGGAAAATATGAAGTTTGCTATGAAATATTTGTAGATACCAATCTCACATAGTCATTAGTGATAAACCTATTCTGAATGATATACCAAGATATCTAACAATAATCCCCATATGAATGAAAGAACAAGTAGTTAGAATCCAAATTGGAGGAGAATCTAACCCAATAAGCCAAAATTCAATCTTATGAGGACTAACAATTGTACCTGGAGCCCTACAAAATGTGTCCATATAAGAAATATCCTCTTTAATAAAACCATAATCAACCCTAATAGTGGGAGACAAAACCCAAGCATCTCATCATCTCATAAATTAAGGACCAATCAACTAGATCATATGCTTTGTCGAAGTTAATCTTCAACATCAAACACTATTTCGCTGTCTCTCTAGGTCACTGCATAACCTCCCAGGATGAGACCACAATAGCAAGAATAAATTTGCATTGAAAAAAACTAGTATACTTGATGGGACTATTTCAATTACCCCTTTTTAAAAGTAATCCACCAGTCTTCTCATTATATCATTAATCCATAGTTCGTATTTTTTTACAGGTTATCGTGCAAGGTATATGCATGCTACAATTTCTTTTCTAATATTAGTTGTCCTATTAGGGAGTGTAGTAAAGCATAAAAAAATAATAATCAAGAAATCAAATCTTGGTTATCTACCCTTTTAAAGATCTAATCTAGAGGCTATGTCATGTCTTGTTGAATTGCAGAAACCACAAATTTAATTACTTTAATAAAAAAGAATAGAGAACACAAACTAGCAAACTGAACACACCATAAAAACACAAGAACCATCGTAAATCTACCTAAAATAAAGAATCAACAATTGTTTTGAGGGACGGGCCTTGCCTCCCTGGAATAGAATGTTGCAAGACGATTCCATGAACTAGAAATTAACTCACACAACTCATATACAATTTATATATTGCAAATCTAGCCTTCTTTATTGGTCACTTTAGAATAGAATAATACAACATGGCATCATCCCCTGCTAAGAGTAGAGACTATGTTGTTATACAATTGTCTTGCTTGAAAATACTAAGAGTGGGCTTGAGAACATTACCAATTCTCAAGTTGTTCTAACTAACATCTTAGAAAAGGAAATGGTTCCAATGACCCGATCATAATTAAAAAACAATATTACATTAGCTTCAGTTGCATTTCTATCCATATTCATATTGTTTCCTCTTGACTATCTCACATGGTTTTCAACCTTCCTTTCAAATTCCAGAAGATGACTTAGATTGTAGCATAAAATTTGTAGTTTTCGATCTTGTATTAGATATATTAGTGGCACCACAGTATCAACATAATCCATCGCAATGAACACAACTGTCTTTTGGATATGTAGTGAAAAATTAACAACTCTAATAACATCATCATAATGTGACTAGAGTTGTAACATCACGATATAATTGGAGATCCAACATCACATTACAACTGGAGTTGAAACATCATGATATAAATAGAGTTGCAACATCATGAAAATAGAGTACGTGTGTCACAATGAGACTGGAGTAGCAACTGCACATACACTAGTTTCATTGAGTAATGCAAAAAGGTGAACATTTTCTAATTACACAAGCATAATGCACTAGAAATTACATGAGATAATGGAAAAGAGTACCTTGAGTAAAATATCTCAATATGAATAATAGAGACTCAAAATGAATATGGAGGATAGCAAAAAGGTTTTACAAGTGAGGATAAATATACAAATAAAAATGTCAATTCTAGATCCGGACATCTCCCCTCAATTGAAGGTGTTGTACCCCCCATGAAACATATGTAATTAACCTTAATCAAAGTTAGACTCAGGGTATAGATGGTTGTTATGGAGGCTACTAAGACTATATGTTGAATGTCCCCTATTTCCAGTTGGATAGTACCCGACATTTTGTTCAATCTCTTCCCATAATTTGTCTTCATCTAGTGGTATCAACTCATAGGAAAATTGTCACTTTGGAAAAGGAATCCATATCAAGGGGAAGTGAAATATGATTCCAATCCATATAGGGCTACATTTCTTCAAAAAATCATCGTACTTATCAAAAAATTTGTCGCGTCATCAAAATTAGCAAAAAATAAGGGGTCTTTTCTTTTTACTTCTTCACTAGAGTGAGCCCATATGTACTTGCATGCAAGCAAGGCGTATCTCTTCATATGTCCAAAAAACTTGGTATAGTATGAGAGTGTCTTTTTTTTTTGGCAAAGACAATGGAGGCATGTGTTGGAGAATTAAGTAATTGATAATGTAATCTAATGACAATTTGAGGATCATGATTTTCTCCTCACACCTAGAAGTTACAGTTTTGTTGATTTCGATCAATGGTGTATTGAGCCTATCCCCTCTAGAGTTGGTGGTTCATAAAAGAAGTTAAAGAACTCAAATTCACATATCCAATAAAAGGATTAGGGTTCCACTTATGATCATAAAATAGAAGGATTTCATGTTGATATAATTCACATTCTAAATTCTTATCCTCATTACTGTCACTGAAGAATGATTTTAAGAATGACTCCGAAGATATGGAATCATGTGGCCTTCCTCCTACCACAACCCTGAGTTGAAATAAGAAATATGTTTCCTAAATAAATACAACTTAAAGAGCGTATGTACTTCTACAACTAAGAAATCATTGAACCAAGTCACTCATCGCTGCTTTTCTTTCTTTAGGGTTTCCACTTATGTTTCCAATTTTGGGATTCTCTCTCTATCTTATCTCCAGCTATCCCATTTTAATACGATCAAACCATAGAATTCAACCTAGTGCTCCATGAGGTGATGAATAGATCACTTATGTTCTTCAAGAGGGACAACTCCTTGACCATAAGTTGCATTTGGAGCCTTCCATTTGTGCATCTCTGCTTCCATTTGGAAGGAAGTAATCACTAGGGCTTGCATGATCTATTTGTATCCCAACAATTTGAGTAGCATCCTTGGTGAGTCCTTCATGAGTACTCATTGTTTGAGTAGAAGGATTGGTGAGTCCTTCATCTATTTGTGTACTCAACATTTGAGTATCAAGAATGGTAAACTCATCATCTAAATTTGTGTCTCTTTATCATGGATGGATGGTGTTTATGTCTAAGTTTCAATAGAAAAAATTATGTTGTTTGCTTAACTTCCTAGGTAATCACATATGTTTCCTATGGCGTTAGTGGATCCTTAAGGACCTGAGTAACACTGTCATCCACTAATTCAAGATGATATTTAGAGGTTTTCTCGACGAGTTTTGTAGGGGATCCAACAATTGCACTAGAGCATTTATTAGGTTCAATGGGAGTTCAAGCTACTACACTAGAGGATTTATTGGGTTATGTTGGGGTTCTGATAGAAAACATTTCGTTTACTCGGTCACCTTCATGCGTACTGGAAGGTGACCAAGTGTAGTGATCAAGGGCATGCACTAGGATGCCTAGGCATATTTTTGATTGATACGAAAGTAGTATTTCCCCCATAACCCTCAATTTTCTTCTTAACTTCCGGTTTACCCCCTTTAACTTATGATTTTGATTATGTAACATAGAATAGGAGGGTTTCATATGCAACTTACTTGGAGATATTTTGTTGATCCTTTGCTTCTTGTGCCTAATTGGTCCATTCGAAATAGATTATGCAATAGGTTCTTATGGAACATAAACCTCCATGTCCATATCACTTGAAATCACTACCAGTTCTTATGTAATAGCTGGTGTTTTTTTTATGATGGTTCATGTATTTCCATATTACTTCGACTCATTGCTAGTTTTTTTGTGACAAAAGTTGTGCCATCCTATAGACCGGCTACAATAGAAGGGAGCGTTCTTTTCTTCTTAGGAGTTTCAGGGTGAGCTCTTACCTCAAACTTTCTCTTTATCCTGAATGCTCTTTTGTTGGAGCTCAAAGGAGATTCCTCTTTAATAGGGCATGGTTGAAACAACTCCCTTGGAGGATGCTCACCAATGATCTCGATCTCACTATCATATCAAACATGAACAAAAGGCATTGCTTCTAGGTCGCGTTCTCCTATATTGTCCAATTGTTGCTCTTCTTCCTTTATATTGTCCAATTATTTCTCCTCTTCCTCCATACTATCCAAATGTTGCCCCTCTTCCCTTGTACTATCCAACTATTGGTCTTCTTCCCCTTCTTCACCTGCTTCCTATTATTTCCCCTCTTAAAATTCAATTATGTCTTCTTCCAATATTACCATGGGTTGTTGCAGGAGCTCTAGGCCCATGTCCTCCTTGACTGTGACAAAGCATCTATTACAAGGAGTTTAATCAATCATGGTAAGAAACACATGCAGTCGGTTTCTTCACAATTCTAACTTTCTGTGCCATGTTTTGTAGGGTTTTCAGTAGGAAGTACAGAATGTTAGGTAGATGTTTTTGTTCTAGATGGGTGAGCAACTTGAAATGGTAGTGTTATGAACATAAAATAATATTAAATAAATGATGAATAATACATGATAAATAATAAAAATAATAAAATATGCTTAAATAGTTAATAATGTAATAGACATGACCTTACAATCGAAAAGACACAATGGATTGTATAAAAATGCCACATATGTAAATGTATAACCATCTTATCAATATCAATTCGTATTCAATCGTATTTACTCTTTCCAAATGGAGTTATTTTCTATTGGTTTATTATTCAAGTGAGTAATCCTTGAGAATATACGGATACATATATTACAGTGGTATCAGAGTGAATTCTGATTCCAGTTGTTGGTCACATCTTTTATCAGACTTTGTCTGATCAATTTAATTTCAGAGTTTCTTTGACCAAGGTCTTTGACCATATCTAAGCTTTTATCCATTTCGAAACTCAGAAATTTTGAAGAACATTCACTGCAAGATTGAAGAATCAAATCTTTTATCCATTTTGAAACTCATAAATTTCAAAGAACATTTGATGCAAGAATTTGAAGATTTATCTTGCTACCATAATACACCCTTTCACTCCCTATCACCCAGGGCCCATTGCATGTCCGAACAGTCCAAAAATGCATATATCCCCCACTCCAACCTCTTCTCCAACGTTTCCTGCTACCCTGAGCCTCCCTCTTCGGAGCTCCCACTCAACCCTCACAGTTTTCCCCACAGCTCCACCAATCGCTCCAACTCATCACCACCTACGTGTTCTTTTCCCCACTCCCATATCCATTTACACCACTCCATTCAATTTATTCCCTGCGCTCCCAATATTCCTCGTGACCCACACTTGCCATCGCTACTCTGTTCGGGTACACAAGGTACTACCAAAGGACCGAACACCAAGAGAAACCACTTCACACAAACAGATCACAGATCAACACACCGATGTTTTGACGTGGTTTAAACCCTCTTGAGGGAAACACTCCACGGCCCCGGCCAAATAGCTTCTACGGGACAATTTATTATGCAAAGAAAGAAAGTTACAAATGAGCTTCTCATAATCGATCAACTAAACAATGACCCTCCATGCTCTTTAAATAGAGATCATGGACCAATCGGGTGTTAAGCCACGGATCAAGGTTAGGTTTGATCTAAGAGAAGTTGAGCCATCGGATCACTCTATGTCGGAAACATATCATGACCGTCGGATTAAGTATTTACAAATGCATACTAATGCATACTAAAGAAACACACTATCCCTAATGGATATATTACACAAGTTGATCTTAACTAACTCCTAAGTGTCTAAATATCCTAACATCCCCCCTTAAGAACAACTTGGGATAGGATTGAAGGATTTACAAAAGTGACACTATTAGGAGAAGGAAGGAGGCATTAGAGCCTATCCCCCCTTAATGACAAGTTCCTGAACTCCTAACATAGATCGAAGTTTAGAAAACTTCGCTTCTGTAAGAGACTTGGTGAAGATGTCTGCAACTTGATCATCTGTAGGGCAAAAGAGCACTTCAAGAACCCGATCATGAACAATATTTCTGATGAAGTGCATATGTAGCTCAATGTGTTTGCTGCGTTGATGTAGAATTGGATCTTTGGCAAGCTTGATGGCACTTTGATTGTCGCACCAAAGTGGAGTAGGCTGCTGGTGCTTGAATCCAAACTCTGAAAGGATCTGTCGAAGCCATAAAGCTTCCTGACTGGCATTAACTGCTGCTCGATATTCTGCCTCTACTGAAGAAAGAGCAAGAGCTTGTTGTTTCTTACAAGCCCAAGTAATAGGTCGAGATCCCAGACTGAAAACGTAACCTGCAGTAGACTTTCGATCATCAGGATCGCCGCCCAATCTGAATCAGTGAAACCAACCAACAAGGGTTTCCCCCCTGTACTGTAATGAATCCCAAACTGAACTGTACCTCGAATATATCGAAGTATTCTTTTAGCTGCTTTCCAGTGACTTTCATGAGGTGCCTGCATATAACGGGCAACTCGACCAACGGAAAAGGAAAGGTCAGGACGGGAATGAGTCAAGTATAGGAGACTATCAACAAGCTGACGATACAAGGTGGCATCAACTTCAGGTGAAGTACAAGTGGCAAAAAGTTTGACTCCATACTGGAAGGGAGAAGGGGTTGGTGTACAATCTTCCATGTGAAAGCGATGAAGAAGGTCACAAGCATACTTAGACTGAGAAAGAAAGATTCCATCTTTGATTTGCAAGACTTGGAGACCAAGAAAATAATGCAAATGTCCTAAGTCTGACATTTCAAAATTTTGTTTAAGACTGGTTTTCACATGGGTTATAAGCTTAGGGTCACTACCAGTAAGAATAAGGTCATCAACATATAGAACAAGTATGATGAGATGGTTTCCTACTTTCTTGGTGTAGACGTTGGGGTCAGAATGACATCTAGAAAAACCAGTGTCAAGGAGAAAGTTATCCATTTTGGCATACCAAGCTCTAGGAGCTTGCTTAAGGCCATATAAGGATTTCTTAAGGCGGCAAACAAGGCTAGAGTTATTCTGAACATAGCCAGGAGGTTGTTCCATGTAAATTTCCTCCTGTAAATCACCATGTAAGAAGGCAGACTTGACATCCATTTGATGGACTTCCCACTTGTGTAAGGATGCAAGGGAAAGAACAAGGCGGATGGAGTTCATTTTTGCGACAGGAGCAAAGGTTTCATTGTAGTCAATCCCTTCAACTTGGGAAAAACCTTTGGCAACTAACCTTGCCTTAAGTCTTTCAACACTTCCATCTGATGCATACTTAGTTCTGTAGACCCATTTACATCTGACAAGTTTTCTTCCTTTTGGAAGAGGTACAAGATCCCAAGTCTCGTTCGCCATTAAGGAACAATATTCTTCATCCATGGTTGCATCCCAATCTGGATTCCCTAAAGCTTCTGCAAAGGTTTCTGGATCATGATTCTCGGAAACTTGAGCCAAAAGAGAAGAGGCTCGCTGAAACTGAGAACGTGTTCGACGTTGATCTCTAGGATCACCGGCAAGATCACTAGCTGCTTCACATGTTGAACGGACCCATCGAGGAAGCACTTGTGCTGGTGCAACTGGAGGAACATGAGCAGGAGGAGATGGATTTTCATCCTCACTGTCATCATCATAAATTGGAGTTGGAAACCTGTCAAAGAAGTTGGAAGAAGAAGAAGAAGAAGGCACAAACGTCGAATCATGCTCGTAGGCCACAGATGGCACAATCGTCGAGTTAGGCTCGCAGGCCAAGAGATTTTCATCAAATTTAACATCTCTTCTAATGATTATAGCATGAGAATGTGGTTGAAGAAGTCTATAACCTTTTACATCTTCAGAATATCCAACAAATATGCACTTTTTACTTTTAGGCTGCAATGCTTTCCGTTTTTCATCCAGAATGTGAGCCCATGCTTCACTACCAAACACACGAAAGTGACTTACATCAAGTTTAATTTTACTCCATGCTTCTTCCGGTGTTATACCTTGTAATGCTTTTGTGGGGGTGTGATTAACTATGTAATTTGCACAATTTATGGCTTCAGCCCAAAATTGAAGACTTAGTCCCTTAGATTGGATCATACAATTATCCATTTCTTTTAAAGTGCGGTTCTTTCGCTCAGCTACACCATTTTGTTGTGGTGTATATGGAACAATGTGCTGTTGTTGGATGCCTTGTTCAGTGCAGAAAGTAGTGAACTGTTTGCTAACATATTCTCCTCCATTGTTAGATCTTAACTTAATAATTTGATGACCAGATTGTTTTTCAACAAGGGCCTTGTAGGCCAAGAACATATTAAATACTTCGCTCTTAAGTTTTAAGAAATAAACCCAAGTGCGTCTGGTGTAATCATCAATGAAAGTTAAGAAATATTTGAAACTAGAAAAGGAAGCAGATGGAAGAGGACCACACAAGTCACTAGCTCCAAGGGAACTGAGGCGTGCCAAGAGGCACGTTTGTCAAAACTATCCCGATGATGTTTTCCGAGTACACAACCGGAGCAAACACCATCTCTGCAAGATACCATCGGAAGATTGGTCACCATATTTTCTTTACATAGTTGTTGCAATGAGTGATAATTTAAGTGACCAAATCGCTCATGCCAAAGTTTGCTCAAGTTATCACTATGAGCAACAAAAACTGAAGGGAAAGGTGATGACCCAAAGTTGTTAAACTTGTACAACCTGGTAATATCATCAACAATTCCGGTAGCTAGGACCTTTTGAGGATATTTAAAATCCTTGATTACAACTTGGTGAGGTGTAAAGGTCACAGTTTTACCTTCACCAGCATGAGTGATCTGATAGACTGATAACAAATTGCAGGAAATTCTTGGAACACATAGTACATCACTAAAATCACCATTATCTACTGGAACTGTTCCAGCTCCTACAACACTTAGAGATCTATCATCACCAACAAATATTTGTTTGGTGTTATATTCATGCATAGTAGAAAAGATGGCTTGATCCTTAGCCATATGATAAGATGCTCCAGAATCAATGAGCCATTCATTTGAAGTAGAAGAATAAGATGCATTATAAGAATAACCATAAGCACAAAGTGCATGTCCATGCGAGGTAGATTCTGAAGGCGAATCTAGGTTGATGTGGTGCTTCTTCATTGCTGCTTCCAAGGCTGCCATCTTCTTGAAACACTTTGATTCATCATGATTATCTTTCCCGCAATAGTTGCAATGACGCTCAGTCTTCTTACCTTTTGGCTTGGATCCTTTGTCATTTTTTAAAGAAGGAACTGACTGAGAGGGTTTTGGACCCTTGTTTGACTTATTATTGCAAAAATTTTGTTTCTTGGGAGGCTTGGACTTTTCTTTCTGTTGGGACAATAAGGCTTTCCCAGATGTATCTGCATTGTTGATTATTCCAAGATGAATGAGTTTATCTTGTTCTCTAATCAAGGAATCACAAAAGGATTCAAGACTAGGCTCTTGATAGCTAGCTGCATTCAAGGATGCTTTCATGGAGTAAAATGTAGATACAAAAACAGAATATGCAAGTCCAAGTTTGGAAAGAATATGATAAATGCATTGTTTGTCTTCCCTCTCAATCTTACATTCTGCACATAAGAGTTTAAGAGTTTTGTACTTAGATAAATAATCTTGAATGCATGAAAAGTCACTTGGATTTAAAGAAATCAACTCATTTTCAAGTTGGTGACCTCGAATTTCATTATGTTTACCAAACACAGTTTCCAACTTGTCCCAAGCAGTATTAGGTTCATCAATTCTAGATATGTGGAATCGCAAATCAGTAGAGATTGACATCCCAATCAATCCACGAGCTTCATCACATCTATTTTCCCATTTTATTTTCTTATCATCATCAGTGGGTTCTTTTTCTTTCCCTGTGGTAATTCTGAAAAGTCCCCTACTTCGTAGAACATCCTCCATACGAGATTTCCATGAGAAATAGTTGGAACTGTTAAGTAGAATATCACAATGGGCGGCCATATTTGTAAATTAATGGCTGTAAAAGTAGAAACCAATAGTCTGGATGTGAAGGGCTCGAAAAAATAGGTGGTTTAAAAAAAAACGGCACTGAAAACTGACTCTGTATGATGAAGTTATGCTTGAACAAAGAAACTGTTGAAGATGTCCCCAATAGTGACGTGGCAGCTAGAGAATGTCCAGAAAAAAAAAGAACCCCCCTCTTCCCAAGATGAACCTTTTGACAATCACTTTACAAGAAAGTTGCTTTAAGTGAACCACTTTTGTAAAATAAGTGATTTCACTTTTACAATGATATTAAATAGTGCAACAATAAAAAACTTAAGTGACTCACTTGTATTTTTTTTTAAAATTATTTAAGTGAGATGCACTTTTACAATAAAGTAACTTGAAAATAGAAATTGCATGCACTTTTCCTTTTAAAAGTAACTTCCTAAGACTTGAACTCAAGACCTATTAAGGAATAAAACAACTTTGAACCAAGTGAGCTAGATTAAAATGTATGTAAAATATGGGAATGAGGAAGGGGGCTTTTTTTTTTTTACTCTTCTTGCTCGGTTTGCATGCTTGCCCTTTTTCCTGCAAAACAGACCACAAAACGAAACAAAAAAAACTTTTCCACACTTGTGGAGTTAGATCTTGTTAGCTTGCCCGGAAAGTCTACGTTTTCTCTTTGTTTCTGATTTGCCAAGATCGCGCAAGGTGCACGACAAAGACCGAACACCAAGAGCAACCACTTCACACAAACAGATCACAGATCAACACACCGATGTTTTGACGTGGTTTAAACCCTCTTGAGGGAAACACTCCACGACCCCGACCAAATAGCTTCTACGGGACAATTTATTATGCAAAGAAAGAAAGTTACAAATGAGCTTCTCATAATCGATCAACTAAACAATGACCCTCCATGCTCTTTAAATAGAGATCATGGACCAATCGGGTGTTAAGCCACAGATCAAGGTTAGGTTTGATCTAAGAGAAGTTGAGATATCGGATCACTCTATGTCGAAAACATATCGTGACCGTCGGATTAAGTATTTACAAATGCATACTAATGCATACTAAAGAAACACACTATCCCTAACAGATATATTACACAAGTTGATCTTAACTAACTCCTAAGTGTCTAAATATCATAACATACTCACTAACAACGCTTGCTCCATTCATCCATATACGTAGCCATCGTCCCTCTTACCGTCATGCCTCTCCACAACTCATTCTTGTCCACAGGTCCATGCCACTCCAAAATCGAATTGCTCCCACCCTTCACAACTCACCGTTCCTCTAGTCACTCCACGTGTTGTCACCAAAACCCTAAACGCCAATCCTATAAAAAACTATAATATTATTATTATAAAAAAAAAAATTATAATTTTCTAAAAAAGAAAAAAGGGGACCGCTATTTTTTCAAAGTAAAAAAAATATTATTATTATATAATAATTATATTATATTTTATTAATATTAATATTATTATTCAATTTTTAATAATAATAATAATAATTATTATTACTATTATTATTATTTAGTAATTGTATTTATTACAATTATTAAAAAAGGGGAAATAAGACAAGAAGTCAAATTCAAAGGACGACTATTCATCACCAAAGAAGTCAAATTCAAAGTCAAAGGAAGACCATTCATTATCGAAGAAGTCAAAGTCAAAGGAATACCATCTATCACCAAAGAAGTCGAAGACCATCGAAGCCAGTTTGCACTTACAAATAGAAAAATTAGAAGCTAAATTAAGGTGTTATCAAGGCATTAATGAAAATTTGGAAATGGTGATTAAACTACAAAAATATCAAATAAAGTACAAAGAGGAGAAAATTTCCAGCCAAAAAAATCAGATAGAAAAGTTGTCTATGCAAATTCCTGAATTAAAGGATGAAAAAGATTTCAATAAGAGATTACAAAACCAAGACATCAAGAAAGAATTTGACGATAATAAAGCAGAAATAATGCACTTAAACAAAATCTTGAACGACAAGGATGAAGAAATTGCGAAAATCCATGAAAAAATAGAATTCCAAGAATCAGAGATCTATCGATGTCAGAAACAAATTAAATAACTCCAGAAAAGAAATGATGACACTAAAAATGCATGCAAGTTAGAGATCACAAAGTCAATGACATGTTATCAAGCAATACATAAGAAATTTTCTGGCTAAGAAATCATAATAAGACGTTAGTTACAAAAATCAATAAATTTAAAAATAGTTGGAAGAGAGAGCACTCTAGTGAAGACATGAAAAGAAAGATTCTAGAGAAGCAAGAAGAGAACCCCAATCTAAAAAACCATAATAAAGATCTTAAGGAACAACTTCAGAAGTCCAAAGATGAAAAAAAGATGCAAGAAGAGATGATTAAGAAGATTCAGAATGTAAAAGAGTTGTTAGAGAACAAATTAGACAAAATACATAACAAGGCATCAAAATATTCAAAAATGCAATTTGTAGAAAAAAGCACCATTATAGATCTAGTTCAAATCACCTCTCAAGATGTTTTTTTTGTAATAGCTGCATATTATATTAGTTTAATAGAAGTACAAAATAGATTACAGTACACGATGGTCTTGCCCAGAGGTTCCATCCATGTCTATTGAGAGCGTTGATGAAAATCAAAATATTACAGTACAAAAAACCCCTATCTACTGAGGGGATAAACAGGTGAAATTCAAACTGTTCATGGCTTTAGCGGCATTCTGCAGACTATGCATATCTAGAAAGGAAAAAAAATAAACAGAAGACAACAAAAAACCTGCTTAGTCAGTTGTCGACGGAGTCTCCTCCAGAATTGGGCAACTGTATGTTGCGTTGTCCTTCCATGCCTTAGCTAAAATTGGAGCATCATTCTCCAATATAGAAGCAGAAGTCACAGGCTTGATAGGAGCTGGGTGCTTGACTGGTAATGGATTGGTATTTTTGGGAAGAAATGGGGCAAAAGCAGATTGCTCATTGCGAGTACGTTTCACCAAGATGGGACTCAATGTGCTTGGAATGGGGAAGGAGGTTTGAGACCTCTCCTTACCTTTCAATTGTTCCCTGTTGCATGTCCTGGCCACATAGCTGCCACCGGGGTTGAGCCTGTCCAAGCCAAGTGTAGTAGTCAGGACAACAGCTGACGTGGTGGCTCCAGAGGTGGTGCTCCCAAAACAAAAGTCACGACTGAAGGGTTTGGTGGGAGCATAAGATTCCCAATAGTGCATGTTGTTCAGGGTGCCGAGAGTGGACACCCAATTGGGCAGCGTAGCAAGCAAGGATTGGGTGGCATGGCGCACGGAGGCCTAGTTCAATTGCTTATCTTCCATTAGTTGCCCCATCATATTCTTAATGAGCCAGTATGGGTCCCAATGCTGCTCCAAATTTCTGGTTGCCATGATTTCTGCTATGATCCTAACTTCCGTAATGTCCCCATTCAAATAATTTCATAGTAAGACAATCCCATCAATCTTATTAGTTTCCTAGGTTGGATGGGCACATGTGGAATGGTAATAAGGAAGATAATAAATGATGTTTAGACATTATAAGGGTTCAAGTATTTAATAAATAGAGTGAATAAAGAAATTCAAGAGAAATCCTAGGTGGCGAATGGTTTTGGAGACATATGGAGGATGTGGGACCCACACTAGCTTGATTTTTCATGATACATGAAATCTCTCTCTTGCAAATTCGAATTAATGGGAAGGTGAACACTCTTGGGTGAGTTTGTAAGTCATAACACATGTCATTGAGCATCTTAGGTCGAATTGGGAAGGATTGGTAACCTCCATGGAAGATAAAGAGTCAAATTGGAAGTTTGTGGACACTTGGGCTAGATTACCTAGCCCCTATGACACCAATGATGGAGCATCTATGACAACTATGACAAATTACAGACCTGACCTTTGACATCTGAACACTATGACATGTCAACCCAAAAAATAGGCTCAAGAAAGGCGCTCATGGGAGTTGGAGAAGCCTAAGAGACTCAAAATCGAATTTGGGAGAAGATGGAAGGTTGGAACTAGGAGATAAGTGGCAAATGTGGAATATTTCCTAAATGGAAATCTATTGAATCTATTGAGAGGATTTAGACCCTTAGAAGGCTAATTTTGGTTATAAAATGTAGAAATGAAGTATGAGAATGGATTTTGATGATTTGAGAAAAATTGCATTTGCGAAGAGAGAGCTAGTGGATGACTAGTTTCTTGCCTTAGCCAATTTTGAGGGTGAAAGATTCCCATCCAAGTTGGTGTTTGGAGAGGCCACTTAGGTATTTAATGGTTCTTTAATGGAGTTTGTATTTGCAGGTAGCAGCTACAGGAAGTTTCATGTTTTGGTTTAGTGCAACACTTCTTCTCCACCATTTCCAGTTTTGAAGGCATATTCATGCTCCTTGAGGGATTGCGCTTTGGGTGAGCTCTTGTACTCATTGGGAGAGATTCATATGATATTTTTATGATTGTAATAGATTCATATCCTCTGTTCTTAATATTCATAAAGTATCAGGTCTAAATACGCACTGATTGTATGCAAAACATTGATTAATGAGCGAACAATGTCCATTTCCCCAATGCATTGATGTATGACACTGTAATGTTGATTATTTCGAATGTATGGATGATTCTCTAATATATTTGTGATAAATATACTGCCAGGGATGTCTTATACAAGTTTAATGTACTGTACTTGAGCATTTGAAGCATTTTTACTCAGTCTAGTTGTATTGGGAGGTGAAATAGTGCCATTTCCCCAAGGGTCGAATTGGGGATTTTTGCAGTTGAATGGGAGAGGGTGAGAATAGTTGTAATAATCCATTAATGGTGCATATGATACCTTAAGAAAATACTTAACACATTACATACCTCTATTCATAAATTCAAGGGATTTTAGAGGCATTTGGGAGGCCATTTTCAGTGTTACCCCGGGGGGGATTTGATACACAAATTACTAGTCAAAATTGCATATATTGGTAAGAATATAAATCAAGTTTTCTGAAGTATTTGGAGGACCATAAAACATCCCTGAACCTAATATTCAATTCTAAATATCATTCATACACTCATATAGAATATTTGGGAGCATTTGGGTTGATTTGGAGGTCAAAACAGTAAAACTAGTCAAAGGTTGAAATTGGGAAAAAAAGTGGAAAATTGGGCATTTTAATAAATTTTGAAAAAGGGTCATTACAAGTGGTATCAGAGCATGTTCTTGGCACCTGATGGTATTAACAATAATTCAAAAGAATAATCCACCACCCTTTGAACCAGTAGTTGAAGAGGTTTTTGTTGAAGAAGAGGAGTCTTTTACTGAAACCATGGGTAGAGAGGAGGATGACAAATTAAGACATAAGGAGGAACTTATTGCAACTTTAGATCCATGTTTCTCTAAAATTTAAACAAATATGGAAAGGATAGGTAACAAATTGCTACAAGGATTCGAATTGTTGATTAGCTAGCTTCAAAGCAAAGGGGTGATAGGAGATAATAGTGGTTCACACTCAGGGGAAAAGATGAAAGGGAGTGAGAATATTTTCTCAAGTACATGACCTCATAATAGACCTGATGAATTTCAAAGCACACAAAGGCATTCTACACCTAAATTCCTTTCACCTAAAGAAGAGCCCGATATTGAAGTGGATAATAGTAAACTAGCCAATGAATGGAATGATCTGAGTGAAGAATGTAAAAGAGGTCTACCATTTAGTACAGTCATCGATGTTATCTATAAAATGAAGAGAAAGGATGACCATAGGATTCCATACCAAAATAGAGAATTAAATGGTGCTATTAGTAAAATTTCAGTTCCTACTTTTGATGGTTCTTCTCCAAATTCTGCTAATACTTGGGTGCAAAAATTGGTTTGTATTTTCAGCTGAATCCTATGTTGGAAGAAGATGCATTAAAAATGGCCATTTTGCACTTGAAAGGAGATGCAAATGAAGGGTGGTTACATGGATTGAAAATCTTGGGTCATGATTAGGTTAAAACATATGGAGAATTTGTTGACAGGGTACTAGAGAGATTTGAACAAAAGGATCCTGAATTACCTTTCAAGGAATTAACTCAATTGAAGCAAACTAGGACCCCTACTGAATATATGTTGGAATTTCAAAAATTATTAGTCAAGGTGGTTGTTTTCGCTGAGGGAAGGTTGGTATTTCTGTTCACTGAAGGTTTTGTTGAACCCTTAAAAGGTTTGGTCAAATCCCACAAACCAACTACATTAAAAGATGCAATGAGCTTGACTAGAGGAATCCAAAATGTGCTTCCTAGAATGAGATTTCCTCCCAACCCTGACTTCAGAATTGAAAAGAGACCTTGGAAAAGAGATGCACCTGATAAGAACCATGGAAAGAAGATGAACATGGAAAGGATAAGAAAGAGTAACTAATTAGGGAAGAGCTCAGAAGGAAGAAATTGTGTTACTCATGCTTCCAATCGTGGGTACCTGGACATAAATGTGTTAAAGGAAAGGCCCAATTCATTGAAGTATTTTGTGATGAGGGATATGAAGGGGGCATGGAGGAAGAAGGAAATAATTAATCTCAAGAAGAATGATATACTACAGTAGAAGAAGGGAAACCAGAGGTGAAGTATCCCTCACCCTTTAAAGTAACAATGGCGGTACTTTCAGCAGTACCTCGCTATCATACTATCTGATGCAAGGGTATGGTACAAGGACAAAGAACTTCAGTTTTGGTAGATGGAGGAGCCACCCATAACTTCATTGATGCAAATATGGTGGAGAAAATAAATATACCTATTGAACCATTGGATGGCTTCACAGTTGTCATTCCCGGTCACAACACAATGGAGTGCAAAACATGGATTCCACAGCTACAAGTCACCATAGGTAACTATACTTTTGTCGAAAGTTTTTATGTGGTTGATATTGCTAATACTAATGTTGTTTTGGGAGTGAAATGGTTGTATTCAATAGGAGAGCATACAATAAATTATAAAATTCCTGGAATGAAATTCCAAGATTCAAAAGGAGTACTAAGGATTATAAGAGGGCAACACACCTATCTGAATTAGGTAGTTTCTTCCCACAGCATGAAGCACCGGAATATAAAGATTTTGGGAGACATTAATCATGGAAGGCCACCTGATAGAGGAGGGACAAGTTTATAGCATGGTAAATTGAGATTGCTTGAGGGCAATAAATATTGGGTGGGGAGGACTGTAATGTCCCCATTCAAATAATTTCATAGTAAGACAATCCCATCAATCCTACTAGTTTCCTAGGTTGGAATGGCACATGTGGAATGGTAATAAGGAAGCTAATAAATGATGTTTAGAAATTAGAAGGGTTCAAGTATTTAATAAATAGAGTGAATAAATAAATTCAAGAGAAATCCTAGGTGGCAAATGGTTTTGGAGACATATGGACGATGTGGGACCCACACTAGCTTGATTTTTCATGATACATGGTATCTCTCTCTTCCAAATTCGAATTAATGGGAAGGTGAACACTCTTGGGTGAGTTGGTAATTCATAACACATGTCATTGAGCATATTAGTTCTAATTGGGAAGGATTGGTAACCTCCATGGAAGATAAAGAGTCAAATTGGAAGTTTGTGGACACTTGGGCTAGATTCCCTAGCCCTTATGACACCAATGATTGAGCATCTATGAAAACTATGACAAATTGCAGACCTGACCTCTGACATCTGACCACTATGACATGTTAGCCCCAAAAATAGGATCAATAAAGGCGCTCATGGGAGTTGGAGAATCCAACGAGACTCAAAATCGAATTTGGGAGAAGATGGAAGGTTGGAACTAGGAGACAAGTGGCAAATGTGGAATATTTCCTAAATGGAAATCTATTGAATCTATTGAGAGGATTTAGACCCTTAGAAGACTAATTTTGGTTATAAAATGTAGAATTGAAGTATGAGAATGGCTTTTGATGATTTTAGAAAAATTGCATTTGTGAAGAGAGAGCTAGTGGATGACTAGTTTCTTGCCTTAGCCAATTTCGAGGGTGAAAGATTCCCATCCAAGTTGGTGTTTGGAGAGGCCACTCAGGTCTTTCATGGTGCTTTAATGGATTTTTTATTTTCAGGTATCAGCTACAGGAAGTTTCATGGTTTGTTTTAGTGCAACACTTCTTCTCCACCATTTCTAGTTTTGAAGGCATATTCATGCTCCTTGAGGGATTGCGCTTTGGGTGAGCTCTTGTACTCATTGGGAGAGCTTCATATGATATTTATATGATTGTAATAGCTTCATATCCTTTGTTATTCATATTCAGAAAGTATCAGGTCGAAATACCCATTGATTGTATGCAAAAATATTGATTAATGAGCGAACAATGTCCATTTCCCTAATGCATTGATGTATGACACTGTAATATTGATTTTTTCGAATGGATGGATGATTATCTGATATATTTGTGATCAATATACTGCCATGGATGTATTATACAAGTTTCATTCACTTGAGCATTTGAAGCATTTTTACTCAGTTTAGTTGTATTGGGAGGTGAAATAGTGCCATTTCCCCAAGGGTTGAATTGGGGATTTTTGAAGTTGAATGTGAGAGGGTGAGAAAAGTTGTAATAATCCATTTATGAGACCTTAATAACATACTTAACACATTATATACCTCTTTTCAGAAATTCGAGGGAGTTTAGAGGCATTTGGGAGGCCATTTTCAATGTTACCCCGGGGGGGATTTGATACACAAATTACTAGTCAAAATTGCATATATTGGTAAGAATATAAATCAGGTTTTATGAAGTATTTTGAGGACCATAAAACATCCCTGAACCTAATATTCAAGTCTAAATATCATTCATACACTCATACAGAATATTTGGGAGCATTTGGGTCGATTTGGAGGTCAAAACAGTAAAACTAGTCAAAGGTCGAAATTGGGAAAAAAAGTGGAAAATTGGGCATTTTAATAAATTTTGAAAAAGGTTAATTATAGCTTCCCAATTGTCTAGTAGAAGACGAATTGGAATGTAGATCCTAGGTCCGTATCCCTTCCTCATGGGAATTTCCTCCAGAGTGTTCTCGTGCTTTTTTTTCTTGGTCTTGGCCCCCTTAGTCCTTCCCATAATGGTTGTTGGGGAGGTGATACAGACGTAGGAGTGCGAGTGCAGGGGGGTGATACAGAGGTGCGACTGTAGGTATTTGAGCGCGCAGAGATCTTAGATCATAGAGAGTGTAAAGATGAGAGCATGAAGAACCTAGAGCATACCCTGGTAAGTGAGCCTCATCGAACAAGAAGACAAGGGATCGGTGCCTTGAGCCAAGAGCCTGTGGTTTGCACGGAGGAGATACATCATTATGGTGGCCAGAGAGGCTGAGACGATGTTGAGGACAGGCTTATTAAATGGCATATCTTCTTGACATCATTTGAGTAACATTAGCATGAGTGCGTGCAGAAGACGTGTGGCCAGGTGTCGCGAGGTTGCACCCACCAGTCATCTGCATGGAGCTAGAACCTGCATCCGAGAGATCACTGCTCAATATGTTAAGCAAGTTGAAGAAAAGCATGTGCAAAGGTTAAAACCAGAAAACCCTACAAATTTTATCAAGAGAAATAACGTTATAAGAATTCCCTATCGACATCCAAATCATAGAAGGAGATGTCCTAAAAATCCCGAACCACTAACGAACGATACTGATACCAGTGCACTTAAATCCCATGACGTCAATTCACTGTGGGAGCGCAACATTCAAGATAAAATTTATTTAGGATGGATTGATCCTTCTACATATCAAAAAAAAAATTCAACACTCAACAAGCCATACCGTCATGTGTCATCAAGTATGACAAAAAAATCAATGATGCGATGAGCAAAGCAAAGAAATAAATATTTTTTCAAATTGCTTTGAGGAAAAATCCTTTCTAAAGAGGAAGGAAATGCTATGAAAACAAAATAGTATTAAATAAATGATGAATAATAAATGATAAATAATAAAATATGATTAATTAGTTAATAATGTAATAGACGTGACCTTACAATCGAAAAGGAATGATGTCTTGTATAAAAAGGCCACATATGTAAATGTATAACCATATTATCAATATCAAATCACATTAAATCTTATTTACTCTTTCCAAATGGAGTTATTTTCTATTGGTTTATTATTCAATTGAGTAATCCTTGAGAATATCTGCATACAGATATTACAGGTAGCCAAAAAGAAGACAATACCTAATTCACAAGTAAGGAAATTTTGAATGAAATATGCTATGTCTCACCACAGTAGAGGTAATGAATCCCGATAAAATCATCTTTGCTTCCATACCACTGTCTCCAATCCCATTAAGAAGCACAACTTGACTGTTGGAAGCATGATGCTCAGGACAAATAATCTTTCACAAGTCTGTGGTAGTCCTATAACTGAAGATAAAATCTCCTCTATAACCTTGATTTTCAACCCATGGAAAAAAATTCTAGATGGATGGAACTTTTGAGAAAATTATAAATCAATGCTAACATCAAACACTTGCAATCTTTCCAAATATGTGATCCATACTGCATTTTGAAAAATCTGGTTCATTGCCTAGTTTTGCTGCAGCTGGGTCTGAGATAGGGATTAATGTCTAACAGGTGGATCAACTATGGTGATAATTTCTAGCAACGATCATAGTTCATAGGAGTAGTAGTTTATTTATTATAGTAGTTGAAGCGAAGGACATCAAACATTCCTCAATTTATAGCATAGGATGTGGGTTAAAATTGCCAAATTTAGAAATGTGGGTGGAAAATGGTTAGATGTAAAAAAAAAAAATTGTGCCAATAAATTTATTGATGGATAAAATCTATGGTATGGTAAGATAAATGGTGGTAGATGACGTGGAAGTGAGAGTGACCTTCCTTGGCCTGCTGAGGTGGTAGGTGTGGTGTCTTTTCGCATAAATTCAATCAAATCATGAAAATATGTTGTGCTTGGGAGATTCGTACCTTATTGAAATTACCCATGTGTAACGTTGATGATGATGCCGACATATGAATGGATATTTTCTATCTCGTATGAGGACCACATGGACAAGAAACAATTGCAAATTGTCCAAAAGATTCTAGGAGGTGCAATGAACAGTGTGGTGAAAAGGCATTGGGAGTTACATCGACAACAAATAGCGTCTGGATGTTGTGATTCACAGCGACAAAAAATAGTGTATGGGAACTGTGAGTCACAACACAAATACAAGACTTGCAACAAACAAAAGACACAGAGAGTTGCAACACCCAGAAAACATTGGGAGTTGTTGTAGATAGAAATGTTAAGAGTTACAACAACCAAAATATGTTAGGAACTGTAGCACACAGAAAACGCTCGGAGTTGAAACACCCAAAGACAAGTGGGAAAAAAAATTGGAGAGCATATAAGTTGGTTCTGTATCATGCATAAGTAGTAACAAGAGCATCGAGTAAAAGCCTATTAATGAAGACATTATTTTGGCTAGAATTTAAAGTTGTTTTTTTTAGAGAGAGGGAGAGAAATTCATTCTTCTAATGGTGTAGATAGATGAACTACTGCACAAAAAATCTCATAATCTAGACATGTAAATATAGGTGATGTTGATGAGATTATGTGGGATCTAAACCAACCTATAGAGTGGTCCTCAATGTTTTTATTTCAAACTCAATTTGAAATAAACCATTCTTACCATAAACGAGCTCATAGGGAGTGAAGCCAATGGTATTCCACCATGTAGTTCGATAAACTGTTACAGCATAATTTTCCACATTGTGAGCATCAGCACTCTTTGGCCTGCAGGATCCATTTTACTGACTTAGATCTACTTTATATCCTTCAGACACTATTTTTCCCATTTTTTTCCCTTGTATGCTAGCTGCATCACTACAGTGGGTGTACTCACGAGTTTCATCACTATAGCCCGCGGGTAGCATGTAAAATGGTAAAATTCACTAGTTTATTTCTTTTTACTCCCAAAAAGTAGTCATAGGGTGACCTTTGGCCCTCCATTTTCCCCAAAACGTCTCGATGTGTCCTTTCACTTACCTTTGGGAGGACTATATATTGAGCACATATGGCTTATGGACAGGAGGAGAAAGGAGAGCAAGAGAACTCTAGTGGAATTTTGCCCTATCTTGAGTCTACACTCATTGATCCTTGTAGTTGTGAACCCTTTATGTTCACCTTCCAAACTCCTATCATAGTTTGATTTTTCCATTCCATGGAGGATTGAAGTGGTGGAGGCACAAATGGATTGACCCAGATCTTGGTTTAGATTGGTTGCTGGCAAGAGGTCATATCACATTGTACTTCTTGTTGTTTATTAATAGAAATACTCATATTCTCGTCCAGTAATGTTGTGAATGTTGTTTATACTACATTGGTTTGCATTTACTTATAATATCGTGGACCATTGCTATTGATGATGTTAATGTCGTTTATATATTATATGTGTTTGTTGTGTATTGGTTGTCAAGACTAATTTGCAGATTCAAGTGCACGGATTGGAAGCTCCAACGAGGATCTACATCAAACGTTTGGATCAAGGTTGGTTATATTATTCATTATCTTAGCATTGTCATTTATATAGCATAGTACTGAGAATTGAGTTAATTTCTGGTAGTCAGCTGTCTGTTGTGGTCTACCCCAAGCCATAGGAAGTTATCTCCAAAACAGAAATGGTGACTCAAATGGGGAAACATCCATTTTTGGGGATTTTTTGAGCATTAGTCTTTATTTAGAGTTGTTGTTTGTACTAGCTCTTTGTCACTGATTGGTCATTGAGATACACTATAGAAAACTATTTTTTTTTAACCATTAGACTCTTTGTTTGCCCATTTTCCTTTCCTTACCGGCGAGTGAGCTTAGCTCTTCCCGCATACACCCGCCTCTATTTACATTTCTGCTCGCGGGTACCCATAGGTATTCCTTCGACAATAGCGTACAACTCCGGCTTTGGTTGATTTATGACTTTTGGGTTTTTTCAGGTTGGATTTGGATGATCCTGAGTCTTTGTTGGCCTGATTCTTGACTGTTCCATGCCTTGTTCGTGACCATAACTCTTCTTTTCTCTTGGTTGAGACTTGTTGGTTTTTTACCTATCTTTGGATTTAGCCTTTTTTTTTCCTATCGATCTCACTCCGTTGGCTGAGTCTTACTTTTTGGGATCTGTTGGGTTGTCATAGTGACCTCCTTGGCATATTAGTGACTAAATAGTAGGATTTTGCTTGCATTTTTCATTCCATTATATTGAAAATACAAAAAAAAAAGTTCTTCATTTTCCTTTTTATTTATAAGAGAAAATAGAAAAAATTTACTTCCATTTACTGCATCTTGCATTCAGTCCTTGCTGCTTTCATTTAGGTTCTTCCTGTGCATTGAAAATATAAAAGAGTTGCATTTTTATTTCGAAACCATTGGATTGATTTTGCATACTAGTGGCATTGTTTTTATTGGATAGATGAGTCTAGGATTTGATGATTTTGCATACTATTGAGTCATATACATCACTAGTTTCATGACCATATCCTTTGAGTAACCATAGCCATTAAAATTAACGCTTAATCTTAAAATTGATTAGACCAATTTTATTTATAGGGTACACCAACTAGCATAGGTTTAGAGTCTTGGAATAGATCATTATGAGTAAACAATCCAAGACTACTAGACAAAACATTATGTGTCTGACCAGGGAGTGGTGAAATCCATGGTATACATCGGTGTTCTCAGGAAGCTCTACTCAAACCAGAGTTAAGCACGAGGTCACGGGAGGTTGGTTGAGGAGATATCCCTCCAATACCGGCTATACGTGGGAGATATTTCCAGGGTTTGTTCGTATTTGAAGGTACCGGAGGTTCGTCCTCTTGTGCTTCGGGCTTAGCTACCCTGACCATACAATGGATCCCACCTGTGACTGTCCCCCTTAGCATTGGTTATATTGCGGTGACCATAGTTTCCTTACCTAGGTATCGCATAGGGTAATTGCAGTGGTTATGTTGTTTGTGTCCTGAGTCAGATAGGGGTTGGACAACATAGTTGCATTTTTATAGGGACTTGAGCCTATGCATGCACTGAAGTCTGGGGGCTGTTATAATTGATTCTGTTACCTTCGGCTATAGTTTGGGAGTCTCAAGCCTCTCCTAGGAGAGACATACCGGCTCTAGTGTTGGGAGCTCATTTAGCCACTCTGTTTGTCTTCTCTTGGCTGTAGTTTCTCTAGGTGTGTGCTTTGATTTACTGTTTTTTATCGATAATGGGCATTTAGGGGACATTTTGATTTTATAGTCTCTTCGAAGATACTGTGGCGCGGAGTCTTGCTACCCGTCGATCTCATCAGTTGGCTGGTTTACCAGATGTTGAGCTTTCACATCGTGTCAAGAAGGGACACCGCCGAGCTCCCTCCAAAGCTTCGTATTCTTATGAGACATACTTTATCGATGCCATGACTACACACTCTGGCACGGGAGAAATCCTAACCAGTCCATCGGGTAGAGTTGAGCACACTTCAGACACACCTACTCCTCGTGAGGCGTGGGGAGGTTATCCACCTGAGACCCAACCTAGTTTGTTTGGTCCAGATCCACCCGAGACCCGACCTAGTTTGTTTGGTCTGGTTCCACCCGAGGACGACCCGTTCAATCCTTCATATCCACATAATTATCTATACGAGATACCAGAGTTAAATGATGACATAGGCCCTATGGTCAACCCTACCACGTTCTCATATGGTATGTCAAATTACACCATAGTTGATCCTTCCACTACTTTTGGTAGTCATGATGGCGCCATTCACGGTGTTAGCAACACTGCACCCACTGGGGTCAATACCCTCGTCGGGGGCACCATGTTGTCCACTCACACACATAGTATGGGGACCGGTCATATTCCTCCTAAGTACAATGCTAATGTTGGAAGACGACCACCTCCTAGGGCTACCCAACCTATTAGGAACACTATTCGCAACATGACTCGCCATCCACCACCTAATACACATGCCGCTATCCGTCAACCTAGGACCACTTTCGCGAATGTTAATGCTCCTCCTAACCATGGGGGTGGACATATACCACATACTTTTGCATCCACTGCCGCTACTAGTAATACTAATGTAGGAGGTGGAAATATATCTTATCCTCATGGTCATAACGCCACCATTCCTGCTACTAGTAACACCAATGTTGGGGTTGGGAATACATCTCATGCTTATGGTCACCACACGACTGCTCACGCTAATCCTAACACTGGGGGTGGGAACATACCTCACCATTATGGTCATTACAACATGGTTCCCGCTACTAATAGTACGTATATGCCCCATACTTATGGTGGTAACCCTTACTACAACATAGTCGGTGCTGGCCCCCAGTACAACCCACCTCAATATGGTGCCCAAAACACTTACATACCTACTTACTCTCATACGGGTCAGGTGGGAGGAGGTTATCAACCTTATGGCCATGGTCAAGCTTATGGTCTGTCAGGTCCTCATTATTAGTAGTTCAATGCTCATGGTCAAGCTTTTGGTCCACCTTATAATTCAGTTCCATTCAACCAACCTTTTAAGGGGGCTTATAATCAAGCTTTCCAATCGCAGCTCCTGTTCCTTGCATGTTTGAATCTTCTGGATCTTTCGAAGCTCATGAATGATCCGGTGTGTCATGGCCCTAATTGGCCTCCGGTCCCTACCAAGCTCCCTTCGGACATTCCTAAGTTTGAGGGGAAAGGTGGTGAGGATCTGGGTGATCATGTCACAATATTTCACCTTTGGTGCTCTTCCAACTTGTTGAATCATGATTCCATTAGATTATGACTATTTCAATGCACCCTCATGGGGATAGCCACGAAGTGGTATGTTGAGTTTCCTAGGAACACTTATAGGGGATTCATTGAGATCGCTTTGGTTTTCTTAGATCATTTCTAGTTTCCAGTTCGCTATGATACTAGTACTGAACTTTTGTCTACCTTCCGTCAGAATAAGGCCACACATATTTCTGACCATGTTCAAGAGTGGCGTTGGTAGAAGAGGTTAGTGAAAGCCAACATTCCTCCAAAATTTCTATTGGAATGGTTCCTCAAGTATTTACTCCCATATCTTGCAAAGGATGTTTTGATGTCCGACATTGTGACTAAGGAACAAGCCATCTTGAAAGTCCAGCAGTTAGATTTACTATATTCTCAGTCTAGAATTTTGTGTGACATTATTCCTGATGCACCGCAAACAGGCCATGAACCCAAGTCAGTTCTTGGACCGCATGCCGATGGCATTGTGGGATCCACAAGAACTCACCCTGTAGATTTGGTGGCTAATCAAATGCAAAATTTGTCGCTAAACCAGTCTACTCCCGGACAGGTTCACACCTTGTCCACTTCCACCCCATTGTCCGATGTACATAGTGTGCAATCGATGAACCCATCGGGTAACCAACAACCTGGTGGTAAGGAAAAGGCGAGAAAAAACCGTAAGGGTGGAAACAATAGGAACAATAACAGCAATCGCAATACCCCTCATAAGGAGAATGCCAACCCTCCTCGGGAAGGAGGAAATGTTGGTGAGGACCGTAAACCTAGGCATAAGGTGAAATGTCCTTGTAAGCTTAGTGGGGAAGATCATATTACTCACTTATGTCCTCGAATCGAAGAAGCATCGAATCATTTGGCACAGAGTCCAATTATGTTGAAGGATCCCCTTCCTTCCTCATCACCAAAACATGGCTTCGCATGCTCTCGCCACTGGTTATGGACCTAATGAGACTGCAATGTCTTCTTCCAATACTAGTGGTTATGGATGCGTGAATATGGTTCAATTGGATGTTAGTGTTGCTACTCGTCAACGCAATTATGGTGCACCACAACCTAATATGGGGAATGAGCCTCCCCCTCCTCCTAATAATTCCTTGCATATCGAGAAGCCCTATATTATGTCACGGATACCGAAAGGTGTTCTTAAGTGCTCTATGCATAATCCCAATGCCCAAGCCTCCCAGAACTACTCCATTATAGAATATTTGGGCCAAACTCTGTGTGCCATGTTGGCTCTTGAAGTTTTGCAGGCGTGTCTTTCTCAAAGGAATGCCCTTTTGAGTGTGTTAGGAGCTAAGGATGGGGGAAATCCCAACGTTATCTGTTGATGTATATGTAACTTCGGAATGTATTTCACATATATGTATATTGTATTCCTATAGAGATGGTATTATTCCTCTATAAGGAAGTGTCGTCATTTATATTGTAAGTGTCGTAACTTATACTTGATGGGTTATTAGACCACCTTATTTGGGGTCGGCCCTGTATAAGTCATGTGGGTCAAAGGGTTATTATACCACCCTATTGGGGGTCGGCCATGTGGTTCAAAGGGTTATTAGACCACCCTATTGGGGGTCGGACCACTCAGCATTATGTTATGTGGTAAAGTTTGAGCCTACATGAGTTAGGTAAAAAGGCAAGTCAAGTCAAGTATAAATAGAGTGCGGGAGGCACTCTATTTACTCACTCACTTCTCACACATGCACTCAAGGAGGAGTGGCACACTTATGGAGGAGGATGATCTGTTGCTAGGTTATGGCTATCTCTCTTGGTTGGTTGTATCATTGCTCTATCTATCTCTGAGGAAGTTATTGGGGTTTTTCACCTTTATGGTTTTCCCCAAGTAAATCTTTGTGTCTCTTGTGTGCTTGCATTATTGTCTCCATGATTGATATGCTGTAGATATGCTGTACATGTTGTTCTCTCAGTTAAGATCCTAGATCATATTGAAGTAAATTCAGAAAATATAACATGGTATCAGAGCTATCCTGAAAGAAGGCATGATATGGCATGTATGACACTTGTTGCACTTACGATGCTAGGGCTTGATATAGCAAAAACCAGTCATCGTAGCACTTTCCCTATAAATCCGTTTTGGTGAATTTTTCGGATCTAAAATTGTTACAAGACGAAGCTAAGATCTCCAGGTACCTTGTGTCCAAAGGACAACCTCTAATTCGTTGTACTTTGTGATTTATGATCTGTGCAATATAGGGTTTCTGCCTCTTCCAGATCTGAGTCAAAATCAGGTGACCTTGGGAAAAAGGTCATAACTTGGGATAGGAAGCTCCAAATGAAATTTCGTAAAAAGTGACAGGTATTAAACAGTCTTTAATATCTCAGAAAACTTTTTTAGAGGCCGAAGTTGAACCAGGGACACGTGGCACGCCGTACAAGTTCGCTCTCCTGTATTATCCCATAAACAGGTCATGTTGCGACATTTGGTATAACTCTCTCTCAGAGAGTCCAATTGAGGTCAGACCTGTCAGGATGAAAAGGTAACAGGCCTAGCTATCTCAAAAAACGTTTTCAGAGGCCTAAGTTAAAACAGTGACACGTGGCACGCCGTACAAGTTCGCTCTCCTGTTTTATCCCAAAACAGGTCACGTTGCGACATTTGGCATAACTCTCTCTCAGAGAATCCAATTGAGGTCAGACCTGTCAGGATGGAAAGATAACAGGTCAGGATATCTCAGGAAACTTTTTCAGACCCTGTGGATCAAAAATTTTGGAGTTACACCAGAAACAATCAGGTACATATTTCTGTCAAAACAGAATTATTTTTTTGGTACCTTCATTCATGGCTTCCGGAATTTAGGGCTTTGGAGAAAGTTGGAATTTTTGTAATCGGAGACCACGGCTGGATGCTACTCATCAAAATAGAAATTTAGAGACCAATATCAGAATTTTTGGTTGGGCAGAAGGCCGGGCTTGATTAGACCCTAGTTTGGGACTTTGATCAGAAAAGTGGAAAATTAGGGCTTCTGTAAAAATGGGAATTTTTGAAATCTGTGACCATGGCTGGAAGCTCCTCAGAAAAATAGAAGCTTAGAGCTTTGGATCAAACATTTTGATGGGGAAAAAGAGTGGGCTTCATCAAACCCCAGTTCAGGGTCATGTCCAGTGAATCCGGAAGTTTCAAAGGAAAAATTGAGGAGTGAAACTTTGCAGTTTTCAAATTCTGAATATACCAGTTTAATCAGCTCATCAAGGCACATATTTCTATCCTTTCTAAAGTTTGAAATTCAAAGTTTGAATTTTTGGGGTTTTTCTGACAAACCCATATCCAGCTCCAGGTCCAGTTCTTGCAAATCAAGTGGATTGGGTTAATCCTAGAAGAAGATGGATTGATCATCTGCATGAGTAAAGAAGTTCCTGTTTCAGAGGGAGATGAGGCTAAGGCCTTACATAAGAAGATTACAAGCGATCTCAACAGGTATGACTCATCGAGGTATGTTTCGATATTTGTCCATGATTAAGTTTATGGTATGTTTGTCTTCATGTTATTACGGTTAGTACAATTTTGATTTTAGATTTGTCGTATCACCTTAACAAAATTATGAATGCATGATAGAAGATATTCATTGGTTAGGGTGTTGACACTTATGATTGTACTAATGCATTATGGTGTTGTATGAGGTTTATGTTGTCTACTAACATGAAAGGTACACCAAGAAAGACAAATCATGTTCTGGTCCAAGAACATATGATCATGATAACATGAGGACAAAGATTCATCCATTGTCATGGATCTCATAGAAGATCCATTTACGAGGTACGTATAACTTGGTTTTGTAATAGTTAACCTATGAGATATACAGGTTACTAGCACAAGTCATTGAAGAAGAACAAGAAGACATCATGTGAGTATGTTAGACATAAATAGCTAGCATGCTAATCCAGGTATGTTTTTCCTATATCAAGATAGAATCCTACCTTGTGTTAGGATCTTATACTGTTGTTGATAATGATTATTCATGAAGTCATAGGTTTGAATAATCATGATTGTATGCATATTATGTTTCTTACCATAATTGATGATATGACTAACCAGAAGAATCATGATGGTATAATCACAAGTTTTATGCATTTTATATCTCTTATTTTGATTGATGATTCAACTAACCTGAAGAGTCATAGGTTTGAGTAATTACAGGTTTAGACATGCTATGGTTCTTATGATTTGACTAACCATAAGAATCCTTGAATGCTAATGCTTATTATTTCTGTTTGAAATGATCATGACTATACATGCTTGAGATTATTGTGTTTTAATAGTATATTAATGAATGTATGATTTTATATGAGATCACAAGGATAACACATTCATGATACTAATAAGCATGCATAGGGACCAAGGATGAATATGAGATTCAAGAACAGGTAATCCAGGAAGCAAAGATCAAGAGGGAGTACACTCCAGTGGTTTATGCAAGGATGCAGATATTCAGAGGGAGTTGACCATCTCTCTACATCCCACAACAGAAAGGTGTAGAAGAAGTTACTTCAGATTAGGACTCCAACAGCTCCTACAAGGAAGCGAAGACTCAGAGGGAGTCCACCCAATGAACAAACAAAGATAAGTATTTGAATTGTTATTTCTTAAATAATATTGTTCAATAATGTATATACTGATGTTCCTAGAATTAGGTTGTGTATTATGCATATTAGAATAATTGCATTGATGAACAGTATACTCCTAATATGCATGGGTAAGTGGCCTATGGCACTGTACAACATTCCATTGCTACTTATCTAGAATGAAACCTCTTTGCTGACATGTTGGGAGTTGTGCACACTCTTAACAATGTTCTGGTAGAGATTGGAAGGCATCTAGAAAGTTACGGAATATGGATAAATGTTGTATTGAAGCATTGGCTAAGATAATTGCATGACTGTATGGCATATTTCTTTATGTGTAAGAATTTGCTCTGAAAACTATGAGATGTTTTCTAATCATGCAATTTAACTTGTTGTGTAGGAAAGATCGTATGCCATCTCCTACAAAAGAAGAACTACGACATTTTGTTCCAGCAACAAAGATATCTATTGAAGATATTGAATATATTGAAGTTCCCAGGATCTGGGATGAAGAAATGAAATGCCATGATCCGTCGATCATGAAGAATGATGTTTGGGATGTAATCCCAAGACATGAAGGGAAGTTTGCTATGACTTCCAAATAGAACTATCAGATCAAGCATGTTGCAGATGGCAGCATTGAGAAATACAAAAGTGATGAAATAGAAGATGCACCAGATGGATTTCAAGACAGCATGGTGTAGTCATATATGTGTGCAGAACTTGATATGGTAGGATAGACAACTTTCTATCCATCTTGGGATTTACCAATAATAAAGCGGATTCCAACCTTTACTACAAGGTTGAGGAAGGCAATCCAGTGATACTACTTTTGTATGCGGATAACCTGTTTGTTACAGGTGAAGATAGATTGATTGCCGACACGCAGCGGAAGCTTACTACCGAGTTCGAGATGAAGAACTTGGGGATGATGCACTATTTGTTTTTGGCTTGGAGGTGTGGCAGAGTGCAGATGGAATCTTCCTTGGACAAGGGAAGTATGCAGTAGAGATCCCGAAGTGGTTCGGGATGATGGATTGCAAGGCCATGGCCACACCTATGGCATCAAATCTGAAGCTTCTATGTGATGCTTCATCTGAGCTGATTGATGTCTATATGTATCACTAGATGATTGGGTTCTTGATGTACCTGACGAACACGAGACAAGACATTTGCTTTGCTGTGAACACATTGAGCCAGTTCCTGACGGATCTGAGGAGTGTTCAGCTGGTTGCTGTAAAGCATATTCTGAGGTACCTGAAGGGTACAGTGGATTACGGGCTCAGGTATGAGGCAAATCAAAAGTTTAACCTGTAGGGTTATGTTGATTCATATTGGGATGGCAGTGCTGCAGATAGGAAGAGCACATCTGGGTGTTGCTTCAGTATGGGATCAGGTGTGATCTCTTGGTTTAGCAGGAAGCAGTCCTGCGTAGCACTGAGTACAGCTGAGGCAGAGTATGTTGCAGCCTGTCTAGCTAGTTGTGAGACAGTATGGCTACGGAAGCTACTGTCTGGGTTATTTGATCTCCCATTGGAGGCTACTGGTATCTTCTGTGATAACCAGAGTTCTGTGAAGCAATCCGAGAACCCAGTGTTTCATGACAGGTCGAAACACATAGAGATCAAATATCACTATATCAGGGATATGGTGCAGAGAGGAGCTGTGAAGCTCCTATATGTTGCGACAGACGAGCAGATTACAGATGTGCTGACGAAGCCGCTAGCCAGAGTGAAGTTTGAGTACTTCAGAGAGAGGCTTGGCGTTCTTCAGATCGAGGACACTTCGAGGAAGAAGTGATGGACACATTTGCTGAAGCCATTCCAAGCATGTTGGAAGGGGGATCCTTCACATGGCTGTGGATGTAAGCGCTAGATGATGAGCATTAGGATGATGTTCTGGTTTCTGCTTGGATATGATCATTTGATGATTATATGTATATATGTATGCATCATGTTGGATGCTGGATATGATCGGTTGGATCATGAGTATGTATTTTGTATATGCATCATGTTGGATGCTGGATATGATCGGATGGATCATGTGTATGTATTTTGTATGAACGCATCATGTTGGATGCTGATGGATACATTGTGTGGATCATGTATCTTTGTATGATCAGGTAGATCATGTATGCTGACGGATACATTGTGTGGATCATGTATCTATGTATGTATCAGGTGGATACTTGGATGATCGTGGATGACGAGCTTCTCCAGATGACATGCAGCAGGATGTTGTAGTGATGATGATCAGGCAGATCATGTATGTTGATGGATACATTGTGTGGATCATGTATCTTTGTATGATCAGGTAGATCATGTATGCCGATGGATACATTGTGTGGATCATGTATCTATGTATACTTGGATGATCGTGGATGACGAGCTTCTCCAGATGACATGCAGCAGGATGTTGCAGTGATGATGATCAGGATGATCATGTGTACATCAGGATGATGTTTGATGAGTATCAGATGATACTTTGTGGCCGCGGATCAGGTTGTGCAGGAAAGCATGTAATTTGTGCCCTGGGAGATTTGCAGATGGTCTTTCGAGGTTTTGCCTATGGCATGTAATTCGGTGCCCTGGGACATCTGGCAAATTCTCTTGCGAGGTTTTGCTTGGGAGGACATGTAATTTGTGCCCTGGGAGATCTGCAGATAGTCTTTCGAGGTTTTGCCTATGGCATGTAATTCGGTGCCCTGGGATATCTGGCAGATGCTCTTGCGAGGTTTTGTCCTATGGCATGTAATTTGCTCCTGGGAGATATGGACAGGATGAAAAAGGCCTCAGATGCTTCAGCCAGGTTTTGCCATGACCACATGTAATTTGCTCCTGGGAGATCTGGACAGGATGAAAAAGGCCTCAGATGCTTCAGCCAGGTTTTGTGGTGAGATCACATGTAATGTGCTCCTGGGAGATCCGACAGGTAGAGCCGCGTGCTCGTAACAGCCTGGGATGCTTCAGCCAGGTTTTGTGATGGGTCACATGTAATGTGCTCCTCGGAGATCCTACAGGTAGAGCTGTGTGCTCGTAATAGCCTGGGATGCTGCAGCCAGGTTTTGTGACGCACGTAATGAGTCCTGAGGATTCCACAGTATGGCCAGTGATGATGAAGACCTGCAGGTGGTGGGCCTACATCCAGTATGAAAAAGGACTGGCTCTGTAGAACTTCCTATGACGAGTAGATTCAGAGATTGATTGAGATAGCAGCAGCAGTGACGATGATGATGATGACTCGATGACGATTATCTAGTGACGATGATCCAGAGAAGATGACTTTTGCTAGAAGAACTGTGCTGAGAAATACCTTCCTAGTTAAGAGGGAGTGTTGATGTATATGTAACTTCGGAATGTATTTCACATATATGTATATTGTATTCCGATAGAGATGGTATTATTCCTCTATAAGGAAGTGTCGTCATTTATATTGTAAGTGTCGTAACTTATACTTGATGGGTTATTAGACCACCTTATTTGGGGTCGGCCCTGTATAAGTCATGTGGGTCAAAGGGTTATTAGACCACCCTATTGGGGGTCGGCCATGTGGTTCAAAGGGTTATTAGACCACCCTATTGGGGGTCGGCCCACTCAGCATTATGTTATGTGGTAAAGTTCGAGCCTACATGAGTTAGGTAAAAAGGCAAGTCAAGTCAAGTATAAATAGAGTGCGGGAGGCACTCTATTTACTCACTCACTTCTCACACATGCACTCAAGGAGGAGTGGCACACTTATGGAGGAGGAGGATCTGCTGCTAGGTTATGGCTATCTCTCTTGGTTGGTTGTATCATTGCTCTATCTATCTCTGAGGAAGTTATTGGGTTTTTTCACCTTTATGGTTTTCCCCAAGTAAATCTTTGTGTCTCTTGTGTGCTTGCATTATTGTCTCCATGATTGATATGCTGTAGATATGCTGTACATGTTGTTCTCTCAGTTAAGATCCTAGATCATATTGAAGTAAATTCAGAAAATATAAGTTCGACACTACTGATATTCAACCTCGCTTACCTTACCACGTGGCTTTTCAAATCCATGTGGAGCACCTTAAGAATTTCGTCAAAAGAACAGTGGTTGACGAAGGTGCTTCCGTGTCAGTGATGTCGTTAGCTTGTTGGAAATCTCTTGGCTCTCCTCCCCTACTAACGTCTAGAACCATGCTCACTACATTTGACGGTTGTTCATTTAAACTGCATGGGATTATCCCTTCCCTTGTTGTCTGCTTGGGGGGTAATCCTATTCCTATTGAAGTCGAAGTGGTTGATGTGCCCATCGACTACAACCTTTTACTGGGTCGGAATTGGATCTACGTCTGGAGACATTACGCACGTCAGGATGTCTATGCCACTATCTGTAGCTGAGCTTTCTTACCAAGATATTCAACAAGCCACTGCAGAGCCAGATCTCTCTTATTGTCGGATAGATGAGGAAGATCCCGTTACGCTGCCAGTTTGGGTAATCGACTACTCTTGTTCGAATGATTTCCTTGATGATACTTTACCTTCAGATGAAGCTATTATCGAGGCCATGTGTGGTAGTGAGAGGCCTTGGGAGGATATGCACCATCGCTCTTATTTCCTTCCCAACCTCGATCTAGCTGAGTAAGAAGAGTTTAGGATTACTCTTGCAGAGATGGTTGGTCACCCTGTGGCTGTTTTGGGTTAAACTGAGATTTTCGTGGAGGGGAACATGGCTAATATTCCCCGACTCAACCGATCAACATCTCTCGTACTCTCGAAAATATTGAGAACGTTTACATCGGTGATGATTGCTCTCCTAAAGAGGTTGCCATCTACACCGAATTGTTTACAGAACTTCAGGAAGCTTTCACCTGGTCATACGAGGAGATGCTAGGAATAGACCCTAGTATTGTCGAACACGATATTAGAATGTATCCTCATGCTAAACTAGTTCAACAACGTCTTTGAGCTGTTAACCCTAGGAAGGCTGCCTCTATCAAGGAAGAGGTGGAGAAACTACTCAAAGCTGGTTTCATCTACCCCGTTCCCCTTACCAAATGGGTTTCGAACCCCGTTCCTGTGGATAAGATGCAAGGAACGATACGTGTATGCACTGATTTTAGAGACCTGAATCGCGCATGTCCGAAAGATAACTTCCCCACACCATTCATCGATCAGATCTTGGATGCTTGCGTGGGAAGTGAGATTTTTTCATTCATGGACGACTTTTCAGGGTATAACCAGATTCAAATCAAACCCCAGGACCAGCATAAGACTGCTTTCATTTGTACTTGGGGTACATTTGCATATCGAAAAATGCCCTTCGACCTTAAAAACGTTGGAGCTACGTTTCAGTGTGCCATGACCTATGCCTTTCACGACCTTAAAAGTATAATGGAGGTTTTCTTGGATGATCTTGCCGGCCATTCTCGTAAGAGAATGGACCACCCCACACACCTCCGTTTGATTCTCAAACGATGTATATGCTACAAGATCTAATTGAATCCCAACAAATGCATCTTTGCAGTGAGGTCTGGTCTCCTTCTAGGATTCATAGTTTTGGAAGAGGGTATTAGAGTCGATCCTCTTAAAGTTGAGGAAATATTTCGGTTATCTCCTTTGCGCAACTTGTTTCAACTTCAAAGCCTCCAAGGGAAAGCTACTTTTCTATGTCAATTTATAGTCAATCATGCTAATCTTACCAAAGGTTTCGCACGCCTGTTGAAGAAAGACACACCGTTTATCTGGGATGAATGAGCCCAACAGTCTTTCGATGCCCTTAAGAAAGCTTTGGTATCAGCCCCTATGCTTAGTCTGCTTGACTTCGCACAATATTTTATACTTTGTGGTTGTGTCTCAAGAGACGATTGGCATGGTCTTAGTTCAGATTGATGATGTACTCATCGAGCATGTCGTCTATTACCTTAGTCGAAATCTAGTAGACGCTGAACTAAGATATACTCACGTGGAAAAGCTGGCACTTGCGACTGTCCATGCAGTCCAGCGGTTACGACATTACATTTTTCTTAGAACAACCACAGTTGTAGCGCATATCAATTCGTTTCAGTTTGTGCTATCACGATGCCTTATAGGGGGTAAGTACAATAAATGGATTGTGATCCTTCAGGAGTTCGATCTCGATTTTGCTTCAACGAAGTTGGTGAAATCGTTGGTGTTTGCTGAGCTTATGTCAGACCTTCCGAGACTTGATGAGGATGTCATCCATGAGGATTCTTTTATGGATGAACACTTATTTCTTATCTCATCAGATGACCCTTGGTATGGGGATGTCATTGTATATCTCCAAACTTTGAAGTTTCCTTCACATTATTCATGAGATGAGCGATGTCGTGTAAAACATCACGCTAAAGATTATACTATCATAGGTGACACTTTGTATCGCCGAGGAAAAGATTCTATTCTCCGTCGTTGCTTAACTCATGAAGAAGCGGAGCGTGTCCTTAATGATTTCCATACTGGGGCATGTGGCGGTCACTTATCCGGGCTTGCTACAACCCAACGTATTATGCGAGCTGGTTACTTTTGGCCTTCAATATTTAAAGATTGTGCTAACATTGTGAAGAGATGTCACCCTTGCTAGGTGTTTTCTCGGAACATACACTCGCATCCAGTGCCCCTTCATACAGTCATCACCGTCGGTCCCTTCACCAAGTGGGGGGGGGATTTCATGGATTGCAAACCAGCTTCAGCTGGGGGGCATCACCATATCATAGTGTCCATGTACTACTTTTCCAAATGGGATGAGGCCATGCCTATCGTAAAAGCTGATGGTGCTATAGCATCCCATTTCGTGTTCAGTCAGATTATTACTTAGTTCGATATTCCGAAAGAGATTGTCACTGACCATGGCAGTCACTTTCAAGACAAAATGATGGAGGATTTGTCACTTAATCTTGGGTTTCGTCAAGAACACTCATATTCTTACTATCCCCAAGCGAATGGCTAGGTTGAAGCAGTCAATAAGTCTTTAAAGACCATTCTCCAACATACCATCCAACAAAGTAAGAACAACTGGCACATTATGTTATATCTTGCTTTGTGGGCATATCGAACCACAGTTAAGACTACCACTGAGTTCTCACCATTTCATCTAGTACTTGGTGTGGAGTTGATTTTACCGATTGAATGCGAAATCCCTTTGCTTAAACTGCCCCTAGAGCTCCTCCCTGATACGACGGGTATTGAGCAACGTTTAATCCACCTTGAGCAGCTTGAAAATCAACGTCAAGATGTCACCATGGCCATAGATGCAATTAAACGTTGTGTCAAGGTTCAGTATTATAGGTATGTCCGTCCTCGGTAGTATGCTGAAGGTGACTTGGTCCTCTTATATGACCAAGCTAAAGAACCCCTGGGGGCAGGCAAGTTCGACCCCATGTGGCACGATCCTTACATTGTGAGGCGTGTCCTGGAAAAAGGAGCCTATGAATTAGAGGACTGTGAGGGAAATATCTTGAAGGAGCCTAGGAATGGGCTCTATTTCAAGCGGTATTACACTTGAACTTCTAGTTCGAGCTAATGCCTTTGTATACTATTGTATAGTTCTTTCTGTACATAGTTTAGATTTATTTTGGTCTTCGGGTTTGCTGATTCGCTTCCATTTGATTAACATATGTCAATGAAATATCCTACGTTCTTAGGTTTCGCGGATGGTGCTAGCCGTCATACGCAACAGCTTGCTTCTGTTTCCTGGGTTATTTATTTTCCTAACCATCTAGTTGTGTCTTCAGGAGGCGCTTGTCTCAGTCCTACATCTAACAATGTGGCGGAGTATAGTGCCATGATTGAGCTACTTCGGGATTCTATTTCACATGGAATCCGGTCTTTAGAAGTCCGCCTGGATTCACAACTGGTTGTCTCTCAATTGAATGGTCAGTACTATGTGCGATATCCTACGTTACTACGGAAATACCTAAGGGTAAGACTCTTGGAACGATATTTTGTTTCAATTACATATATTCATGTTCCAAGAAGTGTTAATCATATATCTGATGCATACGCTAACTATGTATTAGATTGGAATTTTTCACATTCACATTGAAGCACACAAATAAAATAAGACATTCATACATTTGTACATACACACATATAGTAGAACCAGAGAACCAATTTTTTTTATAAATAATATGTCCAAAAATGGTAGTGTCATAATACAAAACTGGAGCTCGTAGCCCTCAAAAATATACATATCGATACAAAATGTGGGATCCTGAGATATCTACTCCCTACGAGGAGGCCTAGCCGCCGCCCCGACAGGATGAGTCTCATAGTAGTACTGTAATGCATTTGCTATACATTGCAGTAGTCGCACCCAGTTACCCGACACCCCCACTACCTCGCGCTGCATATCCTCTGGTAGCCGCGCCACCTCTATCTGTGGTACCCTGGCAATCATCCATGATAGAATGCCTCACAAAGTCTGTAGTGTACGCTTTGCTATAGCACCCCCTGCCTCATCACCCCTGCCCCGACGATGATGTCTCGGGAAGCCCTCAGGTCTCACCAGGCCCTTATCTGCGAGCAAACAGTAAAAGATTAATATGTGACACTACCCCCAAAAATATTTTTGCATTTACACCTGTAATAAAAAATTGATAAAAATTTTATACACCAAAAACTTAAAAAGAGTACTCCCTAATGTCTCCAAATGCGGCATCCTGTGGGAGTGGCATGTCATGATCCTGCCAGAAGTCGATCCCTCCATAGGGGTAGTCCTCTATGGATATGACTTGCCGGTCCCACCAGTGAAAGAAATCCTTTGTATACGGTGACGCCTAACGGACACCACCCTGTCGAGTCAAGACCTCTGCCCACTGGGTCAGAGCTGGGTCGCGGAGACTATGAGGATCGCTCAAAGAAGAAACTACACAAGATACTGCCGTAACTGAAGTTTTTTTCCTCCCCTTACTTGCACTCTGTCAGCTGGTTCTTCATGGAGCCCCGTAGCATTGTGCACCAGTCAAATATCATGGGATGCATACATTGTGACGCATAGAACATCAGAGGCCTGGATGCCTGGTGAAGAGCTTTCAAACTAGTAATCTGCACTAGGGTTGCCACTATGATCTTCATACTCAGATTAACTATGGCTCTAATGGGCACTTGACTCCCCACTTCCCGAGTATATGGTATACAATACTACTCTATATAGTCAGAGATTCTAATCCCAACACCCACAGAATGAGACCGAAGGCTTGCCACCTTGTTGACCAAGTCGCAACCTCACAGTCTACAGGGGTCCACCAACTGTCGACACATACCGCAGTCTCCCCGGGCACTGGCCCAGGCAAGTTTGAGCCCACCCAACAACACCCGCAGAGCAGATGAGGTCTCACCCGAGGCGTCCATGAAGAGCAGACGGAACCATGTTTCCGCTGAGGGAGGAGGCGAGTTGCGGTAGTATGATACTAACATCAATTCTAAATATTCATCATGAAGTTATGGCACATCACTTTAATCGCAGCATTTAACATTACAATAGACATAGATCGCACATTACTTTAATCGCAACATTACAATAGACAGATATCTATAACGTATTATTGCGGCATAACGATAGAAGCAGATAATGGCATTAAGACAAGACAATAACATAAGTATCGAGCAACATTACACACAGATTGCACCAAACCATCATCTTATATTACTATGGAAAACCAAAAGCAGTACATAAATCTCTGCACAACTGTCGCATTATCTTTGCATACAGCTCTATCTTCTCCCTATCCTCCCTCCTCTTCAACACAATTCTCATCTATTTATAGGCTTCTACCCATTCCAATACTTGTCCACTTTCCTAACCGACACTTATGGACAATCGACTAACTGACTTGGTCTAATGACCCAAAAACCCACATACCACGGTACAATTGACTCGATATTACAAAATACATGACCCAAAAACCTGCCAACTGCGGTATACTTGACTCAATATTACAAAATACATGGTCCAAGTGACCCAAAACCCACCAACTGCGGTATACTTTGGTACAAAATACTCCTTTCGCGCCTTCATCCAATGTGTCGCGGAGTCAGCAGTACCGCGATTTCTCCTCATGAAACCACCTGCCAATAGGCCCCCAACACAATCTTGTGGATTTCCCTCGAGCCACGTCAACTGCATCTATTCTTGCTGTCTGGATCACACAATGTTGTCTCTTTCCTTCGGTTGTACAGATCCTTGGCTACCAATTCTATAATCCCTCCATGAGAGTAGGCAACCCTCGATGTGCTGTCAGGTACATCGCGAACTCATCCTCCAGTCGTAGGGAATAGTGCAGACTGAAAAGAAAAGAGGATGAACAATACCAAGGGGTGAGAATGGCGAATGAATCTGGCACATCTGTTTCACGCCAGCGCCCATCTTCTACTGAAGTCAGGAAGCTACTGCCCCAACCAGCGTTCTGATAAAAAATAGCACAACTCGTCGAACAACTACTGCATACTGAATCATGCGAGACCATCCAGGGGTCCATCTCACTGTCGACGCATACCACAGTCTCCCTGGCACCGGTCTGGGCATACACAGCCTAAGTGCACCCACCGTATCAAGGAACTCATGGACACTCGTCATTCGGGCTCTCAGGGCCCCTGGGGTGCTACCGTGGGAAACAAAGTGAAGCATTTCCACAGCCTCCTTGGAATTCCTCACAACTCAACATGCACAGGGATCAAACAGCATAACCACTCGAGGTCAGAACAACTTCTGTATAGCGAACTACCAACTACTTGGGTTACTTATAGCCGGGCACTCCTTTATCACGAAGGGGGGAATGATTCCCTAGTACCTTTCATCTATGTGTATGAGCCGTCCGACTGTCATAGTGGAGGGGGTAACCATGTTGCCAACAAAGCTCCCACATGCCACCATGTGAACTACCCTGCTGATCGTCCCGGCCCAGCGTGCCATGTGCAAAACATGCCATTGTCGTGCGTGAGCCTAGCCAAATCAGTCAAGGGAAATCATATGTAGAGAGGGTGGCCAGTAATCACGCCACTTCACCATACCCTCCCAAATTTGTCATACAAAATCCATCAGCGAACCTGAGTGCAAACACTGTCTTGAGTCTCTAACTGGCGGCACAAGCCTCTCCCGCTTGCGCATGCCGTCTGTTGTTGGTGCATCATCATGCAATAATCATCATCATTCATCATTTTTTTTTTTATAACTAATGCGACTTAGACATCGCACTGCTCCAAGCCTACGTGCTAGGGCTTCAACCTGTGACCATTCACCAGCTTGGGGAGCATCCCCCCATCCAATCGCTGCAACTGAACCGCTCCTCCTTAAGTAATACTAGTGATGTGGTAGGGACCCAGCCAATGCATCTGTAACTTGCCTAGATGTTTCATAAACTTACTGTCGTATAGTAACACTAAGTCACCTTGCTGAAACTATTTGTTTTTTATGTGGCGATCATGCCATGCCTTCTGGAGGTCCTTCTCTACCCCTTGGTGAAAGCCAGCAATAAATCGATCATCTTCTAGCTCTACCAATTGTGCTAGACGCTCGTCTAATGCTGTAACATCATCCATACCTGTAATAGCTACAATGTGTAGACTTGGTACAATATACTCCATCGGCATAATTGCTTCCTTCCCATATACCAACTTGAAAGGTGTCTGACCAGTCAACCTTTAACATGTGGTGCGATAGGCCCATAAGACTGCTGGAACTTTCAAATCCCAGTCATCACGGTTCGCATTACACACCTTTGTCAACGCATGCTCCAAGACCTTGTTAAACACTTCTACCGTCCCATTCGCCTGTGGGTGATAGGGTGTACTCTTCTTGTGCTGAATCTGCAATTCCTTTGTCAATGCACTGATAGTGCGATTGAGAAAATGGATGCCTTGATCACTCAACAAAATCTTGGGGTTAGCCGAAACGAGTGATAATGTGATCAAACAAAAATCGAGCGGCTATTACGGTGGAGCAATCAACTACAGGCACTGCCTCATCCCATCGGGTCAAATACTCTGTCGCTGTAATGATGTATTGCGCACCCGTACGTTTCCCTGGTGGATTGATCAATCCGACAAAATCCACAGCCCATTTCTCAAACAGTTGCAATGTTACCTAAGGTAGCAACGACATCTCATCTCGTCAGGACGGCTTTCCAGTTCATTGACAAACATCACAAGATCGCGCATAGTCGGTCGCATCATTATGTAATGTAGGCTATCAAAGACCTGCGTGCAGTATTTTCCTGGCGGTCGCCCGATCGCCATAATTTCCTCCTGCAACTCCACCATGTGCCTTAGCCAATATCTGCGCCTGCTCATGCGGCAAGACACATCTGTGCAATATCTCATCGGCACCCAATTTATACAACTCTCCCGCGATCAATTGAAAATCAGCAATGTTGATGACCAATTGCTTCTTTTGGACAGTGGTAAAGTCATTGGGCGCGGTGCCGGTCACCAAAAACTGAAGGATGTCATCAAAATATTGATCAATAGCGGCAACATGAAACAGCTGGCCGTTCGGTAACCCGTCTTCTATATTAGTCAGTTCCTCCCCTGTATCAATCCGTGAAAAATGATCTGGTCCAGCATTCAACTGCCCTGGCTTAACAACCACCTCAAAATCAAACTCTTGAAACAACAATAGCCACCGACAGATCTTCCCCCCAACACAGGCTTATTGACCAATTATTTCAATGCAGAATGATCAATGAACATTTTAAAGTGGCCACCCAACAAATAGTGCCTGAATTTCTATAGCGCGTAAACCATGGCCAGACCTTCTCATTCTGTGGTAGTGTAATTATGTTCTGTAGAGGACAGCTTCTGACTGGCAAAAGCAATTGGATGATCAATGTCGCCTTCTCCTGGTTGAGCCAATACAACCCCTAAAGCAATCGATGAAGCATCAACATGGACATGGAATTCCTTACTCCAGTCCAGAAAGACCAAGATCGGTGCCGGTGCCATCTTTGCCTTGAGCATTTCAAAACTAGCCTGGCATTCCAGGTTCCACTGGAATGCCACATCCTTTTTCAACAACTTCTCCATAGGGTTCGTAATCACAACATAACCCCTGATAAACTTGCGATAATATCCCGTATGACCCAAGGTGGCATGCAACTGCTTAACAGTGGTTGGCGGTTGCAAACCCAAAATAAGCACAATTTTGGTGGGATCAACCAGCAATCCTTGCTTACACACGATATGACCGAGTAGTATTCCAAAGGGTGCACAAAATATACAGTTCTTCAAGTTCAGCAATATCTGGTGTTGCAGAAACTTCTGAATAAAATCTTTGAATGCGGCAACAACGACCCAGGAAAATATCATAGGTGCATTCTTCAGACCAAATGGCATGACTGTGTACTGAAAGCAACCCCATTCAGTAACAAAAGTTGTCTTGTGGCGATCTTCCTTGGCAATGCGAATCTGATGGTATCCAGAGAATCCATCAGTGAAAGAGTACATCTCCTGGCCACCCACGCCTTCAAGTACTTCATTGGTAAACGGGTTCGGAAAGGGGTTATGCAAGCAAGCATCATTTAACTTCTGCAAATCGACACAAATGCGCACTTCACATGTTTTCTTGTCCTGCACCACCATAGGACTGATCCATTCTGACTCTTCCACAGGTTCGATAATACCAGCATCCAGCATCCAATCAAGTTCTGCCTTGACCTTTTCTTTATGTTGCGGATTTAGCCGATAAGGTCGATGTCCGACTGGCTTGGCATTTGGTTTCAATGGAATCCTCATCTCTCCTAAATCACCCAAGATTCCCTTCATTTCGGAAAACTTCATGGGAAACACGTCCTAAAATTTATGCAGTAACTTGGTAACCTTACTCATCATCTCATCATCCCAATAATCCCCAACATTGGAAAACTTGGGAGTAGTCTCGGTGCCAATATTCAGATGGAAATGGCTGATTGAACGGATTACTTGGTGCAACAGGTGGTACCACATCGCGACTTCCTTTGGATTCAGGAATGTTGATATTCCGGAGATCATCATCGTCCTCTGGCCCTCCACTGACGTTGAAGCACTCCATGAGAGACTGCATCTAACTGTGGGTGTGCGGATCAACAGGGCAGGCCACTCGAACAACCTAAAATATCACATCGCGGATGAGCTGCAGGGCGTTATGGACATCAGGGTTGGCATCCGCAAATGTGAAGGTATGAGTGAAACAGATCGTGAGCTCCCCCCATGCTATAATGTCATGGTGCAACTCGGCTGCAATGTACCACTAGCGTGGTATATCCTCCAAAGTATGGACAAAAGCATAAACCCACTCATCTATGGGTCGCGCTACCCACAATCGTTGGCACTCCATCACATGATCACCAGGATCAGTTCGGCCATCATACTTGCTGGTATGATAAACCTCAGTATTGCCAAATTGAACCATCATCAACCTTCGACACTGTGACCAATCTTTAATGAATTTCTTATATGTTTCCCACCGGCATGCTGGAATAGCCTTCAGTCCTTCCTCCAAGGCCAGCAATCGCTGGGGTTCTGAGACTCGTTCTTCAAATTCCGCCAAAAGTTAGTGAGGTCAGGAAACCCGTCATAGACAGGTAGTGTGATTGTTTCTGTCGCAACCCGACATAAGGATTGCATAACTAAGCCACATTTCTGAAACGGTACTTCATGCATCTGGTTCTGCTAGTGCTCTAATGCATCATCAAAGTCGGAAGACGTAGAACTCTCACTGCGCCACTCCAACTCCCTGTGGATCGTGGGATGAATGTAGTCCTCAAAAATATTAAATGCATGATCCCAGCCAATGTGATCGTTATCTTTGACAGGCTCAACATATCGGCGTCCTTCATTCGGATCCAACGAAGCGATGACTCGGAAATTGAAATTCTCAAAAGTCATCATGCGCTTCTTGAAGTTGATTACAGCTCCACTATCGTTAGCCAATCCTATCCCCAATAGCGCAGGATAGGAGCTTCCTCCATCACTACTTCAATGATGTCAAAATCAGCATAAGTCTTCATGCCCTCAATATCATGAGCCGCAGAACCCGCCCAATCGGTGTAACCTTCGCATGGTTAGCCAACCGGAGCTGCACAGGATACCAGCTCAATGGGGGACTCCCCATCTTTTCCCATGCCTACTTGGTTAAGATGTTAACATCCGAACCAAGATCAAGAATAACCGAATCAACATCGTAGTCGCCGATCTGAATGTTCATTCTCATTTCCTTTCCAGTTTTCCGTTGCTGTAAGGAGTTTATTTCCGACTCCTGCCATCCTTTCTGAAATCACTGTAACTAGCCCTCAATATCAACCAGAGCAACTGGGTCTCGGGCCAACAACAAATAGTTCTCAAGAAACTTTTGCAACATCCCCGGTAGTGGCAGTCAATCCGCATCATCGGTAGTATTGAATACAGGTGGCATATCGCAAACAACAGCCTTACCGCGGTCTTTCTCCAAGGTACGACGTGCTTCCAGTAATGTATCCCGCTCTGTATCAATGTCAAAATTTACCATCTTCTGACCAGCTGAGCGAATGAGTGGTCGCGAACCATCTTCCCCGGTCGTTTTACCTCCACGAGTAACAACAGCCACCGAATCATCTTGTGGTCGCGGTTATGCAGAAATAGTTGCAATATTGGCACCCTATGTTTGGTTCTGCTATAGGTTCCCTGGTTGATTTACATTTGGATTAGCATTTGGCGGTGGTTGCTGGGGCTAGTTCTGCACTGGTTCCTGCACCAGGTTCTGTATCGGTTGTTGTACTAGGTTCTGTAGCTGCGGATTGTTCCCAGTCTTCCATATTGCAATCAATTGTGGACAATTCTCGACTGTATGATCATTACTGGAACAAAACGTACACTGATTCTGTAGCAGTGGGAATTCGCGCTGATAATGCCCCCATACCGCACAGTGGTAACATTGAATAGGTCCTCGACCACCTCGGCCTCCTCCTCCATGACCAAATCCACCACCACGTCCGCCCCTGTAGCCTCCCCAATAGTCGACTTGCTACTGATACTGAGGTTGGTTAAACTGCTACTGCATGGGTGCTGGCGAAATCCCTTGTCCTTGTGGTACATACTGTGGTTGTTGCACGTACTAAGGCTGCGGGGGGTTCACTGGTGTATATTGCGGTATGAACTACTATGGTTGCTTCTGCTGTGATACAAACTACATCTGTGGTTGTGGCTGAGCTACCTGCGGCTGTAGAGGTGCAACGCATTGATCATCTTTGACATAGAATGCATCACACATTCTCTCCTGTAGCAACCCATATGCACAACAATCCTTGTCATCATGTCCTACCGACTTACAGAAGGTGCAATACAGATTTCGCGGGGTTGTTACCATTTTCTGCATATATGAGCAACTATCATGACTGTGCCCAAATACCGAACAAATGAGACACCACGGCATACTGCCACCATTCAATAGATTGGGCGTACCGGAGACCAAATAATTATGAAAATCTGGGCAATCATCTTTCGTATGTCCCTCTCGTTGACATCACGTACACCATACTTCATTGTGTTGTTCCTTGTTCTTCTTTAAATCTTGCAACTGTATAGTCAGGTTGGAAAGCTGCGTCTGAATCTGCGACATCCCGGCTGCATTATCTCCAATCGGCGACGCCTCCAATCGCATTTCAATCTCTAGAGCTTCATTAGGAATTGATATGTTTTGCTGCATCAGTGGCATCAGAATGTGGGGTAACAGTGCCGCAATGAACCATTCTTTATGTTGGACAATGCTCATATCAAAACTAACCTTTGCCATCAGTGTCTTGAATCGCTAGTCGAAATCCCACACCGTCTCATTGGGATACTGCTTAATTTCCTTCAATTTAGTAATATATTGAGCCTCCGACTTAGGCTGTCTAAATTCAGCAATCAACCCATCCTGAATCTCATCCAAGGACTTCTCTGGGGCCCCCGTAGGGACTAAAACAAACTTCATGAACCAATCTAATGCACGACCTCGCAGAGTCATGGCTAATTGTCTTTTCTTAGTATTGTCATCAGTGATCTGTTTCACAGTCTAGACCGCTTCACACAAAAAACAATACTGCTCTGGGTTGTCTGTTGCACTTCCATGGAACAACAGTATCTTAGCATCATCGCCCACCATCTTGGGCTTGCTTCCTCCTATCGTTGCGCTACTACCAATTAACTTCTGCGGTATTGACGAACTTAGCGGTGTCGAAGTATTATTTCTTGCTAGTTGAGAGTCAGTGAGCGGAGGGGTGGGTATGTTTGTGTTGGGGTTTGGTCATACCTCTATCCTGGGCGTATCCTGGTTGTCCCTGTCAGGACTGTGAGGTCACTTCGTCTCGTGTGGCATTCTTTCATGGTCTTGCAATCCGATCGCAGCAGGACCTTCTCCTATCCTCTGCCTCTTTTCCTGTCGGAACCTTGCTCCTCCCCTCGTAAGGCCACTTTATTCCTTGGCTTCGCTCATAGTCTACTCATGGTCTGCACCCATCTACCCCTTTACCATTCCTTCGACTGCCCCTCGACACTCGCGATACCCACGGCCTCTGCCCACCATGATGCTTACTTATCAAGGTGCATCGTCAATATACCTTTCTTGCAGATTAGCATCTTAATCGACAGTTGGAGTGATAGCAAAAACCTTCCCCTTGGTCCATCAAAGAAGTATCTTTCAGCTTCACTATAGCATTTCTTTGTGTCAACTGCAAATTCAGTGATATATCCTTCCAAGATGATGTCAAGCCAAACTTTGACAGCCCGTGATGCCTTATTATTGACTTCCTACAGCTCCTGGATCAACTCTGGGGTCCAAGCCATTGGTTCACCGCCTTGGAAATTTCTTTTCTGGAAGGTTAGCTTTGAATGGTTCTTCTCTAAATGGGCACCTGCTAACTAGTAGCAGCAGTTTCAATAGAAATAAATAACAAACTAATCTAAACTATATTAATCATGGATCTATGTGAAGTAAATAAGCAAATAACAGAAATATTATAGAAAGCAAAATAATTGACAATATGTAAAAGAAACGATCTTGTATTAAGAATAGGAGCAAGCAAGTGCTTGCAATGGTAATACCTCCAAGTGGTGAAGATTGTTGAGTAGCTCCAAGGGTGAGCAGCTCCAAGCTCCAAAGGTCTCTTCTTCTCCAATGCTTCCTGGTTTGTGCAAGGCTCAAAAAGGTGGGAAATGCTCAAAAGGGATTTTGGCAGCATGAGGATAGGATGATGGATGGATGGATAGTGGGGAGCCCCTACCACCTTTTTATAGTTTGTGGTGGTGGGGAATACCATTATGGTTTTGAGCAAACCAATGGTATTGACCAACATGGTTTAGGTACCTTTTCCCTCCTTTTTCCTTTTTTGAATATTTTGAATATTTTTATTCCCTTTTTAATATTTTTGGGAATTTTGGACCCTTTTTGAGGGTTTTTTATGCTTTTTGAGGAAAAATATTCATTTTGAGTGGAAAAAGGGGTGTATTAAGGTCTTTTGGTGACCTTTTGATGGCTTTAGAGGCTCAAATGGTGAAAAAGTGGACAAATGGGTCATGTGAATAAGGAAATGAGCTAGTGAGCACTTTTTGGGTGTTAACAGGTCCACCAACTGTCGACACATACCGCAATCTCCCTGGGCACCGGCCCAGGTAGTTTTGAGCCCACCGAGCAAAACCCGCAGAGCGAATGAGGTCTCACCTGAGGCATCTAGGAAGAGCAGACGGAACCATGTTTCCACCAAGGGAGGAGGCGAGTTGCGATAGTATGATACTAACAACAATTCTAAATATTCATCATGAATTTATAGAACATCACTTTAATCGCAACATTTAACATTACAGTAGATAGAGATCGCACATTACTTTAATCGCAACATTACGGTAAACAGATATCTATAACATATTATTGCGTCATAGAGACAGAAACAGATAATGGCATTAAGACAAGACAATAACATAAGTATCGAGCAACATTACACAAAGATTGCACCAAACCATCATCTTATATTACTTTGGAAAACCAAAAGCAGTACATAAATCTCTGGACAACTCCCGCATTATCTTCGCATACAGCTCTATATTCTCCCTATCCTCCCTCCTCTTCAACACTTACAATTCTCATCTATTTATAGGCTTCCGCCCATTCCAATACTTGTCCACTTTCCTAACCGACACTTATGGACAATCGACTAACTGACTTGGTCTAATGACCCAAAAACCCACATACCTCGGTACAATTGACTCGATATTACAAAATACATGACCCAAAAACTCTCCAACTGCGGTATACTTGACTCAATATTACAAAATACATGGTCCAAGTGACCCAAAACCTGCCAACTGCGGTATCCTTTGGTACAAAATACTCCTTTCGTGCCTTCATCCAACGTGTCGCGGCGTCAGCAGTACCATGATATTTCCTCATCAAACCACCTGCCAACACACCTCACCTTGACGAGACAAACCAGTAATGAAGTAGATATCTTCCACTTCCAGTGAGAGTATTTGCCCATCTAGATTGAAGTTTTATGCATTGGTGTCCCAATAGTCTATCAAGCGGCGGAGTAATAGGTTTTGGGCCCTTAAACCCCTTATGCTCCAAAATTTGTATATACCACATGCTTGCTGTGCACGCACATCATTGCGGACGGCCTCATCCACTTCGTCATGCTCCCTCTCTCTCCACTCTAGAACCATCCTAGAGAGAGAAAAACAAAGATTTTAGTCCTTTTTATTTAAAAAAATTAACTTCACGGCTATACCCACTGGAAAATTTTCTTACAGAGGCGAGTACCCACGGTTAACACGTGCGTTGACTGCGCGTACCCTGCCCTGTCCATGACCCGCATAGTTATAGCCTGAGGGTAGTGCCGAAGCCATTTAGGGCTTGGTCAAACAAAAAATCGAACTGGTAAAAATTGAAATAAAAGCATTAAAATGGAAGGGATGGTTGAGACTACCAACCTGCTCCTGACGGTTCGATGATCGGACGCCCGTATCTCCCAGATTCAGCAGTAGAAATTTGAGGTGAAAACTAACCACAAAACTCCAAATGGGTGAATAGTAAAAATGAATTGTAAATTGTAAATTTTTGTTACTATTTATAATTTTCAAGACCCACTTGTCTATAGTTTTCGCCATTATATGTTGTTTTGGACTAATACAACGTCTTGGAGTAGCATTTTTTACCATATTTCTTCGGCGAGACTTGCTTTGGACCATTTCGCACCTGCGGCGGGTAATTTCACACGTGGCATATATGTTAGATGTCATTCTCACATGCATTATGCATTTGACCTTTTGACCATTTTCATAAACCCTAGGTGCGACCCCGCTTCTTAACCGACACGGAACCTTCACACTGTTATAGAAGTGTCATTATGTGGCAGTAGGGTCTTTTCGAACATGGGTACCCTAGTTAGAAACCCCTGTTGCATTATGGTGCCCATGTCGTTGTGTGTCCTTAGGATTGGGAGTCCTTTGTACTTACACCATGACTTTTCTATAAAGACTCATACTCTACTTTGTCTTATAATGGCCATCTCCCATAAGGACTCCCCCCAGTTGTATCATGTTGTGATTGCATTGCATCATCCTGCTTGCCGTTTGAGCCTTGTGCTAGCTCTCGCTCACTCAGTTGTTAGCTTGGTGCCTGAGCACTTTTCCCTGTCAAGCCTTGCAGAGCTTCCATTTGTCCTTCACAATTTGATCACCTTTTTGACCCTGAGGGAAAACCCCCTCGAGTGTCCACATCCTGCACATGCTTCCTTGCATTGATAATAGGTATGTTCCACTACTTGGGACTAGTCTGCTCACTATTTGACACTCTTTCCCTCACTTGTTGTATTATAAGCAATTTTATTCTTTATCAAGCTTTCTCCAAATATGAAAAAGACCAAAAAAATCAAATATTCCAAAAATCCAGACGGGTTTATGGTTACTACTTCTAGTTGGAAGCTGTTGTGTTGCCTTTGAATAGAGCATTCATACTACTCCATACATTATGAGTCAGGACTATAGTTGGAACTTAGGAGCTGTACTTGTTTCTCAGTTTACTCTGCCGATTAGTTAAGCTTCCAGTCATTATGGAGCCCTTTGTCATGCCCCCTTCATCACACAGTCTATATCGAGTCCATGTTTCCTGATTCTATCCATCTGTTCATTCTCTTGTTCAAAGGAAGTCCCGAAACCAGAGTCGGCCACTCCTCAAATTTCTTGACTATTACATGTCTTCCATCCTTATTGAGTTAGTCTGTTTCAGCTGAGATCTTCCAAATCTTTCAGCATAGCTAGTACCTCGTGCTGGTTGATGGGGGATGCCTTAATGCCCTCCTTCCAGCGAGTATCTTTCCGTCGACTTCAAATCATTTATTCTGGGACTTGAGGCTTAGAGTTTGGTTGAGTACCTTGAGGCTTGCAGTCATTAGTGGCAGGTTCTCTCACCATCGATAGTTTTTGGAATACATCAATGTCCCATGATCGGTGGATTCATCCTAGTGTTCAACTCCAACTCATCTATTCACACTCCGATGATTGTACTCTGTGCCTTGATTCCCATTTTCATTATTGGTGGGTTATCTAGCGTCTGTTAATGGTATACATCATTGATTGGTAATCAGACGATGTCACATTAGGTTCAACCTCAACTCCTTTATTCACTTGATGGGACTTTCACTGTTGAAGACTTGTATAGAAGACCCCAAGTGATAGTGGCACCCAGTATGCTACTTATGATTATGACTTTACATATGAGATATCACCTCTCAAACATCAGCAGTTTGTACCTCCAGTTTGCACCAGTTGTTTCCTTTTTAGCAGGAGACCATATCTTACTATAGAGGGATCATGGCTATGATCATTTATGACATGTATTCATTATGTACTGCCTATTCATGGCCATTGTATCAGATTGTTGTACTATACCGACATGTATTCAGGAATACTATTGTATTATGACAAGTGAGTTGCTTCTTCTACTTGTGTCTACATCACTCCACTTCTGAGATTTATAATGTATTTCGGCCATCGTAGCATTAGTCTCTGACCTCACACATTAGGGGACATCTGTTACAGCGTAATTTTCCACCTTGTGAGCATCAACACTCTTTGGCCTGCAGGATCCATTTTACTGACTCAGATCCACTTTATATCCTTCAGACACTATTTTTCCCTATTTTTTCCCTTGTACACTAGCTGCATCACTACAGTTGGCGTACCCGTAAGTTTCATCACTATAGCCTGCAGGTAGCATGTAAAATGGTAAAAATCACTAGTTTATTACTTTTTACTCCCAAAATGCGGTCATAGGGTGACCTTTGGCCCTCCATTTTCCCCAAAATGTCTCGATGTATCCTTTCACTTACCTTTGGGAGGACTATATATTGAGTGCATATGGCTTATGGAAGGGAGGAGAAAAGAGAGAAAGAGAACTCTAGTGGATTTTTTCCCTATCTTGAGTCTACACTCATTGATCCTTGTAGTTGTGAACCCTTTATGTTCACCTTCCAAAATCCTATCATAGTTTGAGTTTGCCATTCCATGGAGGATTGAAGTGGTGGAGGCACAAGTGGATTGACCCAGATCTTCGTTCAGATTGGTTGTCGGCAAGAGGTTGTATCACATTGTACTTCTTGTTGTTTATTAACAAAAATACTCATATTATCGTCCAGTAATGTTGTGAATGTTGTTTATACTACATTGGGTTGCATTTACTTATAATATCGTGGACCATTGCTATTGATTATGTTAATGTCGTTTATATATTATATGTGCTTGTTGTGTATTGGTTGTCAAGACTAATTTGCAGATTCAAGTGCACGGATTGGAAGCTCCAACGAGGATCTACATCAAACGTTTGGATCGAGGTTGGTTATATTCTTCATTATATTAGCATTGTCATTTATATATCATAGTACTGAGAATTGAGTTAATTTCTGGTAGTCAACTATCTATTGTGGTCTACCCCAAGCCAGAGGAAGTTATCTCCAAAACATAAACCCAAAGGGATTATAGAATTCCATCATCCCAATCACGATAGTGAATCTATACAGCTTTTATTATGATAGATTCAAACAATTTGTTGGTACTCCCCACTAACCATTAGCTTGTGGGTGGTAAGGTGAAGTGATTCTATGATGGATATGATACTTCTTGATGATTGCCTAAATCAACTTGGAATTGAATTAAGGTCCTCCATCAGTGATAATATCATGTGGTATCCCAAACCAAAAAAATATTTCCTCAAAGATAAAATTTGACACAACTTGCTTAGTGGCTCTTGATATAGCCTTGGCCTCCACCCATTCAGTAACATAGTATGTACATACCAGAATATGAAATTTTTGGAGGGATGGAGGATGAATGGGTTCCACAAAATCCGAGGTCCACTTCTCAAAAGGTTCTATAACAAGTTGAGTTCAAATTGGAATTTCATCTCATTTGGATGGCTATCCCATCCTTTAACATATATCAAAACTTCTTACATACTTCTAGGCGTCACATAAAATGTTAGGCCAATAATAGCCTAGGTGAAGCACTTTTTGAGAAGTACTCTTAATAGCCACAAGTTCCCTCTACAAGGTTCATTATGGCAGGCCTTTAGGATGTCATATATTTCATCCTCTATGATATAATGTCGGAACATAAGATTTGGATATGTATAGAAGAGGCAACATGAAACATTGAATCCATGAATAATTGGTGCTTTATCGGATGATGTGCTTGCGCTCCCTTGGAAAAAGGTGGTAGATAATTTTCTCTGTATCCAAATAGTTAGAAATATCCATATATCATGGAGTGTTACTAGATATTGCAAAAACATGTTCATTTGGGAAATTATCCTCTACTGGTAAAACCTCTCCTTCATTGGTAAGCCGAGAAAGAAAGTATTCTACAACATTATCTTTTTTAGGCTTTTCAATGATATTGATGTCAAAATATTGCAATAATAACAACCACCTAGTCACTCTACAATTGCAATGGGTTTGTTCATTAAATAAAGGATAACAGAGTGATCAGTATGTATAAATACTTGATAACCAGTAATAAAATGACATAATTTGTTTATAGAGTATACAACAACAAGGAATTCCTTCTCTGTTACTATGTAAATTAGTTCAGCAGAAGGCAAATTCTTACCGATGAAACCAATGTTTAGGCCTAATTAAACTATGTGTTAGGGTGGAAATCAATGTTTAGGACTAATGAATATTATATGAATTTGTAGGATACTAGATAGGGGTTTAGGCTGCCTCTACCTAACATTCTATTGGTCTTATGCAGAGCGCAACCTACCCCTTTGAATTAACCATTGTTAAAGTATTTTTTTAGCATAAATGAGTAAAGTTGATTATATTAAAATGATTGAGGAAAATCCTAAGAAACCCAAAAATTTTGTAGTACATTTCATGGACAAAATGCCCTATCTTGAGGATTAGGGATTTCAAAAATCTCTTAGTCATATACATCCAAGAAATTTTTTGAGAATGCCATCAAGTCTTGCAAATATAACTTCTTACATACTGACCTAATCACAAAGCACAATGACAATACATTAAATAACATAAAAAAAAACAAATGAGACCTTAAATTGGCAGGTTTGCTTCCACATATTCCAGTAGTGGACCACTAGAGACTTCAAGTTGAGCTAATGTAGTATGTTGCACCATTTCCATTGGACTAGAGTTAGAGAAATACCCTACACTAGAGTGGTTCCCATGAGAAATATACATAATAAATGATTGATGTAATTCATTTTCCAATTCTAATTGAGCCAATTTCCCCTCATGCATCTCCAAATTACTCTCCAGACAACCATGATGTTGTTCCTCCATCCCCATTGGGAAACCGAGTCACTCTAGCATCTACTCATTATTATCCAACCATCCCTTGTTTCGACACGTAATCTTCCTTACACCAACAATTTCCTCCACAACACGTCCAATTTATGACCCACAACCCTAGTTTTCCTCCATCCTAACCAAAACGTATGGGAGAAAGAACATCACCCTGTAATCTTTCCATGATGATGTCGCTTCACAAAACTTACTCCAACCACCCAATCCCCACTGAATGAACTTCCTAGAAGAGCCTATTCTCGATGCACAGTTCACCCCCTCGAATTGAATGCCTAGCCTCCACAAAAAAATCAACAGTTGAATTTGATCTAGATGACGAAGACTCTACTCAACTGAGGCTATAGCCAAACACCCATGACCACATCTCATTTATCCCACCCACACCATATAAATTAGCCATGAACACCATAATAACCTACGATTGGTCCATATCAAGCAAGCTATGAAGAGTCGAGGGCATGCAAAATATTGATGGAATGCTTGTGTGAATTTTAATAAAAAATAAGTACAGCCCCTTTAATGATGCTCGAGGAGTTATTGCTTAAGCATAAGTATGGCATTTCAAGACTACTATATCCACCTTATCAGTGGGGGTTCATTGTCCTTTATGGAGACACCTTTGTTGAGTTGTTGGCGTCACTAGCAAGTTTATTAGCGAGACTATTATTGTGCCTTTGGATATTGCAAAAGGAATACTCGAAATTTTGAAAGTTATGAGCAATTATATCAAAAAATACAATTTTTGAATCGTATGTTTTTTATTTAAATGATTACTATCATGTCAAAGAACATGAAGGGAATCACTGAAGATCATGATCTGACATATCTCTAGAGATGAAGTAAGTTCTCAACCAAGATATAAGGCATAAGTCTCAGCATAATTGTTGGTTGTATTTCCTATACCCCAAGAATATAAAGTCACTTATTTTATGCTAGGTTCAATGATGACCCCTCTCACACCTGCCACCCCTATCTATTGTTAAAATAGTTGACATGGTGAGCTAAAACAAAATCGAGCCACAATTTTTCAAGAAAATGCAATGGCACCTCCCTATTATTGAAGGGAATTTTGTTAAAAACCATAAACCTCCTACTCATCTAGTGGTCTATAAATCGTTGTTTTGTGCACTATTCCATGACAATATACTTTTTTATTGGGAGGGTGTAAACTAGTACAAATGTCAATAAACAAGGTCAAGACATCTTGTTTTGAAATTTGTAAATCTAACCTAGTTTCTATCTAACCTCACGCTATAGTATTCAAGCATCCTAGTCCTGCATTTGGAAATATCACATAATTTCCCTCGAGTACGTAATGTCACCATTTTGGTAGCACTATATTGGTTCACCACTATGCCCATTATAATATTCCCATGGGTTGAGTGGGAATTAATTAATCTAGGAATTAAATTGTCCTATAGTTATTATGTTAAATTAAATTAAATATTGGAAAGGTAATGTAGGTCCATGAATTTTAATATTTAATTGTTAATTATTTGTTTCAAGAGTTGGAAATGTCTAGGTGGTCCAAGAGGGAACATAGGAGGTTGGGTGAACCCTTATGAGTTGTCTCCCAGAAAGGAATCTAGAAACAAACAGTGAAAGGAAATAAAGTAGTTGAAAAGCATGAAAGCAACTAAAAAGCGGGAAAGCTATTGAAAAGTAGAAAGCATTGAAAAGAAGGAAAGCAACAGAAAATCAAGGAAAGCAAAAGTTTCTAGATTTTTGCTAAAAGCAGGAAAAGCATCCTAAAGCATAAAAATACAAGAAAGCAACAAGGAATCTAGGAAATATTTTCCTAATTTCGAATTAGAAATGGAGGCTAACTTCTATTCTCTCTTGAAAATAATATTAATTATTATTTTATTAATATTTTCATGAGAAAATTCTAGATGGAGGAAAAAGCTACCTGAAGTTTATAAAAAGAAGATTAGCACACCCATTCACAATCTTTTGGATAATTTTAATTTTGAATTGAAGAGATTTGTGCTTTTCATTACTTGGGTGATGTGCCCCTCACAACTAGTTGGGAGATGTGCACCTTTTGTCCATTGTAGCTAGTTGAGAGAAATATTAGCTAGTGAATGAGGAGTAGGATATTCAATTCTTCTCATAGAGAATACTGCATCAGCTACAATAGATCCATATGTTGATGTATTTGTAACTTCAGAATGTATTTCATATATGTATATTGTATTCCTATAGAGATGTTATTATTCCTCTATACGGAAGTGTCGTCGTTTATATTGTAAGTGTCGTAACTTATACTTGATGGGTTATTAGACCACCTTGATGGGGTCGGCCCTATATAAGTCATGTGGGTTAAAGGGTTATTAGACCACCCTATTGGGGGTCGGCCCTGTCGGCATTATGTTAAGTGGTTAATTTAAGGCCGACCTAGTAAAGGTTATTAGGAAAGTCAAGTCAAGTATAAATAGAGTGCAGGAGGCACTCTATTTGATTATTCACTTTCTCACTCATACACTCATTGGAGAGTGGCACACTGGTGGAGGAGGAGAAGCTGCTGCTAGGAGACTATCTCTTATGCTTAGGTTTTGTATCATTGCTCTATCTATCTTTGAGGAAGTTATTGAGGGTTTTCACCTTTATGGTTTTCCCAAGGAAACTTTGTGTGTCTATTGTCTCTTGTGATTGCTTGTTATGATTGATATGCTTGATATGATGTACATGTTATTCTCTCAGTAAAGATCCTAGATTATGTTGAATTAATGCTCAAAAATTAACATGGTATCAGAGCTAATCTGAGAAGAAGACACTGTGCAGTTGTGGAAGCTAAGGCACCTTATTTTTTGGGTTTATCTCCATAGATATTGAAAGTCAGGAGGCTAGATTGACTCTCCTTAGCAAGGCGCATCTTTCTGTCCAATCAAAGTTCAATTTTGAGCACTTTCAGTTTTGGCCCTAAAATTTAGGGCTTCCACAAAAAGTGGAATTTCTAAAATCTGAGACCATGGATGGAAGCTCCTTGGAAAAATTGAAGTTTAGATATTTAGATCGAACTTTCTGGTTGGGTGAATCTTCGGGAAAATCAAACCCTAGTTTGGGGTCCTGTCTAGTGAAGCCGGAAATTAGGGTTTTTGCAAAATTTGGAATTTCTAGGATCTGAGACCATGGCTGGAAGCTCCTCTGAAAAATTGAAGTTTAGAGACCAAGATCGAACTTTTTGGATGGGTGAAGCTCCGGTAAAATCAAACCCTAATTCAGGGTCCTCCCTAGTGAATCCAGAAGTTTGAAAAGCAAATTTGAGGGGTGAAACTTTGTAGTTTTCAAATTCTAAGTATACCGGCTTGATCAACTCATCAAGGCGCATATTTCTATCCTTTCATAAGTTTTAAATTCAAAGTTTGAATGTTTAGGGTTTCTCTGACAAACCCTAATCTAGCTTCAGATCCAAATTTCTACAAATCCAGTGGTAAGACCTAAATCTTTTATATTTCCATTTGAAGTACTCTTTAAGATGTCCCACCACACCAAGCTTGAGGATAAGATTTAAGGGGCTGATAACTTCCGAGCATGGAAGTATAGGATTGGGTTAATTCTAGAAGAGAGTGAGTTGACAACCTACATAAGTGAAGGGGTTCCTGTCCCAAAGGGAGAAGAGACTAAGGCCTTACACAAGAGGAACTTAGTCAAGGATAAAAGGATCATTGGTGATTCTATCAAAGACCATCTCATGCCACATGTGTCATCTCTGAGGACACCTAAGGAGATGTTTCATTCCTTGACCAAGCTATTTGAAGGGAAGAACATAAATTGGAAGATGACATTAAGGAATCAACTAAAGAACATCCAGATCCAGAATGCGGAGACCATGCAGTCTTACTCTCCAAGGGTCTCCCAAATAAAAGAACAACTTGAAGTTGTGGGAGAAGTTATAGAGAATGGAGAAGTGGTAATGACCACTCTTAATGGCCTTCATAGTTCATGGGATTCCTTCATCCAAGGAATTTGTGCTAGGAAGAAATTTATCTCTTTCAGTAAGCTATGGGAAGAATGCTCATAGGAAGAAGCTCGGGTTGTAGCTCGAGAAGAGAAGATGGGAATGAAGTTCAAGCTCTCACATCACATACCAATAAGAGGACACTTTTCCTCAGATTGTCCTAAGAACAAAAGGAACAACAACAACAACTACTACAAGAAATATGACAGGTATGACTTACAGGTATGTTTTGAAATCTGTTCATGATTAAGTTTATAATATAATTGTCTCCATGTTATTGAGTTTAGTAACAATCTTGTTTAAATTTTAGACTTGTCTTATCACCCTAGTAAAAATATGAATGCATGATAGAAGACATTCATTGATTAGGGTTATGACATTTATGATTGTATTATGATTGTACTAATGCACTGTGGTGTTGTATGAGGAGAATGTTATCCGCTAACATGAAGGTACAAATCAAGTCCTAGATTAGGACCATGGTGACATGAAGACAAAGACTCATCCATAGTCATGGATCACATAGAGGTATGTATAATTTGGTTCTACAATGGTTAACTTATGAGTTATGTAGGTCATTGAAGAGAATAAGAAAACATTGCTAGACATAGCTATCAAATATGATGACCAGGTATGTTTTTCCTATATCAAGTTAGAATCCTACCCTATGTAAGGATCTTATACTTTTGTATGATTGATAATGATTATTCATGAAGTTATAAGTTTGGGTAATCTAGGGTTTATGCATATTATGTTCCTTACTTAATGATATGACTAACCAGAAAAGTCCTGTATAAACCTTGAATACTAATGCTTATTATCTGTGTTTGAAATGATCATGACTATACATGTTTAAGATTATTGTGTTTTGATAGTATTGAGATTATAATAATGAATGTATGATTATGTATGAGATCTCGAGGGTAGCACAATGATGATACTAGTAAGCATGCATAGTGATCGAGGATGGATATAAGTTCAAGGAAAGGTAATCCAGGAAGCAAAGATCAAAAGGGAGCACACTCCAGTAGTTCCTGCAAGGAAGCAAAGATTGAGAGGGATTCCACCCAACAAACAAACAAAGATAATTATTTGAATTGTCATTTCTTGTATATTGATTGTTCAAATAATACTGTTCAATGATGTATATACTTATGTTCCTATACTTAGGTTGTGTACTATGCATATTAGAATAATTGCATTAATGAACAATATACTACTAATATGCATGTGATGGGTAAGTGGCCTATGGCACTGTACAACATTCCATTGCTACTTATCTAGAATGAAACCTCTTTGTTGACATGTTGGGAGTTGTGCACACTCTTAACAATGTTTTGGTAGAGATTGGAAGGCATCTAGAAAGCTACGAGATATGGATAAATGTTGTATTGAAGCATTGGCTAAAATAATTGCATGACTGTATGACATATTTCTTTATGTGTAAGAATTTGTACTAAGAACTATGAGATGTTTCTAATCATGAAATTTAACTTGTCTTGTAGGAAATATCGTATACCATCACCTGCAAAAGAAGGAATACAACATTTTTTCCAGTAACAAAGCTATCTATTGAAGATATTGAAGTTCCCAGGATCCGGGATGAAGTAATGGAAGATTGCCATGATCCGTTGATCATGAAGAATGATCTTTGGGATGAGGTCCCAAGACCTGAAGGGAAGTCTGTTGTGACTTCCAAGTGGATCTAAAAGATAAAGCATGCTATAGATGGTAGCATAGAGAAATACAAAGTGATATTTGTAGCTCATGGCTTCTCCCAGAAAGAGAGAATAGACTATGAAGAGACTATTGCTCCTGTAGGCAGATACACTTCCATCAGAACAGTACTTGCTCTGGTTGCAGTGATGAAATGGAAGATACACCAGATGGATGTCAAGGCAACTTTCTTCAATGGTGTAGTCGAGGAGGAAGTGTATGTGGAGGAGCCACTCGGTTTTGAGACACATGACAGGGAGTCATATGTGTGGAGGTTGAAGAAAGCCTTTTATGGCTTGAAGCAGGCTCCTAGGACTTGGTATGGGAGGATAGATAGCTCTCTATCCAGTTTGGGCTTCACTAAGAGTAAAGCGGATTCCAACCTTTACTACAAGGTTGAGGAAGGCAATCCAGTGATACTACTTTTGTATGTGGATGACTTGTTTGTTACAGGTGAGTATAGATTGATTGTCGATACAAAGAGGAAGCTTGTTGCCGAGTTCGAGATGAAGGACTTGGGGATGATGCACTACTTTCTAGGCATGGAGTTGTGGCATAGTGTAGATGGAATCTTCCTTGGACAAGAGAACTATGCAGTAGAGATCCCGAAGAGGTTTGGGATGATGGATTGCAAGGCCATGGCCACACCTATGGCATCAAACCTGAAGCTTTTGTGTGATGCTTCATCTGATCCAGTTGATGTCAATGTGTATCGTCAGATGATTGGGTCCTTGATGTACCTGATGAAAACAAGACTAGATATTTTCTTTGCGGTGAAGACATTGAGCCAATTCTCAATGGATCCAAGAGGTGTTCGCTTGGTTGTTGTAAAGCATATTCTGAAGTACCTGAAGGGTACAATTGATTATGGGCTCAAGTATGATGCGAATCAAAAGTTTAACCTGGAGGGATATGTTGATTTAGATTAGGCAGGCAGTGCTGCAGATAGGAAGAGCACTTCTGGGTGCTGCTTCAGTATGGGATTAGGTGTGATCTCCTGGTTTAGCAGGAAGCAGTCCTGCATAGCACTGAGTACAGCCGAAGCAGAGTATGCCACAGCTTGTTCGGCCAGTTGTCAGGAAGTATGGCTGAGGAAGCTACTGTCTAATTTATTTGATCTCCCGTTCCATGCTAATGGTATCTTTTGTGACAACCAAAGCTGTGTGAAGCTGTCTGAGAACCCGGTATTTCACGATAGGTCAAAGCTCATTGAGATCAAATATCACTATATTAGTGATATGGTTCAAAGAGGAGCATGGAAGCTCCTGTATGTTGCAACGGATGAGCAGGTTGCAGATGTGTTGATGAAACCACTATCCAGAGTTAAGTTTGATTACTTCAGAGAGAGGCTTGGTGTTCTTTAGATTGAAGACACTTTGAGGAAGAAGTGATGGACACATTTGTTGGAGCCATTCTGAGCATGGTGAGAGGAGGATCCTTCCCATGGCTGTGGATGTAAGTGCTGGATCATGAGCATCAGGACTATGCGCCAGTTACTACTCTATATGCATCATGTTGGATGCTTGTTATGATCATTTGGATCATGTATATGTATATGCATCATGTTGGATTCTTGATATGATCAGGTGGATCATGGATTTGTATATGTATCAGGTGGATACATTGTATGATCAAGTGGATCATGGATTTGTATATGTATCAGGTGGATACATTGTATGATCAGGTGGACCATGTATTTGTATATGTATCAGGTGGATACTTGTATGATCAGGTAGATCATGTATAATGATATGTGTCAGGTGGATACATTGTATGATCAGGTTGATCATGGATGATGAGCTTCAGGATGTTGCTCCAGATGATATGCATCAGGATGATGCTATGATGATGATCAGGATGATCACGTGTGATGAGTATCAGGACGATGCTCTGGATGACATGCATCAGAACGAAGCAGTGATGATGATCAGGATGATCATGTACATCAGGATGATGTATGGTGAGTATCAGGTTGATACTCTGTGGTCGTGGACAGGTTGTGCATATGAGAATATAATCTTTCCCTAGGCGATTTGCAGATACTCTTGTGAGGTTTTTCCTATGGCATGTAATAGTTCCCTAGGAGATCTGGCAAATGCTCTTTCGAGGTTTTTCTATGGGAGGACATATAATATTTCCCTCAGAGATCCGAATGGTTGAGAAGTACACTCGTAATCAGTCCTGGGATGCTCTGTCGAGGTCTTGTCCTATGGAATATAATATTTCCTTGGGAGATCCGATAGGTTGAGAAGTACGCTAGTAATCAGTCCTGGGATGCTCTTTCGAGGTTTTTCCATGACCACATGTAATATTTCCCTGGGAGATCTGATAGGTTGAGCAGTATGCTCGTAATCACTCCTGGGATGCTCTTTCGAGGTTTTGTGGTGACCACATGTAATATTGCCCTAGGAGATCCGATAGGTTGAGCAGTATGCTCGTAATCAGTCCTAGGATGCTCTTTTAAGGTTTTGTGGTGGGGTCACATATAATATTTCCCTGGGAGATCTTGCCAGTCGTTCTTAGGCACATAAAGGATCCTGGGATACTCTTTCAAGGTTTTGTGACACACGTAATATGTCCTGAGAATTCCATTGTATGGCCAATGATGATGAAGACCTGCAGGTGGTGGGCCTACATCCAGCATGAAAAAGGGCTGGCTTTGTAGAACTTCCTATGACGAGTAGATTGGAGATTGATTGAGATAGTAGCAGCAATGTCTATGATCCAGTGACGATGATCCAAAGAAGAATACTTGTGCTAGCAGATATGTGTCGAGAAATACCTTCCTAGTTAAGAGGGAGTGTTAATGTATTTGTAACTTCGGAATGTATTTCATAGATGTATATTGTATTCCTATAGAGATGTTATTATTCCTCTATACGGAAGTGTCGTCATTTATATTGTAAGTGTCATAACTTATACTTGATGGGTTATTAGACCACCTTAATGGGGTCGGCCCTGTATAAGTCATGTGGGTTAAAGGGTTATTAGACCACCCTATTGGGGGTAGGCCCTGTCAGCATTATATTAAGTGGTTAAGTTAAGGCCGACCTAGTAAAGGTTATTAGGCAAGTCAAGTCAAGTATAAATAGAGTGCGGGAGGCACTCTATTTGATTATTCACTTTCACACTCATACAATCATTGGAGAGTGGCGCACTATTGGAGGAGGATAAGTTGTTGCTAGGAGACTATCTCTTATGATTGGGTTTTGTATCATTGATCTATCTATCTCTGAGGAAGTTATTGGGGTTTTTCACCTTTATGGTTTTCCCCAAGGAAACTCTGTGTATCTATTGTCTCTTTTGATTGCTTGTTATGATCGATATGCTTGATATGTTGTACACTTTATTCTCTCGGTAAAGATCCTAGAGTATGTTGAATTAATGCTAAAAAATTAACACCATAGTATTCCATTGTAGAATTCGAGATCTAGTTAGTGAGCTAGAGCTAGTAGGACCTAGTTTCATGTGATTTCCAACAGGGTGTTCTAGAAGCAATTTCAATAAATGATGGAGTGCTCCCTATTGATAAATGATGTTTGTTCCTATAGAAATTTAATGTATATTCATACCTCTCTATCATCATAATAAATAATTATGTTTCTCTACTTCCACTCTCTTTTATTCTCAGTATCTTTCCATGTCATGTACAATTTCATTATAATAATCAACATATCATAAGTTTGGCTGTAATAACATGTATTATACTCTTCAAAGAATATTATAAAATTTGTTTACAATATTCATAAACATATTTTAACCCCATCCGATCATACGAAAAAGAATCCACGACCCTTAGGCATGATTGGGAATCAATTGGAAAATAGGGTTGCGCTATGCACTATTAAATTGCTCATGTTTTGTCATAGGCCGTTATTCACATCAAACGAGATTCCAAAATTCTGTAAAAATATCTGATAAGTTAACTAACATGTACTTGAAACCATCCATTCCCTCATACCAGAAGATCATGACCTCCAAGTGTGAGTAGAAACTAGTTGGAGATTGACTAGTTCTTCCTCCTATGATCTGAAATTGCTCCTAGTTACCTAGTATTTCTCTTTAACTCCTAATCGTTGAACCTAGTGACTCCTATAATAGGTTGGGACTTAGTTGCACATTAGGTACATCTGGAGTGCACCAAAATCCATTGGGCTTCCACAAAATCCTGGGGCTATTTCCTTGAAGCCTTTGGTTTAGCCAACAGAGTATTCCTTGGTGTGGTGCACCTAGAAAATGTGCCTTTGTCGAAGTAGGGGTCTATTTAGGTGTCACGGGAGTATATTAGGGTGTGTTAGGACCCGGAATATACTTCATATATGGGAATAGGGAGTCAAAATTGAGCTAGTTAAAGTATTTTTTTGAGGTTGCAAGCAAAGTGTTTGTGAAAAGTCCCAAATCAGACCTGCATAAGTCAGATTGCCAATCCTTCGTAGAATACCTTAAAAATTCCATAATAGAGGCCCCAAACCATTCCTCATGGCCTACACTATCTAAATCCTATTCCAAGCATGTCTCCCTGTTCCTAGTTTGGAGCAAAAACACCTAGCCTTGAGGAATTTTGATTTCTTGAGTCAGGGGTTGAGTTAATTTCTTTGATTTCTAGATTGGGGATATTACAGTGGTATCAGAGCACGATTCTATGCACCCATGATTTGAAATACTAAGACCCGTTGTTGGAAGAAGAGAAATTTGTAGATATGAGGCTAGTTCTAGTTGAAGATGTTGATTTCGAACAATATGAAGAGGAAGAATATTTTTCGGAAGAAATCATCTATATTGATGGAGGCCTACCACGATATGAGGATGGTTACTTTTGTGACCAATTGTACAATGAGGATATTAGGTCCAAACCACCAATGGATAGTACTATGAAATGAGTTAGCAAGGATAATGGAAGCATGCGAAAACATGCCTCGCTGCTATGAGGAGTATATTTATTTGAGGGAAGATATACTTAAAGCTTTTTCTTTCAAAGAATATATTTATTAAACATATGTATTTTGGCCTAATAATGCAGATGAGGAATCATTGAATAGTAGAAAATCATGTTGTTCTACGACTTCAACAAAAGAAGAAGAAAAGGGAATTGGAAGTGAAGCTTCGTTGGATGTCATTGTTTCAACCATGAATAATGTTTTTGGATCTTCTTCAAAGAGAGACTGTAAGGATCTTAATCCTAAGGATACCAGGGATCAAGATGCATCAATTCACTTGAAGTATCAAGAGAAAAAGACAAACTTGATTTCTTGTGGAAGACAAGAGGAGAATGTAATACCTCCATTTTGACCCTTAGGATATTTTATCTATAATTTAAATATTGTATGCATGTTATGTATGATTCCTAACATGGAGATCAAGGCAAGGGCCCCGCTAGTGAATGCTCGGCCTTGGAGAGGCAAGTATTTGGTATTATGCTACCCATGTGCTAGTGAGCCATGGAAATTGTAAATATGCATTTTATTAGAAATTCCCACAACTAGCTATGCAATGCAACAAGAGATGAGGGCATGATTTCTATAAGGAATGGGGGGGTATATTCAAACCCTTGAGCCAATCAAGTCAAGCCAAGTGTCAATGAGAGAACCCATGAACCCTCAACTACCCATGTTGAATTTTGTGCCCTATCCTTCATTTCTCCAAAGAGTTGGTTGAGGTAGTTAATGCCTTGGGGAATGGAGAGGTATGGCTATCAAAATTCAGGTATGGGAGAGCCACCCTTCATGGAAATTCATGTTTAAATTATAGGGCAAGAAAAGAGCCATGAAATTGTTCCCCAAACCATTCTTCACCCATGTTATTTGCTCCCTCACGTAGTATGAGCTAGCCGGTGAGTTTTCCTTCACGTTTTTCATCATTTTCCTTCATTTTTCCAGAGCTGGGAACTTGTTTTTGTGTTGCACAGTGGTTGGAAGGAAGAGAGACACGGTTTGGGGGTTTATGGAGGCCGTTTCTACCCCTTGAATGCCGAAACACATTTTCTGAAATCAATTTTTCCCTCCCAAGGTTGATTCCCCATCTAACATTTCATTTTTTGGCTGTGCCACGATTTAGGAAAAATCCATGGACCCTATTTTGTAAACTCCATTGTTGAATGTTGGGGTTGAGATGGGTATCCATTGCTTTAGGCTATGCTGAGCTCGAGAGTTCCCTTTTCCTTGTAGATATCATGCCCAGCTCAGGGGTGGTCTCTGAGTGCTGAAAGAATATAGGCTGGGTAGAGACCTATGGTTGGGTGGAACGTTGCAGCGACATAGCTAGTTGCTTGGGACAACATTACTTCAAGACGAGTATTTTATTTATGTGTTTTACTTCTGCAAGGTTTTAATTATTGATGAATGTTATCAATATGTTGGAATTTGCATGATATATGTGTGTAGAAGAATTTTACTTCCGTTGTGTTTGATAGATCTGCACATACATATGTTTTTATTTGTATGGATCTAATGAATGGGGTTGAGTGTATGTAAAATCCCAAGATCTACAGTCATGTTCCCTTCCTTGTGTTGGATCCACACGAGGGGACATGACAGATTGGTATCAAAGCGTAGGTTACAACATTGGGCCTACATGGGCCAAATTGAACAACTTGCATAGGTAAGTATTCTTCCTGCTCAACACTGATAATTAAAAAAAATAAAAATAAAAAAAATTGAAAATTTTTCTAAGTGCTTTTCAAAATTTTTGTCTAAGCCTGTGTCAGCGCCAAATTGCAAGTTTTTCACCGAAACAGGTCGACGACGAATCGTGAGTTCCACCGAAACGGTCGGTGAAAAATTGTCATTTTTGCTCTGAAACAGTTGGCGATGAATCATGAGTTCCACCAAAATGGTCAGCGAAAAAATTGTCATTTTTGCTCCAAAACAGTCGGCGATGAATCGCGAGTTCCGCTGAAATGGTCGGCGAAAATTTGTCATTTTTGCTCCGAAACGGTCGGCGACGAATCGTGAGTTCCACTGAAACGGTTGGCGAAAAATTGTCATTTTTTCTCTGAAACAGGTCAGCAACGAATCGTGAGTTCCGCCGAAACGGTCGACGAAAAATTGTCATTTTTGCTCTAAAACAGGTCGGTGACAAATCACGAGTTTCGCCAAAATGGTCGGTGAAAAATTTTCATGTTTGTGCCGAAGTGGTCGGCGAGAAATGGCAAGTATGCACCGAAGTGATCGGTGAGAAATGGAGAGTTTGCACCGAAACAGGTTGGAGTAAAAATTGAAAATTCCCTCATCGTCCCCCGGATACAGTCGTTGAATGTATGAAAGGCATTCTCTATGCTTGGAATGTGCACTATCAATTGCATAAAGGGGTTGTGGAATCCTCAATAAGAGTAATTGGTTGTAATATGAATTATGGAAGAGCAATGAAAGCTCTTGATTATCAAATATGGATATTGTAATCGATACGAGAATGTTGAGCAAGTAATGGGATGGGTCATCAGGAAAGGGATAAGCAACTTGTAAAGGTGATGGGTAAATCGTCCTTATGGGCAAGTGCAATGTTGATAATAGGGAAATCTCTCACCTTAAATTATTTATGTTTATAACATAATAACTGTATGCTTGGAAAATAGCAAGTAGAAATGTCATACATGAGTATATGCATTGAATCATTGCTTGGTGAGAAAATCATAGCTAATGATTCCTTGTGTGCTTGTTAAGAGGCCATCAAATTTGATTAGCTATGATGTGTAAGAGGAATTCCTTATTAAGATGAGGGATTGGAAAGGGAGAATTCCTTAACTTTTCTCTTGCGTATATGATCATATTTTCAAGTTTTATGTATAGAAATTTATGGCATAAGGATGTTGGAAGTGCAAGGGAGTAGTAGATTGAATGCATATGAATTAGTGGGCATGATTCAAGAATTATTGCATAGTGCATGTGAAGATGTTTTTGCATGTATATGATGTTGCATGTGGGTAAAGCTAGTGAAATTTTGCATATGTAGTGAGCTACCTAGAACAATCATGGTGGTTAATAATCATTATTGATGTTGGTATGAATTGTAGGACCAATGACAACAGAAGCATGGCTAAAATGAACATGATGTTGTTGCATGTGACCAACAACCTTATGAGAAATATTAGTGAAACAAATCTGTGATCATGAATACTGATGGAAGGACTGTGTAGTCCTTGGTAAGAGGTCAGATCGATGAGGTAAAACCAAAGATGCTAATGGGAACCATGCAGGTACATTTTCTTGTGAAAATGATACAAGTGTTGAAAGGGGATTGGGTGAGAATCCCTTTAGCCATATTTAATGATCATAAATTGGTATGTATGGGATGTTGAATGCATGTATGGGAACATTATTCCATTAGGTACGGCAAGGTATGTGGTAGTAAGGGAAAGGATCTTTATAGCATCTAGCTGGTTTGAATTGTAAATCCATTTGTATGAAAGTAGATCATGCCATGTGTATGTTGGTTATGGGTTGGTAACAAAGCAAGCAAGGAATGATGGCCCTATCATGGTAGTGCATGCTATGTGGGGTAGTCATGCTTAGGCCGTAATATGCTTGAATGCATAGTATTCATGAATTAATGCAAGGTTGTATTGAGGGGATGTGCATTCAAATATTTTGTACAATCTTGTGGTTATGCATTGAGTGAATTCACATTAAAATATTGTGTGAGTGATGTAAATGTGCATGCATAGGTGTAGGTGCACATGTTGAGATGCATAGTGTTAATGCATGGTTGTGGTGTTTGTGTTATTGAAAACTAAATAATTGATGAGATGATGAATTGATGAAAACTCTAGGATCATTTCATGAGCTGTTGTGAATGTAGGAGAATAAGTGCATGAAGAAGGTAGTCATGATTGATGGTATGTCGAGATGCTTGGTGGAATGAAAGAGCTGTATAAATGATATGGTTGTGAAGTAATGAGCATCTAAAGTATCATTTAATTTGCATAAATGATGTGACTGTACCTTTCAAGTCTAGTATGATAATGATTCACATGAAGTAAATGAGTTCGGTGATATTGAGATGTTAAAAACTAGAAGTGTATGAATTATGGAGTGTTGTAGTTCTGAAAATGTTTCAATGAATGTTGCAGCAGTGAAATATTATATGCATAGATTCTTACAAAGTGTTTGGCTGATTGAAGTTTCATATTTCAGGTAGATTGTTTTGGGCATGGCAATGTGGGTAAGTCCATGATGAAGGCTGTAATCCACCATGTGCAAGAGGCAAACCTCATGAGAAGGATCTCATTGTTGTAAAAATATTTTATGTGCAGAATAGATTGACTTCATATTTGAGAATTGTTGATAATTGCTAATCACCATTGGCTTGCATAGAACTGTGTCAGGAGGACGTGTTGCAAGTGGATGCTCATGTTATGGTAGAAAGCATAAAACCTTAATGGGTAGAGGGATTCCACTTACAAGAGACAAACAATATGAGGATAGCCTCATGACTAAGCAAATCAGTTTCTGTAGTAGACAGAATTGCAAATTCATATTGAATTTAATTATTAATGCCATTGATTGGATTATGGAACAATAATATTTGAAAATGTTGTTGACTATTTGGCTATTTGATAAGTGTTATGGGAAGACACATTGCAGGACGACCATGTGTGGTGTCCTACAGAAGCCAAACTCCATGGGAAGGACCACATGCTTTGGAAATGGGTTTCAGGTGAAACACCATTGCATATTTTAAGGATGACATCTCGGCTGAACTGCATGTTGAAAAACCATGTGCGTGAGATGGTAAAATTATGCCAAGAAGGAATATGTGGGTTATGGAACATGAAAAGATTGGGGTGGAAAACCAAAGGACTATCGACTCGGATAAGGGAGCCCCCATTCTTCGGAAATGAAGAGAGAATACATCTTAAAAGGGATAAGTATTCTGTAACCCTATATCAAAACATGCATGTCTAATTATTAGGGTTAATATGTAGAGCATGTTCTATTTTATGTATATGATTTCAGATTGCTTGAGTATGATTATGGCCTACATGGATCACATCTGGAAGGGGTGCACACCTTTATGGTGATGGGTTATGATTGGGTTGTCAATATTGACTACACCCTAAGGGAATGGACGCATTCCTGGTGTTTCAATATTTGATAGTGAATGCTATGAAATATATTTGCAATTTTTGAACAATAATACTGTTGAGCTTGCTTATCCATCTTGCGTTGTGAGCCTGAATAGATGCAATTGGTGCTACACATTAAGGAAGCAAAGTAAAAGGGGTTGTTGTGAAGGGTTGTTATATGCCTAATAAACCCAGTCGGTGCACTGGTTTGGAATTAGTTACTTGGATGTTGTGCAGGTTGTGGAGGTATTGATGAAGGGTTGTTGTATGCCTAATAAATCGAGTCGATGTACTAGTTTGGCATTAGTTACTTGGATTTTTTGGAGGTATTGATGTAAGGTTGTTGTATTCCTAATAAACCCAGTCGGTGTGATAGTTTGGAATTAGTTACTTGCATGTTGTATAGGTTTTGGAGGTGTTGGTGAAGGGTTGTTATATGCCTATGGCTCCGTAGTAGAGCCATGACCTAGAAATGGTCATGGTGCAGTTTCCTTCCATTGGATGATGACCCATACGGATGTGATGGCTTGGAAATGGAGAGGGAAAACCAGGAATGGGACTGGTTTGGCACCACCAATTCCTAATGAACCCATTCAGAGTACTCGTTCGACATTGACTATTTGGATGGCATGGATTAGCCTATGTGCTATCCAACATCCAATTCCACAGGTGATCCCAAGGCTTGTAAAGTAAAGCAAGACCCTATGGACCAGAGAGGAAATTTCCAATATCGATAAGTACTTAATTTTTTATTCATTTCTTATTTTGGATAATGAAAATTTCATGAACAAATCTTATGGCAACCAAGCTGATACACTATTGTTTCTATGTTGGAAACTTGGGTCATTGCAGAAAGCAAGAAGCCTTGAAGGCATCCTAAGGACGCATTTGGACATGTTGTTGTCCTAGAAAGCTTAGTATGAGTAGCAATGATAAGAATGGTGCTAGTGGGCATGTGTGGGTCCTAGCAGCCAAAGGTTCTGTAGAAAAACCATGGGGAGGGGATTCCCTGATGGAGAAAGACTTGGAAAGACCTTAGACACTAAGTGTCATAGCCAGAACAAGAAAGGGAAATGCAAGCATTCACATGGAAGTGAAAGAGGCTAAGTATCATAGAACCATGGTGAGGGTGTGGCTTCGGATTGGAACAAGACTAAGAGGGGGAAACTCTTACTCTTCTCTTTCCTTTTGACTAATGCATCTTAGAAACGAAAAATTGTTGAATGCATGTTATGACTGGAATTTGATTGTGTTTATTTGCGTGAAATAAATTGTGAATGATGAAATAGTTAAGTCCCTAAGAAAGGATGCACATGAATGAGTTCATGTGTATGTTGGGCAAGCATGAAAAGTGTGGAAGTATCATGAATAGAGCATGGGATCTCCATGTCTATTGGGAAAATAATTGACTGATTTCAATATTATGTTATGCTTGGCCTAACAAGATTTGTAATGATGAATTTCATAGGTGAAAATTGAAGCATTTGGTTACAGCTAATACAAGCAAGTGTTGCTAGTAAGTAAAGTGTGGCCAGCTGTGCACATTGACCATTGAAATAGACCCAAAGCTATTTGATTTGGCTGAAAATATTCTCCCAACAATTTCCAAGACCTAATAAAATCTTGGAGAAATGCTCAAGCTACAAAAGGAGAAAAATGAGATGAACCACAAGGTTTTGCAGGACTCTGTTTGTCTGCAAAGACAGGTAAAAAGAATTCTGAAAACAATGAACAATGGAAAGGACAGTGGATCAATGAAGAGGTATTCATCCAATCAGTCCATTAAGAAACATCCCAAGTGGGAAGACTCAAAGGAAACTAAATAGGTAAAGATGAAGCAGCCACTAAAATGTTGGGAATGTGGAGGAAATCATTGCCTACGCAACTGCCCAATAAGGAACAACAAGAGGAATAGAAGCCATGAAGTTTCCATACTTGTAGATCATCTGGAAGGTAAAGAAAAGGAAGGGATTGCTTTGGAGCAATTCCCACATGCAAAGCTAGAAGATCAAAGCCAACTGGGAGCAGCCTGTGGAAGCCAAAGGACTTGGTCACGAAAGTTCAAATTAAAGGATGAAATGTAGGGCATACCTGTAACATTTTTGTAAATTTTAGACATGTGTAAATTGTATCTATATAACTAAGTAAAGAAAACACCGAGGACGATGCTATTCCAAGGGGGAGGGGATTGCAATACCCCCATTTTGACCCTTAGGATATTTTATCTATAATTTAAATAGTGTATGCATGTTATGTATGATTCCTAGCGTGGAACTCAAGGTCAAGGCCCTGCTAGTGAACCATCGTCCATGAAATTTCTCCCCAAGCCATTCTTCACCCATGTTATTTGCTCCCTCACGCAGTGTGAGCTAGCGGGGACGTTTTCCTTCACGTTTCCATCATTTTCCTTCATTTTTTCGGAGCTGGGAACTCATTTTTGTGTTGCACAGTGGCTAGGAGGAAGAGATTCATGGCTTGTGGTTTTATATAGGCCATTTCTGCCCCTTAAATGCCAAAAAACGTTTTTCTGAAATGGAGTTTTCCCTCCTAGGGCTGATTCCCCATCTAACATTTCGTTTTTTGGGTGTGCCACGATTTGGGAAAAACCCATGGACCTTATTTTGTAAACTCCATTGTTGAATGTTGGGGTTGAGATGGGTATCCATTTCTTTGGGCTGTGTTGAGCTTGAGAGTTCCCTTGTCCTTGTGGATATCATGCTCAGCTCGGGGGTGGTCTTTGAGTGTTGAAATATAGGCTGGGAAGAGACCTATGGTTGGGTGGAACGTTGCACCAACATAGCTAGTTACTTGGGATAACATTACTTCAAGATGAGTATTTTATTTATGTGTTTTACTTCTGCAAGGTTTAATTATTGATGAATGTTATCAATATGTTGGAATTTGCATGATATATGTGTGTAGAAGAATTGTACGTCCGATGTGTTTGATAAATATGTACATACATATGTTTTTATTTGTATGGATCTAATGAATGGGGTTGAGTTTATGTAAAATCCCAAGATCTATAGTCATGTTCCCTTCCTTGTGTTGGATCCATGAGAGTGGACGTGACAGATAATGAGGCCGAAATTCCGGTCTCTTCCCAGTCACATGAGGATGTGGAGCAGAGCGAATCATTGGTGGCATATTTGAGCTCTCTTGTGGACCACATAGTGGAAGAGCATACTTGCTTTGATCCACTCCATGAAGAGGATGAAGTTGAATCACAAAGTTATGATAACATTTCTGATTTTTATAGTAGACATAGTCCTTTATGTGACCATGAGGAAGCATCCATTTCAAATGAAAATTATATGGAGGTAGAACCTTTTGATTTTGATATTTGAAATATATTGTGTTAAAGATGGTTCCATGCCAATGGAGGAAGAAAATGAAAGCACTGAAGCAGTAGATATGATCTCACATGAGTTGCATGATTCCAGATGTGGTGTGCCATTGTGTGACTTAGAGAACCAACTCTTAGTCATTGAAGAGGAGATGTTGCAAGTGTTGGTTAGATTTGTGCCCACAAACGTATTGAAGATATAATGTGGAGGACTCAGTTGGAGGAAAGGAAAAGAGGCACTATTGAAGGTGTCACTAATTTCCAATTGTGCATCATAAAATAAGCATTGGAAGAGATGAAATAAACCTACTTGCAAATATTCATGGATAGAGATATTGCACTCAAGCATGCAGAAGAGAAGGCCAGGGAGGTAGAGCAGCTACGCATGGAGTTGGGAGGATCACATCCTTCCTCTTGCACCACTACCAATCAAGCATACATGTCTGATAAAATGCATGTTTTGATGGAGGATCCTCATGTGAGGCTTGGACATGAAGACAAATCATAATTGCAAGTGTTCAAGGAGAGAACTATCATGGGGGATGTTAGGAAAGCATTGGATTTGATGTAGAAGGATCATGAGATGCCATTAAGGGTGGAGAACCTCTCTCTAAGTGAGGTGGATGATCACATTTCAAATGGACCATCAATCCAAAGTATTTATTCATCCATGGATTGGGTGGATAGATACATAGAATCAATGGAAACTCAAGGGTGTGGAAGACTTTCTCACATTGGTAAGGATTATTTTTGCTTCTACAATGAATTTTTTGGTTTAACTGACATTGTCATACCATATCAGCAATAACAAGGGTATGTATTGAAGCCCTTGGATACTTTTAGTACACATGAATATACGGTTTGGGTGTGCATTTATATGGAAGGATAGGGACCACCATCATCTTGCATTCATAGAATGTTGGATGCATCCAAGCAAGCAAGTAGCCAAATGGCACAAGACAAGGTCCAATAATTGTTGGATCTAATGGTAGAGATTTTAAAAAGGATGGGAAGTGATGGAATTCCAATATGGACATGGGATCCTAGCATCCTATGGAGTGACAAGTTTCTCCATGTGACTGAAACATTGAGAATATTGTAGCATGAATAATGGGATCCTGGAGGACAAGCTAGCTTTGATTTCCAACAGTCTATCCATGGGGAGCATTGGTTTGGTTTCCTACATGGGAAATCATATGATTGATGGAATCCGTATTTTCCTGCTTGGTAGATTGGGAGTCTTCTAAAGACTATTTGTGTTGAGACTATGCAGTGTAGAGGTGTAAGTAGGAGTCACTTCCCACTTCTCAAGTTCATTTGGGACCTTGAGATCATCCTTGGATTCCATTGTTCTAGCTGGAGAATTCACATCGTTGTATGGGGGATAGAGACACCTCTCAAGAGGAATGAGATGCATAAGGTTGAGTACCTTCTCAATATGGATCTCCACCTTGGCCATCAACATCAAATTCGCTTGGAAGAAAAGGTTTTGCAAGAAACATCTCCTTGTTGCCATTATGACTATTCTTTATTTTCATGCATGAGCATTTGCTTGGTTGATGCACCTATGGATTCACCACTTTCATGAACAGAGAATACATCAAGAAACATGGTTGAATTTTGAGTGATGGTGATGGATGACCAATTCAATATTTCCAAAAAGGGCCACCTATGAAGGAGATGAAGTTCAAATGGTTTATGTAGCAGCTTGCACAAGTTTGTGGAAAAGTGCACAAGTAATTTATCATCCATATTTTCACTTGCTTGAGGACAAGATAATTTTGGGAGGGGAGGACTATAATGTCCCCATTTTGGTAGCATTATGGTTCACCACTATGCCCATTAGATTCCCATGGGTTGAGTTGGAATTAATTAACCTCAGAATTAAATTGGGCTATAGTTATTATGTTAAATTAAATTAAATATTGGAAAGGTAATGTAGGTCCATAAATTTTAATATTTAATTGTTAATTATTTGTTTCAAGAGTTGGAAATGTCTAGGTGTCCCAAGAGGGTGCATAGGAGGTTGGGTGAACCCTTTTGAGTTGTCTCCCACAAAGGAATATGGAAAAAAATAGTGAAAACAAGGCAAGCAGCTGAAAACCAGGAAAGCAACTAAAAAGCAAGAAAGTAGTTGAAAAGTAGAAAGCACTGAAAAGCAAGAAAGCAACAAAAAATCAAGGAAAGCAGAAGTTTCCATATTTTGCTAAAAGCAGGAAAAGCATCCTAAAGCATAAAAAGACAATAAAGCACCAAGGAATCTAGGAAATCTTTTCCTAATTTCAAATTATAAAGGGAGGCTAACTTCTATTCTATCATGAAAATTGTTAGGATATCTCATCATTCACTTTTGTACTGTGCATGCATTCTGCATGCACCCACATGCTTCCCAGTGACCAGTATGATGCCTCCAGCACCTAGTACCTACTATCCCAGCACTCAGCTACTTACCACTCATATTTAGCCCTCCTAGCCTATCATGCACCCACTTTTCACCTACCACTTGAGAAGGGTGCCTTTCTCACCTACCAGTCCAGTTACACTTCAATTATCACTCTGATTTACCTCCGATTGACCCATAACTAATGTTATCACTGTGATTGACCTCCGATGAGACATGAATTACAGTTCTGAGTGCAGTTAAGCCCTCATGCGCCCTCCATTGAGCCTCGATACCTAGATTAGTGCCACTTACCATCAGTTACACTTATTACACTCAGTTAGACTCAGTTTGACACCTGTTTGATAGTGACTTGTGCATTGATGACCACCACTAATTGATGATGAGGACTCCTAGTTGGAGCCAAGCTATGCCATTCATTTAATTCGAATGACCTCCATAGGAAATTCGAATTGCTCACTCATTGTGACAGCATTGTATTGTATTTTCACCCTTATTGGGATTATAAAGCACTGATGCATGCTTTTGCACAGTTTACACCATATTTTTTGAGTTTCATCTATTGTGATTGATTTACTTGTTCATTAGATCTGTTGTGACTAATTTTACATGGTATCAGAGCCATTGCAGAGACAATATCTCTCTTCTACAGGTGTTCTACATGAAGATTGAGCAATTTTTGCTCACTTTGCAGCAGTTTTCTGCAGTTGCAGCTATTGATCCATAATGGTTCTTGTTAGCTTGTGATTTGCAGGTTTCTTACTTTCCCCATTTGCATTCGATATTGCAGAGATGGAATATTCTTCTTCACAAAATCTTCTTACTCCATTCAACTATGATGAATGGAAACCAAAGATGATTGCATGCTTGAAGAGATAATGTCTCTTTGATATGTGTATTGGTATTACAAGATATTTTGATTCCGATGAAGAGGAGAATGATTGGCTTAATGATTGTGACAGAGCTTTTGGGACAATATGTCTTGCTATATCTTCTTGTATGCGCTACCTCAGTACCACTGCTGAAAATCCAAGAGATCTATGGGCCCAACTCAATAGAGAATTTGGAAAGCATGAAGAAGAGGATCATGCTAGCCTTTTGGAGAACAAGCCCAGTGAGATCTCCTTATGTGCTCTCTTTGATCATGTCTTGGCCTCATCCGTTGTTCAAGATGAAGAAGAAACTGTAGATTCAACACTCATTCTCTCAAAGTCTTCTATTTTGAATTGTGAGCAAGATAAACCAACTCATACTCTAGATTCCAAAGAGGTTCTTGAATCCTCTCTTTCACATGAGTTTGCCGACATGCAAAATAATGATCTACTTGATGTTTTGGAGGTAAAATCTGATTTTGGAGGTGAAGCATTCGTCCTCCTTGATTGCATGCCTTCTATAATAAAAATTTCTATCATTTGCACAGTTTCTTAGAGTTTTACTGAAGATGAAGAGCACTACCATTCGCTTGAGTTCAATTCTCATGCAATTTTTGTTGATTTTGGTTTTGATCTCACCCCTATTGGTTCAAAGGAGATCTCAAGAAACCATTTGTCAAATATTGGAGCTGATTTGACTTCCACTGATAAGAAGTTCAAGTTTCAAGATCTATTTGATCCGATTGGAGCTATTCCTACCTCACTTGGTTCGAATCACAGGTTCCGGGATCATCCTCATATTTTCAGATTTGTTCTCACCATTTTCGGTATGAAGAGCAAGTTTATAAAGTCTCCACATTTGCTTGCATCCACTGATGGAGAATTCAAGCACATGTTTTTGGAGCATGATCCATTTACTCCCAAGAGTAATATACCTCCAGACATATCTACTTGAGTTTGGAGCAGTTAAATATTTTGGTGTGTTACGGTTCATTTTGAGGGGGGGGTTTTCCCATCAGGTTTTCTCCATTTCATCGAATCATGGATTGTTCTTTTTTTGGATTATTGTATTGGGGTGACCTTTGGTCTCAATAACCAAGGGCCTACATTTTATTTTTTTACATCATATTATAGCTTGAGGGGGGGGTGTTAGGATATCTCATCATTCACTTTTGTACTTTGCATGCATTGCATGCACCCACATGCTTCCCAGTCACCAGTATGAGGCCTCCAGCACCTAGTCCCTAGTCTCCCAACACTCGGGAGCTACTTACCACTCAGATTTAGCCCTCCTGGCCTGTCATGTGCCCACTTCTCACCTACCACTTAAGAAGGGCACCTTTCTCACCTACCAGTCCAGTTACACTTCAGTTATCACTCTGATTTACCTCTGATTGACCCATAACTGATGTTATCACTCCGATTGACCTCCGATGACACATGAATGATAGTTCTAAGTGCAGTTAAGCCCTCATGCACCCTCCACTAAGCCTCCATCCCTAGATTAGTGCCACTTACCATCAGTTACACTTATTACACTCAGTTAGAATCAGTTAGACTCAGTTTGACACATGTTTGATAGTGGCATATGCATTGATGACCACCACTGATTGATGATGAGGACTCCTAGTTGGAGCCAAGCTATGCCATTCAATTTATTCGAATGACCTCCTTAGGAAATTCGAATTGCTCACTCATTGTGACAACATTGTATTGTATTTTCACCCTTATTGGGATTATAGAGCATTGATGCATGCTTTTGCACAGTTTACACCATATTTTCTGAGTTTCATCTATTGTGATTGATTTACTTGTTCATTAGATCTGTTGTGACTATCCCAGGACTCGGGGGCTACTTACCACTCAGATTTATCCCTTAGCCTGTCATGCGCCCACTTCTCACCTACCACTTGAGAAGGGCGCCTTTCTCACCTACCATTCCAGTTACACTTTAGTTATCACTCTGATTTACCTCCAATTGACCCATAACTAATTTTATCTCTCCGATTGACATCCGATGAGAGATGACTGATAGTTTTGAGTGCAGTTAAGCCCTCATGTGCCCTCCACTGAGCCTCCATCCCTAGATTAGTGCCACTTACCATCAGTTACACTTATTACCCTCAGTTAGACTCAGTTAGACTCAGTTTGACACCTGTTTGACAGTGACTTGTGCATTGATGACCACCACTGAATGATGATGAGGACTCCTAGTTGGAGCCAAGTTATGCCATTCAGTTAATTCGAATGACCTCCTTAGGCAATTCGAATTGCTCACTCATTGTGACAACATTGTATTGTATTTTCACCCTTATTAGGATTATAGAGCATTGATGCATGCTTTTGCATAGTTTACAACATATTTTCTAAGTTTCATCTATTGTGATTGATTTACTTGTTCATTAGATTTGCTGTGACTAATTTTACAAAAATAATATTAATCATTATTTTATTAATATTTTCAGAGAAAATTCTAGATGGAGGAAAAAGATACTTGATGTTTATAAAAAGAGGATGAGCACACCCATTCACAATATTTTGGATAATTTTCATTTTGAATTGAAGAGCTATGCACTTTTCATTGCTTGGGTGATGTGCCCCTTGCAACCGGTTGGGAGATGTGCCCCTTCTTTCCATTGTAGATAGTTGAGATAAATATTAGCTAGTGAATGAGGAGTAGGATATTCAGTTCTTCTCATAGAGAATATTGCAGTAGATACAATGGATCCATAGTGTTCCATTGTAGAATTCAAGATCCAGTTAGTGAGCTAGAGCTAGTAGGATATAGTTTCATGTGATTTCCAGCAGGATGTTCTAGCAGTAGTTTGAATAAGTTGTGGAGTGCGCCCTATTAAGAAATGATGGTTTTTTCTACATAAATGTAATGTATATGCATACCTATCCATCATCATAATAAAGAATTATGTTCGTCTACTTCCACTCTCTTCTATTCTCAGTATCTTTCCTATGTCATGTGCAGTTTCATTGCAATAATCAACATATCAAAAGTTTGACAGTAATAACATGTCTTAAGATATTCCAAAAATATAATAATAGGTGTTTACATTCTGATTAAATATATTTTAACCCCATCCAAGCATCAAAACAAGAATTCATGACCCTTAGGAATGATTGAGAGTCAATTTGATAGCATGGTTATGCTATGCACTATAAAATTGGACCTATTTTGTCATAGGACATAATTCCCATCAAAAGAGATTCCAAAGATATACAAAAATGTCTGATCAGTTAAATGACATGTACTTGAACCCATCCATTCCCTCATACTAGAATATCACGACCTCCAAGTGTCAGTAGAAACTAGTTGGAAGTTGACTACTTCTTCCTCCTATGAACCGAAATTGCTCCTAGTTACCTAGTCTTGCACTTTAAATCCTAATTGTTGAACATAGTGAATCCTAAAGTAGGATGGGAATTAGTTGCATACCAGGTACATCTATATTTCACCATAATCTTTTGGGTTAGCACATAAATCCCAGGGCTATTACCTTGAATCCTTTGGTTTAGTCAAAGAAGTCTTCCTAGGTGTGATGCACCCAAAAAATGTGCCTCTGTCGAAGTGGGTGTATGTTTAGGTATCATGGTATCTCTCAAAGTGTTTTAGGACCCTGCATATACTTCAGATATGATAGGGTGGTTTTGATTCCTTTATAAATCATTTGGGAAAATACTAGCTCCGGGTGTCAAAATTGAGCTAGTTAAAGTACCGTTTTGAGGTTGCAAGCAAAGTGTTTGTGAGAAGCCCCAAATCAGATGTGCATAATTAAAATTTCCAATCCTTCATAGAATACCTGAAAAATTCTGTAACATAGTCCCCAAACCATTCATCATGAGCTGCACTATCTAAATCCTATTCCAAGCATGTCTCCCTATGCCTAATTTGGAGCAAAAACACCTAGTATTGAGGAATTTCTATTTCTTGAGTTAGGGGTTGAGTTAATATCTCTGATTTTCATATTAGGGATATTAAAGAGTATTATGAATGTAATATATAATGCTATCAATCAATTTAGTGAGTTAAATACATGAGTTTCTTTGGTGTATCCAAAATTAACAATGATGTTTCTTAGTGACTCAAGTCCATTATCAATTTTGGGTGTTGCATATATACCTGAGGATTAGAGGCTAGGGTTTTATTTGTTCATGTGTAGGATCCATGAAAATAGAATTTATATGTTGCAATAGAACACAAATATTTTTTTTGAAGAATTTAAGAAATATAAGCAAAACATATGGCTGGGTAAGCCTACATCAAGATGATGACAATGTCCCTTATTCGAGAAATTGTGCCTCCTCAAAATGTACAATGTGGTTTAGAATACAAATAAAAGTCTCAAGAGTATTTTTTTATTAATACATAGAATGCACATGCACTTAGGAACATGCACATTTTATTAATGTGTACATGTGCGTGTGTTCGTAGAAAATTTCATTCATTATCTGAAACCATGACCAGACAATCTAGTTGCTAGCCTATGTGGTGATTCAAAGGCCCCACAAAGCTACATGAGCATGTTCCTAGGCACCCATTTCTACTTTTTTTTACCATCAACTTTGTGTGAAGGTCCTTTATTTAGATTTGGTTGAGAGTTAGTTTCAACTCTCAATCAAGAGTTTCCAGGGTCAATTTGAAGTCTTATCCTAGAATTTATTTTAACCCATGGTCAAAATATTGGTAGTAAAATAACTTATGTTTGAGTTAAAATACACTCTAGAACATTATCATATATTTGAGAGATTTTGGTCAACTTAAACAAGAAAGTTCGCTACAATTTTTATAAACTTGCAACCTAAGGGTGGATCCATATAAATTTTCAAGATCATATGTTGTGTTGTATTCCTAATATATATCAAAATAGAAGATATAAATTAAAATGGAATAATACAATAGATCCACACAATAAACCACAAGATAATAAACACAAGAATACAGAAAGAACCCTTAAGGTAGGGTAACACCATTAACTATTCCTTAAGGAATGAATCACCCCGAAATCTATTCTTGCTACAACTGTTACATCCAACAAACTTCACAAGACATCTCATTCCATTACTTCTACTTCTTCATATAGTTTCTATCCAACCTTCTATGCACTTTCTAGAGATGGAATTTTCTAGTAGGTGGAACCTTCTAGTAAGCCTTATTACAATTGTTGCTTTTCACACTATATGGGACTTATTAAATAAATATTTCCTCAATACATATCATTATACCCTTTCAAGCACCTCCGTAAATAACCCATATTATCCTCCTTAGGTACATTACATTCCATCCCCCTTCACATGTTTCATCCTTGAAACATGGGAGGAAGCCATAAAATATGATATACTAAGCAATGTATCCAACTGGTACCAAGCACGCCCATCCATCCATTCTAGTGAAATGTGGACATGGGGTCCAACTAATTCCTTTCCCCCTTGAGCTTGATTTTGGTTGCTCCTTTGGTTCCATGTTACCATTGTTTTACTTTGATATCTCTAAAGAAAAAAAATTAGTTCTCCATGTGCCTCCATATAGGTTTCCTTGCCAGTGCCATGCTTATCCATAGTAAATTTGTCGATGTTGATGACCTAAATCCTTGATTGTTGTTTTGTTGGGTGGTGTGAGGGGCAAGGTACAACAACCTTAAAATTAGATCTTTGGTCTTTAACTCTATAACATGTGGTTCCTTTGAGTCATGTAGCTCGTTTTTATTTCTTATTTCTGCTTATGCCCTTCTGGGGCCTTTTTCTTAATGTGCTTTTGTAGCCCTTTTTTCTTATTCAACCTCAAACTCTTTATCTACTATGTCTATAGGTACTTCAACTATTCTTCCTCGAAGGGATTCTTCATGTGCCCCTTTGAACCCTTTAGTAAGAGAAATATCACACAATGCAATTTTCTTCTTCTTATACAAAAGATTCAAAAAAATATTTTGCACATAAGTATTAATTGTACCCATTGAGTCCATCCAAGGATATCCCAAAAAAAATCCACATTATCCATATCTATAGCATGGAAATATGAATGTAACACATATTTTGCCATAACAATATTTAAAAATTTGAACATTTTCTCTATCAATTTGTGTGCTTTGAATGTGCTTTGTGGGTACTTGCAACCTTTTATTCACCTTAACATTTATGAAATTCTGTTTGCTATTAGGGTTTACAAAAGCAATGCCATTCTCTCAAGTTAATTACATCAATGAACATGTAATAGAGATTTGTCACATGAAAACAAATCCTTATGGATCTCATTATCCTTCGTCACAACATCATACCACCCGTCTAAAAATACATTTTCATATTCTTCATTTGAAAGATTTAATAGCTCCTTAAAACAAGTATTTAGCAGTGCCATATAGTTGCTTCGTATGTTTTAAATTATAGTATATGCAACTTTTCCAAAATGACTTATTTTTCTTATAATATGCAATGCATTTTTACATACTAAGACGATATGATTTTCTTGTAAAATACATTTTTTGCAATTTGCACACCCGTCACAGGAAAACTTGTAAACAATTGATTTTAAATCAACGTTAAATTTACTTCTTGAACTTTGATTTGGATGTTTTCTTTTTTAAATTGGGCGTTTCCATGAAAGGAGCTCAAATATATAGCTGACTCTTCAAACTATACACATAAAGTTTTAGAAATTAATATGAAAATTGCTTCCCTCATTTTTTCTCCTAAAAAACTTGAAAAAACAAAAAAACATTCTGCACTTTTTTGGCCAAGAAAGGGTTGTGATACCAAATGTTGTGTTTCTTAATAGATATGAAAATAGAATATATAGAAATAGACTAGAAATAATATAATAGATCCACACAATACACCACAAGACAATAAACACAAGAATATGGAAAGAACCCTTAATGTAGGGTAACATCCTTAACTATTTCTTAGGGAATGAATCACTCCACAAGCTATGCTTGCTACAACTATTGCATCCAACTCACTTCACAAGGCATTTGTAATACCCCCAATTCGACCCTTAGGATATATGAGCCTTTAATGTAAATCAGTGTACATGTGATGTATGTTTTCCTAGCGTGGAGCTCAAGGCCAAGGCCCCGCTAGTGAAAGCCGAATTTTATTTAAAGGGCAAGTAGTTGATATTTGATACCATGTGCTCTTAAGCCATGGAAATTGTAATAGGATGTAAATAAACATCAGGCAATATAAAATGTCCAAGACTGGCTATGGAGGCAACGAATGAGAAGGGGCCACGTGTATCCACTAGGGAGTGGTGAGGGGGCTATGGGAGTAAACCATAGGTTGCCATATGTCTTTATGAGAACCCATTTGACCTTTCTAGATGACATTTATTCCTATTGTAAGGAAGTGGTTGAGATTTCAGCCCATGACTTTGATGGAGTATGGGCAGCCCTGAAATTCGTATGGGATGGTATGGGCTCTTTTGACTTGTCCCACAAGTCACTCTACATCTTGGGGGTTGCTCCATCCTTATCCCCATTCAATTGTGGAAGTATGGGACATCTTTGGCCCACCCAAAAACGAGCTCCCAGGAAGGAGAAAACCAGAAATCGCGACTTGAAGGAAACCCACGTTTTGGGAAGCCAAAAACGTCCCAATTTGGTATTGGACAGAGGAATCCAATGGGGGATCCATTGGTAGGAACCTTGGGGCGAATTTGGGAGCAATAGCTACCCCAAAAGCCATGGGAAAACCCAGTTTTTGCAGCTCAGAAAACGAGTGACGGATTTGGGGTTGTTTGTGACAGATTTGTGAGAAATCCAATTGTGGATGTATGAATAGAGGATGGGATTGCTGAGTCTAGTTTGAAGGGTAAATGGCTCTGGGATTGAGCTCAGTGGACTAGCATCCTCCTCCATCTCCTATTGCATGCTTGAGAAACCCAACCGTGTGTTGGCTTAGCATGGCTGTTTGAGTGAAACCTTGACTGTGAGTGAGCCAACTAGTTCCTCCTTAGTGGATACACAGCCCAGCTCGGGGGTGATCTCTCAGCTGAAAGAATACAGGCTGGACAGAGGTCTATGGTTGGGTGGAACGTTGCTCTCACGTAGCCAGTCGTTTGGGCCATTATAATTCGAGATAAGTATTCTTGATGTTAATTCTATGCCCTGCAAGCATTTTAATTAATGACTGTTGTTTATATGTTGAATGCATGATGAAACTGTGTGCAGATGTATTGTTTAATTCCGCTGTGTTTATATTGATTCGAATCTGCATATAGAAGTTTTAAATGTTAGTTATTTATGTGCAAAAATTATTGGGGCTAAATATGCCATAAGCCCGGTATGTTGTTAACGTTTCCTTCCCTGTTGTTCGAATGAGAAGGGGACGTTATAGCATTCAATTCCATTGCTTCTACTTCTTAACATAGTTTCTATCCAACCTTCTAGGCACTTCAAGGAATAGGCACTTCAAGGAATTTTCTAGAAGGAACATTCTAGTAGGCATAACCTTCTAATAAGCCTTATTACAATTGTTTCTTTTCACACTATATAGGCCTTATTTAATAAAGATGACCTCAATACATTAGATTATCCCTTTGAGTACATTCACAGGTACCCCATATTATCCTCCCTAGCTACATTACATGTTGCTACAAAATATGTGTAGATTTTGTACACATTTTTTCCTTTAAAACTAATAACCATTTCTAGAAAACTAGGCATCCACTTAAATAGATCATCAACTTTAAATTTTAAACTATATATAGTTAATCAACATACAATTGATTGCACTCTATATCCATAAACATTAAAAATATATATCAAAATGTATTTTTTTATAAACCTTTTTTAATTTAAAATGAAATTTTGAATCAAAATTAAAAGATATATATCAACTTGCAATTCTTTATAAACCTTGTTTCTCATTTAAAATCAAATTGTGAAAAGAAATATGATTGAGTTTTGATATATGTTTGAAGTTTTAAAAAAAAAATTGTATTTTTTATTATAAAAAAATTGCAAAAATGTTCTCCATTTTAGTATTTTTCATTTTTATATTTTATATTTTAGTTTATTTCATCCAATATTAAACTTTAAATTCTATTTTTTTATAAAATGGTATACAAATATATCTTTTAAAATTTATAAAATAATATTTATATTTTATTTTTAAGATAATCTTTTATTATTTAAATTTGAAAAATTAATAAATTAGTTGATATACTAATAAAATATGATATGTGTAGATTTTGTATACATTTTTTTCCCTTAAAACTAATATTCTAATAATCATTTCTAAATAATAGAGGCATCCACTCAAGTAAATTTTGAAATATATGTAGTTATTGCATTATATATAGTAGTTACAAAATTTATTGCATTATATATCCATAACAAATAAAAAATTTATATCAACATGAAATTCTTAATAAACCTTGTTTTTAATTTAAAATGAAATTTAAGAAAAATAAAATGTTTTTTTTATAATAAAAATTGCAAAAATGTTATTTATTTTATTTTTTTACTTTTAAATTCCTTATTTTATTTTATTTTAAGATTTTTTTATTGTCAACTTAGTAAATAAAAACTAAAACCCACTAAACTGAGTTTAATAAGTGTGCTAGCCCACAAATTTATATCTCTAAACTTAACAATGTAAGGATTGTCCACTTTAATAATGATATTATATTCAAAAAATATATATATCTATATATCTATCTATCTATATATATATAATGCAATATTAAAAGTTATACACAAATATTTAAATATTTATTATAATCATAGGTAATTTTGTTATATCATGGGTAGGCTTTGTAAATAAAGCCTTAAGATCATCATAACAATATAACAAATATTTAAATATTTGTTATAATCATGGGTATTTTTGTTATATCATGGGTAGGCGTTGTCAATAAAGCCTTAAGAACATCATAACAATATATTTATTAAGAATAATTTAACATATAAATTTAATATATGAATTGTTAAAATTGTACATGGAAACCCAATATTTCAAATAATGGTAATTAATATCAATTTACAATTTATATTTTATTAACTAATATCAATTTACAATTTATATTTTATTGAAAGTAAATATTGCATAATGAAGCCATCTAAAAGTGGGAAGATTTGTGTTGATTAAATAGTTTTTTTGAACATCTAGATAAATTCAGCACCCTGAAAACCTGAGGGCCTCCAAATTATACAGGATTAATATTGTTATTTGAGATTCTATAAATTCTATCCAAAATTCTTGCAAATTCTTGTCTGAAAAAATGATTTTATCGAGCAAAATTGTAGCAGTTTTAGACAACTTAATTATATAATTGGTTAAAAAAAAAAAGAATCCATTACATAATTGGTTAAAAAAACAAAGAACCAAATGCAAGCTCATGCTTCCAACGGTCATTTTGATCCAACAAAAACTAAATGCAAGCTCATTTTCACTATGTTTTGTAGATACCATTGGTTGAGGTGAAGCACACATTTCTTTGCTGTAAGTATTGTTATGAACTTTTAGGACGAAGTTCTTCAATTCTTTGTGTGGTGCCAATAAGATGAGGGACATCAAGAGGTGCAGGACATCCATAACCTTCTTTCGGAAGATTTCTTTCTGTAGATACAAAATTCTTTACATATGACTGCATATAAATCATACATTAAAAAAATGTTAAATAATAAGTTGAACTAAAAATGTTAAATAATAAGTTGAACTTGGAAATGAATATGTCACCATGAATGATACCCATTTTGATATATTTCAAAATCACAGTAGAAATGTATAACTTAAAATGCTAACAATAACATATATTTACCTCCTTACTGAAATTGGTAGAAGAGAGCTCATTCCCTATAGTAAGCCAACCTGGTTGAAGATTATGATCTTCACCGAAAATTTCAATCCGTCTTCGACCTTGAACAAGATGTTCAATTATACGATAAATATACTCAGGCTTTAGAGTGGATCCTGATAAAATGACAAACAATTTGATTGGTTTCATTCATAAATCAGAGACACAGAAACCAATTCAGCTTTTTACTGGTCAAAATACAAACCATATGGAGGTTCTTCAGATACAATTACGTCTACGTCAATGTTTGGATGCATGAGATGTGGTGAGATAGTGTTTTTTATACCCATCAAACAGTGCTCCTGCATTCATGTTTCATGGATTCATATCAGAGACAATCTTTTAAGAGAAATTGAAGATTTAACTCAAGAGCCAAGATCAAGAAGGAATGCCTCTTTGGCTCTTACTTTGGTGCGCTTTAATAAAGCTCCTCTGTCATTATTAACGGACGCAGACGCAGCTAGATTTTCATGGTTTGTCTTTAGCCAACAAATATCTTCAACTCTTCGAAATCCCCACTGTAATAAGTCAAGAAATCTATGAAATTCAATAACAAAATTGATTTAAAAGATTACAATATTAAACTGAGACAATGAAGTATAATTAGGCAGAGGTTTTTACCTTCTTGAAACAACGACGGCCTTCTTTAAGACCTTCGGCAGATCCAACCCAAAGAAAAACAAAGGAATGGCTATCTGCGATATCCTGAAAGCAAAAAGAAATCATGAAAGAAAATTCCAAATTCTAATGAAAAACCGTAAAAAAGAATCAATTCCTCAACGATTTAAGCCTAAACCAAACGATTCCTACAGGTGGGAGCCCTAAATTTGTAAGGCAGCATACCAACATATAAAAAATACTTTACAGCCAATGCAGCCTAAACCAAACGATTCCTACAGGTGGGAGTCCTAAATTTGCCCTAGCCCTAAATTTGTAGGGCAGCATACCAACATATAAAAAATAATTTACAGCCAATGCAAAGGACAGCGGTACCAGCATGCATAAAAATCTCCAATAAATCAAAATAAAAAAGTCCAAACTCTAGAAGCAATGTTTTTGTGACAATACCTCGATTCGGAGGTTCTTGATTTGTTCCCAAGTCCAGTAGTCCTCCGGATCCAGAACGCCCGGAGCTCTACGGACATACTCCTCCATGGGTGGATCTATAAGAATCGCATCGAATTTGGTCCCGAAGAGCTCCGGCGAAAGCACTGTCTCACGCAGATCACATTTCAAGAACATAGGGTTGAAGGAGCGCCGCGCATTGAGCTCGTCCTTTATTTTCATGAGCTCCTTCATCTGAGGATACTCCTCTGCCACCACGGACATATCTGCGTCTCTGATGAAGTTCTGTGGCCGGGCCCCCGTGTCAATAAAATGCTGCGCGTAATCGTTCTGCTCGGCCCTCGTGGGCACCCTGCCATATCGAGAATGCCTCCCCCTCGGACGGAGGCCCGTATTTGCATTAGAAGCAACTGGTTGTACAATATTCCGGTGATTTGGAGTCGGATTGGGCTGCAAGGGAAACCCTAATGTTCCGTTGGAATTCATAGGCGGTCCATGCGCCCTAAAATTCAAGGGCCCCGAAACGTTATAGTCAGGTGAAACGTAATCGTTCTGCTCGGCCCTCGAGGGCACCTTCCCATATCGAGAACGCCCCCCACACGGACGGAGGCCCGTATTTGCATTAGAAGCAACTGGTTGTACAATATTCCGGTGATTTGAACTCGGAATGGGCTGCAATGGAAACCGTAATGTTCCGTTGAAATTCATAGGCGGTCCATTATAGTCAGGTGAAACTACTTCTGCACCCACAGGTGCCTCCATTTGCCATGGCCGTCCTCTTGAATGATTGTTATAAGAAGAATAAAGAATCTCTCGACTACTAAATTTATTATGGGATTTGACCACTCTACCTCGACACCGTGAGAACCCATTTCCCTGCATCTTCATTCTTGTGTCCTGCGGGGCTTCTCTTTGTGCGGGCATATCTGTCTTCTCTGCTACAGGTTTCGCTGGAATGGATCTCTCGTTCCTCTGAGGGGAATTCGTTCTTGATTTCTTAAATCCTTGATGGATCTCTCGTCCCTCTGAGATGAATTAGCGGAATTCGTTCTTGATTTCTTAAATCCTTGATGGATCTCTCGTCCCTCTGAGATGAATTAGGGGAATTCGTTCTTGATTTCTTCTCTGCTATAGGTTTTGCTGGAATGGATCTCTCGTCCCTCTGAGCGGAGTTCGTTCTTGATTTCTTAAGTCTTTGATGGATCTCTCGTCCCTCTGAGATGAATTAGAGGAATTCGTTCTTGATTTCTTAAATCCTTGATGGATCTCTCGTCCCTCTGAGATGAATGAGGGTAATTCGTTCTTGATTTCTTAAATCCTTGATGTATCTCTCGTCCCTCTTAGATGAATTAGGGGAATTCGTTCGCGCCAGAAATCCGATCGCTCGTATGCATTCCGACCTCCGAGTTTAAATCGAGGTGGTGGTTTTATAGCAAACGCCCATTTTAAGAGCTAGCGGGAATGTTTTCGTTTTTTTTAATATCATAGGTAAAGTTTTGTTAGAAATTTTTATTTTTATTTATTTATTTGAATTTATAAGGTTAGAATTTTTTTTTTTTAATTATGGTGTAAAATGCATTTTTTCATTGTTATATGTTTTTGAAAGTTTTTTTATTGTTTTGTTTTTTTAGGAGTTATATGCTCTAGGGTTTTATATGATTTTTTTGTTTCTAGGAAGGTGATGTAAAACAAATTTGACTCACAATTTTTTAAGAAAATATAATGGCTTGTTATTGTACCAAGTTGTCAAAACTTATAAAACTCTTATTCATTTAATGGTGTATAAGTGGTTGGTTTGTATACCAATCAATGCAAACATGTTTTTTTATTAAAAATGAATAAACAAATTATGGTGTTAATAAACAAGGTCACGATATCTTGTTTTCAAATTTCTAGATCTTACATAGTTTTTAGTTAACCTAGTCTTATGGATTTCAAACATCTTATAGCCCTATATTTCGAAACATGAGATAATTTACTTTGGGCATTGGCAATGGAAGATATAATGGTTTCAAGCAATGTAGTGAGTGAAATGCATGAGTGCTCTTTGGGGTTTTCCATGGTTGCATTTGTACTTGGTGGAGGTTAGGGTTGGGTCTTTCTTCATTGGAGGCTAGGGTTGGGTCTTTCTTAATTGAGTGATGGTGGGTTCAAGTTTTGATTATATACATGCTCCATGTAAATAAACTTTATATGTTGCATTTGAATAAGAATCAAATTTATTTTATCTATTTATTTTTATTTTTAAATTTATAGAATTTAAGAAATATAAATAAAATGGATGGATAAAATTACATCAAATGAATTGTGGACACACTAAATAGTGATGATGGAAACATCCATTATCCGCAAATCATCCCTCCTCAAAATGCCTAATGTGGTTTAGAATACAAATACAAGTGGTAGGCGTGTTTTTATTATTTATACATAGAAGAATACATGCACACTTGAGAACACACATGTTATTAATGTGTATGCATTCTTTGAAATCAAAACTCTCATATTCATTCTAGTTCCAAGGTACATAAGGGGGATTATTAATACCACGAAGTGTGTGAGGATCCAAATTCTGATCCTTGGGGAGGATTGAGCCTTTAATGCACCACTGGGATGAAGTGCTCCCACTATTTTGACAATAGCGTGGCTATTGAAGGAAAAGCCACGTGTGTGTAGCACGAGCATTGTTTAGATAACCTGCGCTATAGTGCAGGTCACTTATGTAAAAGCCGCACTAACCATTATTTTGACTATTTCTGGGAACTTATGGACTCATGCTGTGTTATGGATCTATTGAGGATGCCTGTGGTGAGATGCATTCTCTATGTTGATGATGCTTTACTAGATGAATCGTCAAAATGTCGCATGTGTATGATTTTTAGGAATTAATAGATTCCCCCTAATGTATGAGGTTCAGAGGGTACTGTAGAGCCGATAATGCATCATGTTTTATGTTGTTTCTCTCCTGCGTTGTAGGACGAAGCATATGTGCACAAAATAAGGTTTTCCCATGGGAGAAGATTGTTCGTGATGACCGTTGGAGCTATAATAAAGAATAGTTTTTATACAAACGAGGCGAGCATACCCATTCTCGTGAAATGATGTCAAAGTGATTACAATGAGAGAGGAAAAAGGTGTCGACTCTACTATACTACTGGGACATGTATGAAGTCGGATTCAATCCATGTTAGAGTAAATGCCCCAAACCTATTGTGAAATATTTAAGAAGTGGAACTAATGGTGACCATGATAAACCCACTATGGTGGGGGACTAAACTGGTGTGTCAATCTGCCTGAGGGCTTCACCTTACCAAATAGAATGCTACCATGATTTCCAAATGTGAACATTGCTACCTTCAAAAGTACATTCCCCCCTGATGGGATGATGTGTTGATGTCAAGCATAGGGGAAACCACTTAGTTAGGGAGCATTAATGACTCTCCCTATTGAGTTCTAGGTGATCCCTTATAGTGATTGAAAGGGATCCCAAGGAACAACTGCAACTACTGCAACTCTCAAAATATAGTGTTTTGATGTCGATGAGAGCTAAAGTATATGATAGGATGAGAGTCATATCCGGAGAACCGAGATCATATTGTAACCAATTGTTGGACATAAATATTTTACACAAGATTGGTTGATAAGCATGGGCCTCATAACTTCCTTTGATCGATGTAAATATGGGGAGTGTGGGGGATAACTTTTCTTTCGGAATGGCACAAATTGAAATGGGTGGAGACAAACTGTAAGTGAAAGGGATTTGATGGAGATGAAAAATGAAGGGTAATGGTGACCGGAAAAACAAATACTGCTGAAAATATCGAGACTCAAATACATCGATCAAAGGAGACCATGGGTTTTTGCCAAAATAATATGTTGTTCCCTCAATGTGAGGTGACGAGGGAAGTTGTTTGTACGTAAAGAATAATGGTGGGATCCTCACAATTTTGGGTGTGTCGGGGGATCATTTAGATGATGGGTGGAGTCCCCATGATTTTGAGTGAGTTGGGGGATACTTTCCGAAATGAAGTGTAGGGTAACTTGTAGATGCAAAGACAAGTGCTCCATGAAACAATGCCATGCAATGTATGCATGTGGGATAACTGAATGGAATTGGTTACCGCAGAGGGTGGGGGGCCCCATAAGTGTCTTTATGGGGGTGCTGATACGAGGAATATTGTAGAAGGTAAAGTGCTCATGGAGGTATGAGGGGGATCTGTGAATCATTCTCGTAACATTTGCTAAGGAATTTGATGAGGTCTACTTGGTGGAGTAAACAAAAAACTATAAAATGATACTCAAATGGGGGATCTTTCAAGCTGGATCAAAATTCCTCGGACTTGTGGGGGGTTGACATCATGGGTGCCAATTGATGATGGGGATGGAGGTGGTGCACACACCCATGGGGGAACATGCTATTCATGGTAGTGATGTTGATGGAACATCAAGGCCATGACGTGGGGTCCCTATGTTTAGCAACGGGAATATTGGCATATGCATTATAAATGGAGGGTAAATAGTGTCTATATGCCGGTTTTGGAATGACACCTCTATTAGGGTGCATGCCCCTCGTTGTTAGAGCTTGGAGTCTTATTCTTATAATGGGAAAACAAGAGGTTCCATATTTTCTTGATCACAGTCCTACACATATGACGCACATACCCAAGTGTAGTAAAGAACATAAACAAGGTATTTACAATGTAGAAATCATATAAGAAAAACATCGCATACCTATGGGGTACTTGGATAGGAAAATGGTGTCCCAATGACATCGGTGGGAATCCATATTGGTTGGTTCCAAGTTGAAGAGCTCGAAGTACTGGTCATGGTGGTGTGAATGGCTTTGGAAACCGAGTTACGGTTTGTCTGTGGCATCACTTGGAAGTTTGGTTCAAATGAGTATAAAATAGGGGTGGGGCCCACATTTCGAAATCATTCGTACTTTCTGCCACCAACCTCCTTTGGTACATATCAAGCGTTTATGGGAGATATGGGGCATCGTTCATCTAGCCGCGAGTTCCAGGTATGCTTGACCCTTGCACACTTTAATTTTATCCAAGTAGAGTTAGGGTTGGGGGTCTCCTAAGTGGCCAAGGTTCATTTTTTATGTTTTTAGGATGATCATGTGGGATTTTGAGAAGATCCTGTGCGGCCTCATGATATTTTTGAAAATTTTCGCACAATCATAGCGTGAGATTTTATGAAAATCGGGTGCGGTGTAGCGCGCTTACTAGTGTGAAAATAATGTACTGTACCGCGCGTAGCGCGGGATAGATAAGCTTCGGCTGCACGCTAGTGGCCCACACGGTCGAGCTATATATATCCTATGCATTGGTTCTGCGCGGAAAAATAATGTTTCGACCGTGCTACGCATGGATATGTTGTAAAATGTCGTGCTACACGCAAACCTTTTCAGAGAAGGCCACACTAATGTTTTTAAAAGGCTGATGGGTGATCATTTCCTTGTACAGGTGGTTGTTGGTTAGTGATGGTGCACATCCGAGATGTTGAGTGGAGAGAGAGAGAGAGAGAGAGAGTATGATGACCTTTGAGGGGTTGTGTTAGCCGACAGATTGACGACTGAGGCCTTCTGCGATGTTGGGCTCTTGAATTTCCTCATGAGCTTTCTGATGCTATCAGATGATTACCTCTTGTGGTCGCTTATGGAAATTTGGGTCCCAGACCGAGGAGTGTTACACATAGGAGGCGAGGACCTAAGAATCATGACTTAGGATATTTATTTCTTGATTGGATTAATGCCCCGAGTGGTGAGGGAGCCTCTCCCTCCATAGTTCGTGGGGGAGACGATCCACACATTAGTGGAACGGTATTGCGGTGGTGACCAAATTTCTATGAACTCTAGTGGAGTGTTGGTGAGCCACCTGAGGGATATACTAGTGGACATTGTTGCGACAACCGTTGTTCATGTATTGGGGGCTGCGTTCCACAATCGGATCACAAGGGGGAAGCTTTAGCTAGTAGAGAGGGTGATGGTTTTTCATCCCACGGCGCCGGGTTTGCTGATACTGCAGTCAATGATGAAACAAATTACAAATTTGCATGAGGGTGGGGGGAGACACACCTTCTTCTATGGCAGTGTGTTGTGCTCCTACTTCTTTGAGGGCTACCCATCATTGTGGCCATAGGTGGTGGTTCCAGCGAGGGGGCCACAAGAGTCGCGAATGGCGTTTTGGGTGCGTATTATGCCTTGTGCTGGTGGTAGGCCCGTGGGGGCCTATTTTACGCCACAGGTGCTAGATGTATGGGAGGGCCGCATAAGCCTACCGGAGAGGTATCCTTGGAGCGAAATGGACTTCAGAGGATACTCGGAGCTACCCATTCCTGTTGGCGGTTTCGACGCGACTAGTATGTTTTTATGGTTTTGTACTTTTCACATATATATTTGTACATACTTTGTTTTCTACACTTTTATGGTATATATGTTTATCATGTAGTGATCATGGTTTTCTCCTTTGTGAAGCAGATGTTGATCCTATGAGGCCACCTCGGAGGACGAGACCGAGGAGCGATCAACCAGTTGTTAGGGCAGGGCTGACCATTGGAGTAGGTGCGATCGAAGGTGGCGCTGCTAGAGCAGGAGGAGCTAATTTTGGAGGATTTGCGGCAGGGGGGCAATTTATAGAGATAGGCTAGCCATTGTGATAGACGATTTATAGTGGAGGTTTGGTGGGATTTTTCCTGGGGTTGATGTGTGGGATTGGGTCAACCTCGAGGATGATGAGGTGGAATTGACGCTTCACCTATCGGCTGAGTGTGAGCCAACTTGGCAGTTGATCATGCGGAGGGTCACATTTGCATGCCATGTAGCACGGGAGGTGCAGGGAGGAGCATCCCTTCCTCCACAACAACAACCGTGAGAGGGACTAGAGCTACCGCGAGGGGAGGCTGTGCGTCCACTGGCTATTTTGGGACCCCAAGATCCACGAGTTGGCAGGGCATCTTGATTATTTTTGTATAGGGATGATGAGCCCCATTTTTGTATGTCTACATTTTTTATGAGCCTATGCGAGGCGGGTTTTTGATGTATCCCCCATAAGGTTGCGATGTATATTCCCCAAGAGGGCAATTTTTTGTACATGACAGACATTTTTTTATGAGATATATATATGTATATACCATTTTTGTGGCACATTACATATGTGTCTCTGTATGTATGTGATGTATGTGTATTTTTCTTTATGTTGCCTATGTGTTGATGTGATGCATATGTAGTAGTTGATACTAGCATATTTTTTTTGGGCATGTTTAATCTACCGTAGGACTAGTGATGATGAGATACATGTATGTCTAGTCATAGATGAAGCACATGGACATATTTATGTATGATTGATATGGAAGGTTATGCAGTCGAGTGATGTACTAGGTGCCAATTCAATACCTCATTAGCGATTGAGTCAGTGAATGCATTGTCGTTTCTTAGTATATGTGTGAAAGTTATGGTTTCAAACTGTCGAATGAGAAGGCGCACATGGAAATTTTTTTGGAAGAGGAGCGAGTTGCAGACAAAAAATATGTTATTCAACTATGATATGACAAGTTGGGAGTGAAGGAGCACTTGTAGATGGTGAATGCCTAAGTGTAGGGCATCGCTTAATAAACCTATTACGACATCGTACTCTTCCTGGTTGTTTGTTGGTGCCCCCAAGCACACCCCGTCGATGTGGTGGAGTGAATGGGAAGGGGAATATATAACCCAAGCAACAAATGCAAGGTGTTTAGACCATCGACTAGAACCGTCTGTGTATCCTATGTATATGTCCATTGGGGAGGCTATTTGCATTTGAAGAAGATAGGTAGTTTACTTTCTTAATTCGAGATAGTGTGAAAATAAAGTAATTTTTTTCACACAAAATAAGAATATCAACGGTTAGTGTTAGATGTCTTGTTTGTGTTGGGGAGGTACAAAACCCCCCTATTTTGGTTAACTTTTTGGGAATGCTTGTGGGTGGTCTACTTCTTCGTCGGAATATGAGGAATCATTGTAAGTGAGGAAACTGACTAAAGGAGATTCAACATCGATGGTTTCTAGGAAGGTCGGTACTACCTCCTTGGTTGGTGATGCTTGCAGGGTTACATAGGGTGTTTATGATCGATCTTGCATTCTCATCAGTTCAAGATGAGTTTGTTGTTTGATGTGCAAAATGGGGTAGTGAAAGGAGTAATGGGTGGTCTCTCCACAAGATCGATAAGGTCTTGGTACATGGGGATAGTAGCATTCTTGGTCTATTTGGGTGTTGATTTGCTCCACTATGCATGTGATAACACTAAGAGGGAGCATATGGGTGGAGTTCCCACAGGACGAGCATTCATTGTGTGATGGCATCGTTGTAAGTTTAGATGGTTCTTGCGACATTACATGATCTACCATGTTTTCTGCAGTTGGCACAACTTCTGTGGGAGGGATGACTAATGGTGTTGCCGATGTCGTGATCACATTAATGGATGCTACTTCTTGTTGTAAGAAAGGGGGGGTTCCTCAATTGTTACTTGAGTGAGACGAAATGTTGCTAATGCCTCTCAGTATCAAGGGAGTTGAGGGAAATGGTGCATATAGTTCCCATGTTGAGCACATATGGAACATGCGTGATTCATATGCAATGTTTTGGACTTAGTTGTGGGCGAGGGAGGTTTGCCCCTTTTCACTGCTGGTGGAGCATGGGTGATGTTAACGGGGTGTTAAGCAAATTCCTTAGCTCTGGTAGAGTAGGAAATATGTTTGTTGCATGGCCTTGCTTCCCACAAAGAGAACACGATGGTGTGACCCTTTGATTTGCAGTATTAATCATTACTGGGGATTTCAATTCCTGATGGTTAATGCCCCCTGCTTTAGGCTTCACAGTTTCTATCGAATTAGGTGTCGAGGTTGGTAATAGGGGACCTTTCAACTTGGGTTGTTGATGCCCCCATTGACGATTTTAACGACGACTAATTGTGGTGTAACTGTGGATGTTACAGGTAGGGTTTTCATAACTAAATGCATTATAGGCCTTGCAGTCGTACTAGCCAAAACAGGGACACAATCATAATGGGATACTGGTTTGGAAGCCATTTCTGGGTAGGGTGGTGTGAGGTACCATACCGGTATCCCCAGAGTTAACCCAGGTAGAGTTAGCTGAGCCATAACTGCCATCCCTTGTACACCCGTGGGAGGATACAAGAATGGGATTTGAAAAATTGGTGGTACCGATGGACTCAACATTTGTTCAATGCCATGACTCGATGGTGGTGCTGATGACGGTATTGAGGTGGAGGAGGTTCCATTTTCAGTGGTGAAAATTGTGCACATCAGGCCATCGGTAGATGTAGGGATATTTGGTGGTGGTCCTGAATATGATCCTAAAAAGTTGGATTTCTTGTACATATCGGGGGCAATGTCAACATACGGTTGATCATCGCCTAGTATAGGTTGTAGGAATTTGTCAGGATTGCTTGTGGCATTAGGGTCATAATAGTTAAGTTGGTCGAGGGTAACTATCTTCCCATTTAAGGGAAACATCATGATACAGAATACTGAGCAGGATACCACCTTCATGGCGTACATGTAACAATGCCCCAAGAGGATGTTGTAGTCGAGCTCAACATCAATTACTTCGATATCTGTCATAACCATCCTGCCCACCATCTCTATGGGGACATTTTGGTAAAATACTTTTGGTTGGGATGGTATCCCATCATATGCATGAAGAGCGATAGATGAGGGGACCATCTCAGGAGATCCTAATTGTTTCCAGAATTTTACAGACATAACGCAAGTGGATGTTCCTTCATTGATGATATAACGATGGATCATGTCATTTTTAACAATGATTGGAACTTGAAATACGACTTATGATGGTAGTTGCGGATCACCTTTGTCAACATCAAAGGTCATGAGGTGCAAAAATATTATTATTATCAAAATTATAATAATAATAATTATAATTTTCTAATAAGGAAAAAAGAAAAAAGGGGACCCCTATTTTCCCAAAGTAAATATATATATATATATATATATATTTAATATATAAAATTATATTATATTTTATTAGTATCATTATTATTATTCAATTTTTCATAATAATAATAATTATTATTATTAGTTAAAAACCATATTTATTACAATTATTAAAAAAAGGGGTAAAGAATATATGAAGTCAAAGTCAAAGGATGACCATTCATCACCGAAGAAGTCAAAGTCAAAGGAATACCATTCATCACCGAAGAAGTCAAAGTCAAAGGAAGACCATCTATCGCCAAGGAAGTCGAAGACCATCGAAGCTAGTTTGGAGTTACAAATAGAAAAATTAGAAGCTAAATTAAGGTGTTATCAAGGCATTAATGAAAATTTGGAAATGGTGATTAAACTACAAAAATATCAAATAGAGTACAAAGAAGAGAAAATTTCCATCCAAAAAAATAAGATAGAAAAACTGTCTACGCAAATTGACGAATTAAAGGATGAACAATATTTCAATTAGAGATTACAAAACCAAGACATCAAGAAGGAATTTGATGATAACATACTAGAAAAAATGTGCTTAAACAAAATCTTGAATGTCAAGGATGAAGGAATTGCAAAAATCGATGAAAAATTAGAATGCCAAGAATCAGAGATCTGTTGACATCAGAAATAAATTAAAGAACTCCATATACGAAATGATGACACTAAAGTTAGATATCACAGAAGTCAAAACAAATTATCAAGAAACACATAAGAAATTTTCCAGCTAAGAAACCACGATAATACGTTAGTTACAAAAATCAAGAAATTGAAAAATAGTCGGAAGATAGAGCACTCTAGTGACTACATCAAAGGAAAGATTCTAAAGAAGCAAGAAGAAAATCGCCAACTAACAAATCATAATGAACATCTTAAGGAACAACTTAAGAAGTCCAAAGATGAAGAAAAGTCGCAAGAAGAGATGATTAAGAAGATTGATAATGGAAAAAGAGCTATTAGAAAACAAATTAGACGAAATACAGAACAAGGCATCAAAATCTTCAAAAATACAATTTGTAGAAAAAAACACCATTATAGATCTAGTTTAGATCGCTGCTCAAGATGTTAACCCAATTGAAGAAAATCATATGCAAAGTCTAAAAGTAGAAAACCTTACAAATGTTATCAAGAGAAATAATGTTATAAGAATTCCGTATCGACATCCCAATCGTAGAAGCAGATGTCCTAAAAATCCTGAACCATGATATCAATGCACCAAAATACCATGACTTTATTTCACTGTGGGAGCACAACATTTAACATCGAATTGATTTAGGATGGATTGATCCTTCTATATCGAAATTTTTGTTCAACACTCAACAAGCCATACTGTCATGTGTCATCAAGTATGACAAAAACTTCAATGATGCGAGGAGCAGAGCAAAGACATAAAGAGTTTTTCAAATTTATTTGAGGACAAAGACTTTCTAAAGAGGAAGACAATGTTATGAACATAAAATAATATTAAATAAATGATAAATAATAAAAATAATAAAATATGATTAATTAGTTAATAATGTAATAGACGTGACCTTACAATCGAAAAGGCACAATGGCTTGTATAAAATGGCCACATATGTAAATGTATAACCATCTTATAAATATCAATTTGTATTCAATCTTATTTAATCTTTCCAAATAGATTTATTTTCTATTGGTTGATTATTCAAGTGAGTAATCCTTGAGAATATCTGGATACAGATATTACAAGTAGCCAAAAAGAAGACAGTACCTACTTCACAAGTAAGAAAATTTTGAATGAAATATGCTACATCTTACCAGAATAGAGGTAATGAATCCCAATCAAATCCTATTTCCTTCCCTACCATTGTCTCCAATCCCATTAAGAAGCACAGCTTCAATGTTGGAAGCATGAGACTCAGAACAAATAATCTTTCACAAGTCTGTGGTAGTCCTATAACTGTAGATAAAATATCCTCTATAACCTTGATTTTCAACCCATGGAAAAAAATTCTAGATGGATAGAACTTTTGATAAAATTATAAAGCAATGCTAACATCAAACCCTTGCAATATTTCCAAATATGTGATCCATCTTGCATTCTGAAAAATCTGGTACATTGCCTAGTTTTGTTGCAATTGGGTTAGAGACATGGGTTAATGTCTAACAGGAGGACCACCCATGGTGATAATTTATAGAAACAGTCATAGATCATCGAAGTAGTAGTTTATTTATTATAGTAGTTTAAGCGAAGGACATCAAACACTCCTCAATTTATTCATGGATAAAATCTATGGTATGGTACGATAAATGGTGGTAGATTATGTGGAAGTGAGAGTGACCTTACTCAACCTATTGAGGTGGTAGGTGTGGTGTCTTTTCCCACAAATTCAATCAACTCATAAAAATACGTTGTGCGTGGGAAATTCGTACCTTATTGCAATTACCCATGTGTAACATTGATGATGATTCTGACATATGAGTGGATAATTTCTGGCTCGTATGAGGACGACGTGGACAAGATACAATTGAAAATCATCAAAAATATGCTAGGAGGTGCAATGGAGACGGGGTGGTGAAAATGCATCAAGTATTGCAGAAACAACAAATAGCATATGGATGCTATGAGTCACAACAAAAAGCCAAGACTTTCAACAACCAAAATACACAAAGAGTTGCAACACCCAAAAAACATCGGGAGTTGTAGTAGATAGAAATATTGAGAGTTACAACAACCAAAATATGTTAGGAATTGCAGCACCCAGAAAACGCCCGGAGTTGCAACATCCAAAGACAAGTGGGAAAAAAATGGAGAGAATATAAGTTGGATAGTATCATGCATAAGTAGTGCAAAAGCATGGATTAAAAGCCTATTAATGCAGATATTATTTTGGTTGGAATTTAAAGTTGTTTTTTTAGAGAGAGAAAGAGAGCAAATAATTCTTCTATTGGTGCATATGGAGGAACTACTGCACAAAAAGTGTCAAAATATTTATATATATGTTGAATAAAGCATTTCTTGGACAAGTTTTATTGATATCGCAACTGATATCCTTTAACCAACAAAGGAGTCTAGGCCTCGTCAATTGTTCTAAGCTTAATTGAAACATTATAAAAAACTGTGTCAATCTCGTAAGGTCCTAACCATCGTGTGTGAAACTTCTCTTTAAAGTCCTTGAATATGGAATCATATAGCAAGGTCTTATCTCCCCTTTGAAACTTCTTTTTCTTGATAAATTTGTCCTTCCATTTTGCTGATGGTTGCTTTTTAATTGAAGTTTGATGCAGTCTAACTTGGTGAATCTCATCCAGTTCATTGAGCTTATTTAGGTGATGTTGATGAGATTATGCGAGATCTAAATCAACCTACAGAGTGGCCCTCATTTTTTGTATTTCAAACTCAATTGGAAATAAACCATTCTTACCATAAACAAGCTCGTAGGGAGTGAAGCCAATGGTCTTGCACCATGTAGTTCGATAATCCAAAAGGGATTATAGAATTTCCTCACCCCAATCATGATAATGAATCTGTACAGTCTTTGTTATGATAGATTGAAACACTTTGTTGGTACTCTCCACCTGACCATTAGCTTGCGGGTGGTAAGGTGAAGTGATTCTATGATGGATATGATACTTCTTGATGAGTGTCTAAATAAACTTGGAATTGAATTGAGGTCCTCCATTAGTGATAATCTCATGTGGTATCCCAAATTGAACAAGTATTCCTTAAAGAGAAAATTTGACACAAATTGCTCAGTGGCTCTTGATACAGCCTTGGCCTCAACCCACTTAGTAACATAGTACGTACATACCAGAATATGAAATCTTTGGTGAGATGGAGGATGAATGGGTCCCACAAAATCCAAGGTACACTTCTCAAAATTTTGTATAACAAGTTGAGTTCATTTTTGCATTTCATCTTATTTGGATGGCTAGCCCATCCTTTAACATATATCACAACTTCTTCTAAACTTCTAGGCATCACATAAAATGTTAGGCCAATAATAGCCTAGTGAAGCACATTTTGAGTAGTCCTCTTGTTAGCCACAAGTTCCCTCTACAAGGTTCATCATCTCAGGCCTTTAGGATGTCATATATTTCATCCTCTTCAATACAATGTTGGATCATAAGATCTAGCAATGTATAAAAGAGGCAGCAAGAAATATTGAATCCATGAATATTTGGCACTTTGTTGGATGATGTGCTTGCGTTCCTTTGGCAAAAGGTGGTCGATAATTTTCTTTTTAGCCAAATAGTTAGAAATATCCACATACCACAGAGTCTTAGTAGATATTGCAAAAATATGCTCATTTGGGAAATTATCCTCTACTGGTAAAACCTCTCCTTCATTGGTAAGTTGAGAAACAAAGTATTCTACAACATTATCTTTTTTAGGTTTGACAATGATATTGATGTCAAATTATTGCAATAATAACAACCACCTAGACACTCTACCACTATAATGGGTTTGTTCATTAAATAACAAATAGCAAAGTGATTCGTATGTATAAATACTTGATAACTAGTTATAAAATGACATAATTTATTTATAGAGTATACAATAGCAAGGAATTCCTTCTCTGTTACTGTGTAACTTAGTTCAACAAAAGAAAATTTCTTACTGGTGAAATCAATGTTTAGTCCTAATTAAACTATGTGTTTAGATGGAAATCAATGTTTAGGCCTAACGAATATTATATGAAATTGTAGGATATTAGGTAGGGGTTTAGGCTGCCTCTACCTAACATTCTATTGGTATTATGCGGAGCATAACCTACCCCTTTGAATTAACCATTGTTAAAGTATTTTTTTAGAAAAAACAGTTAAAGTTGATTTTATTAAAATGATTGAGTAAAATCCTAAGCAACACAAAATTTTCGCAATACATTTCAAGGACAAAATGACCTATCTTGAGGATTAGGGACTTCAAAAATCCCTTTTTCATATACATCCAAGAATTTTTTTGAGATTGCCATAAAGTCTTGCAACTATAACTTCTTACATACTGGCCTAATCACAAAACACATTGACAATACATAAATTAACATAAAACAAACCAAATGAGACCTTAAATTGGCAGGTTGTCTTCCACATCTTCTAGTAGTGGATCGCTTGAGCCTTCAAGTTGAACTAATGTAGTATGTTGCACCATTTCCATTTCTATTGGACCTTAGTTAGAGAAATACCCTACACTAGAGTGGTTCCCATGAGCAATATACTAATAAATGACTGATGTAATTCATTTTCCAATTCTAATTGAGCCAGTTTCCCCTCATGCATGTCCAACTTACTCTCCAAACAACCATGATGTTATTCCTCCATCCCCATTTGGAAATCGAGTCACTCTATCATCTACTCATTACTATCCAACTGTCCCCTATTTCGACACATCATCTTCCTTACTCCAACAATATCCTCAACAACACATCCAATTTCTAACCCGCAACCCTAGTTTTCCTCCATCATAACCATAACGTATGGGAGAGATAACACCACCCTATAATATTCCCATGATGACGTTGCTTCACACAACTTACTCCAAACACCCAATCCCCACTAACTGAACTTCTTAGAAGAGCCTATTCTCGACGACCAGTTCACCCCCTCCTTGAATTGAATACCTAGCCTCCACAGAAAAAAAATCAACAGTTGAATTGATCTGTACGACGAAGTATCTACCAAAATCAGGATATAACCAAACACCCACAACAACATCTCATTTATCCCACCCACACAATAGAAATTAGTCATGAACACCATAATATCCTACGAATGGTCCATATTAAGCAAGCTATGAAGAGTCGAGGGCATGCAAAAGAATGATGGAATTCTTGTGTGAATTTCAATAAAAAATAAGTACACCCCCTTTAATGATGCTCGAGGAGTTATTGCTAAAGTATAAATATGGAATTTCAAGACTACGGGATCCACCTTCTCAGTGTGGGTTCATTGTCCTTTACCAAGTCACCTTTGTCGAGTTGTTGGCGTCACTAGCAAGTTTATTATCGAGACTATTGTTATGCCTTCGGATATGCCAAAAGGAATACTCCTTGACATTTTGAAATTTCTGAGCAATTATATCAAAAAATACAATCTTTGAATCGTATGTCTTTTATTTAATGATTACGAGCCTGCCAAAGAACCTGAAGGGAATCCTTGAACATCATGCTCTGATATATCTCTAGAGATGAAATGAGTTCTGAACCAAGATATAAGGCATAAGTATCATCATAATTGTTGGTTTTATTTCCTAGACCCCAAGAATATCAAGTCACTTCTTTTATGCTAGGGTCAATGATGACCCCTATCACACTGGCCACCCCTATCCATTATTAAAATATTTGACATGGTGAGCTAAAACAAATTCAAGCCACAATTTTTCAAGAAAATGCAATGGAACCTCCCTATTATTGAAGGGAGTTTGTTAAAAACCATAAACCTCCTACTCATATAGTGGTCTATAAATAGTTGTTATGTGCACTATTCCATGACAATATACTTCTTTATTGGGAGGGTGTAAACTAACACCAATGTCAATAAACAAGGTCAATATATCTTGTTTTGAAATTTGTAGATCTAACCTACTTTCTATCTAACCTCACCCTATAGTATTCAAACATCCTAGTCTTGCATTTGGAAATATCAAATAATTTCCCTTGAGTACGCACTGTCCCCATTTTGGTAGCACTATGGTTCACCACTATGCCCATTAGATTCCCATGGGTTGAGTGGGAATTAATTAATCTAGGAATTAAATTGGCCTATAGTTATTATGTTAAATTAAATTAAATATTGGAAAGGTAATTTAAGTCCATAAATTTTAATATTTAATTGTTAATATTTGCTTCAAGAGTTGGAAATGTCTAGGTGGACCAAGAGGGCACAGAGGAGGTGGGTGAACCCTTATGAGTTGTCTCCCACAAAGGAATCTGGAAAAAAAGTAGTGAAAAGTAGTCAAGTAGCTAAAAAGTAGGAAAGCAACTGAAAAGCGGGAAAGCAACTGAAAAGCGGGAAAGCAACTAAAAAGCAGAAAGCACTGAAAAGAAGGAAAGCAACAAAAAATCAAGGAAAGTGTAAATTTCCATATTTTTGCTAAAAGCAGGAAAAGCATCCTAAAGAATAAAAATACAAGAAAGCACCAAGGAATCTAGGAAAGCTTTTCCTAATTTTGAATTCGAAAGGGAGGCTAACTTCTATTCTCTCATGAAAATAATATTAATTATTATTGTATTAATATTTTCACGAGAAAATTCTAGATGGAGGAAAAATCTAATTGATGTTTATAAAAAGAGTATGAGCGCACCCATTCACAATCTTTTGTCTAATTTTCATTTTGAATTGAAGAGCTTTGTGATTTTCATTGCTTGGGTATTGTGCCCCTTGCAACTTGTTGGGAGATGTGCCCCTTCTGTCCATTGTAGCTAGTTGAGAGAAATCTTAGCTAGTGAATGAGGAGTAGGATATTCCATCCTTCTCATAGAGCATATTGCAACATCTACAACAGATCAATAGTGTTCCATTGTACAATTCGAGATCTAGTTAGTGAGCTAGAGCTAGCAGGATCCAGTTTCATGTGATTTCCAACAGGGTGTTCTAGCAGCAGTTTGAATAAATGGTGGCGTGATCCCTATAAAAATGTAATGTATATTCATACCTCTCTATCATCATAATAAATAATTATGTACATCTACTTCCACTCTCTTCTATTCTTAGTATCTTTCCTCTATCATGTGTAATTTCATTATAATAATCAACATATCATAAGTTTGGCTGTAATAACATGTCTTATACTCTTACAAGAACCTTATAAAAAAAATTTACAGTATGCATAAACATATTTGAACCCCATCCAAGCATCATTATTCAGAAAAATAATTCATGACCCTTAGGCATGATTGGGAGTCTATTGGAAAATAGGGTTGCGTTATGCACTATAAAATTCGACCTGTTTTGTCATAGGCCATAATTCCCATCAACATAGATTCAAAAATTATGTAAAAATGTCTGATAAGTTATATAAAATGTACTTAAACCCATCCATTCCATCATACTAGAAAATCATGACCTCCAAGTGTCAGTAAAAACTAGTTGGAAATTGACTAGTTCTTCCTCCTATGAACTGAAATTGCTCCTAGTTTCCTAGTCTTGCACTTTAACTCCTAATTGTTGAACCTAGTGAATCCTAAAACAGGTTGGGGCTTAGTTTCACACTATTTACATTCAATTTGCACCATAATCCTTTGGTATTCCACAAAATCCTAGGGATATTTCCTTGAAGCCTTTGGTTTAGCCAAAGGAGTCTTCCCATGTGTGATGCATCCAGAAAATGTGCCTTTATCGAAGTAGGTGTCTATTTAGGTGTCACAGGAGTATCTCATGGTGTGTTAGGGCCCTGCATATACTTAATATCTGATAGTAGGGTGGTTTTGGTTCCATTATAAATAATTTTGGAAAATAATAGCTATGGGTGTCAAAATTGAGCTAGTTAAAGTACTGTTTTGAGGTTGCAAGCAAAGTGTTTGTGAAAAGTCCCAAATCAGACCTACATAAGTAATATTTCCAATCCTTCATAAAATACCTAAAAAATTCCATACTATAGGTGATCCAGGTGGATATCGGTGGCGGCCCACCTCTTCCAACTGGCTCAAAACAGTCTTCTGGCAATTTTGGTAGATTACTATTTTTAGCAGTTTTTCGGGTCCTGAACTTCCGAAGCCATTTTGAGGCCCTAAACGACATTTTTTGGTGATTTGGGGGACCAAATGGTTGCCAACGGCATGCATTTGGGCCCAATCGAAAGCTGTAAATCTCAGTTAGACCTTTCCAACGGGCTACCGAGCGCCCTAAACGGAGATCGTATGCAAAAGTTATGACCCCGGGAAGTTGACTTTTCAACTAACCACCTTGGGGCCGCAAACTTTATGACGGTTCATCTTCTAGGGTTAAGTTTTTGGATGATTGGGATTCTTTCCCTCATGCTTATGATAAATAGGCCCTTTCGGCCTCTCTTTGTATTCATCTTGGCACGAATGAGTATAGTGGCCACATCTCTTCTCAGAGATAGCTACCACCATTCTAGCTATTGTATTTTACAGTCTGTTCTATTTCCACTATTTAATAGAATATGTGTTTACTGTATCACTGTGTTATTTGCAATATATCTCTGTATATGCTACCTTTTGTTTCGTTCCCACATAAATCCGGATCAGTGGTATCAGAGCGGTCTGCTCTTTGATTGTTTCTCGGTGCATGTCCCCGACGAGGTCAGGATAGAAAGAGTTGGGTCTCGAACTAGTTTCACTTGGGGAAGACCACTCTCGCCGCCCCAAACGGCCTCCTATGGCGGAAGAAAAGAGAGACGACGGAGCAGTAGATCCTATCAAGTTGTTGCTCGAGGAAGCCCTCGCGCGACAGAGGAACGAGATGATGGATAATTTCGCCCAGATCCTTCAACGCATGCCAATAGCGGCAAATGCACCCTCAACGAGCAGCCATTTTGGAGATACGACTCCCTTCAAGGTACAAGTTAATTTTGATATCCCTTTATTTGAAGGCCAAATCGATGCCGATGCCCTAGATAAATGGTTCAATCTACTAGAAGGGTATTTCTCTGTCCACCAATTTTTCAACAGGGAAAAGATCATCTTTGCGCTCCTTAAGGCTGCCCCCCATGTCAAAAATTGGTGGGAAACTTATTGTGAGCAAAACTCATTAGACGAGTCTGGATTGTTTGAATATTCAAATCCCACTTGGGCCTCTTTTATAGATGCCGTCAAGGAACAATATTACCCTGTTGGAAACTATGATGACCAGTACACAAAATGGACCATTCTGCATCAAGAGAGGGACCAAACGGTGTCGGAGTACACCAACAAATTTCATACCTTGCGTACAAAGCTAGGTATCAAGGACTCCGAACGGCACCTAGTACTGAAATATCGCAGTGGCCTACACCGGTACATCCGAACATAGATGGATTTCCTAGAAATCTCTTCACTCGGATCTGCCTATCGATATGCTGTCAAAATTGAGCAGAAATTTCGGCAAAAGAACAAGCGTGACTTCAGACCTGCGCAAAAGCAGGGCAAGGGAAACTCTGGCTCTCAGAGCACGGGGCAAGAAAAGGACAACCAGTCCCAACCACAGGAGAAGAAGGGTAAAGAAAATACAAAGAAGGACACCGGGAAGTGGTGCGAGTTCCACAAAAGTCCCTGGCACAACACTGATGATTGTCGCTCAAAACAGTCATTGGTGGCTGAGATCAAAGCTTCAGAATCAGATCCCAGTTCCGATTCTGACTCGGAACCTAATTTCACAGCCGCGCGAAAGGGGAAGCAGATCATTGATGCAGAACCCAGTGCCTTTGTTGCCACCACACAGATTCAGCCAGAGGAGCCTGAAGAGTCGGAGGCAGAGGAGCGCCTTTTCCTCTCACAGATGTGGGTGAAGGGAATTCCCCTACACTTTGTTGTGGACAGCGGCAGCCAGAAGAACCTAATCTCAGAAGAAGTCATCAAGAGATTGGAGCTACCAATAACGCCACACCCACAACCATACACCATTGGATGGGTAAGCCAAGGACGAAGGATTCATGTCAGTCACCAATGTCGCCTACCATATGGCATCAAGCCCTTCAAAGATGAGGTATTGTGTGATGTGGCCCCACTTGAAGTATGTGATGTTCTCTTAGGACAACCATATCTGTGGAAGCGTCATGCTGTATATGAATCACGACCTCGCAACGTCATTGTCACTTTGGAAGGACAACTCTATCGGATACCAGAGATAGTTGCACCTACCCCAAATGAGCAGGGAAGAAAGATAATCTCCCACACTGGGAAATTTTCCCTATTCGCAATTGCCACTAAAGGTGAACATCATATCGCGGAGACATCCACAACCTCTGCAGAGTATCCTTCTACTCAGCAGAAACAAGAAAAACACAAAGTTAGTGCAGCATCGCCTATTCGGGTACCTCTACAGTGCAGGGTCACGCATTCAAGGTGCTCCTCCAAAAAGAAACCATCCACACCGGTGCATACCAAGGATACCACAACAACCAAAATTGTTGAACAGCTCCAGCGCATCCATCAACAACAATTACAACCCTCTGAAGATGTCAAAGTAAGGCAACCTTTCCACTTCAGCAAATGTCGCATCAAGAGCTCAATTCGACACACAGCTCGACATATGATAGGGGATTTAACGCAATGGAGACCATTGCTTCCTAAGGAGGGAGGATTGATCCAGGTGGATATCGGTGGCGGCCCACCTCTTCCAACTGGCTCAAAACAGTCTTCTGGCAATTTTGGTAGATTACTATTTTTAGCAGTTTTTCGGGTCCTGAACTTCCAGAGCCACTTTGAGGCCCTAAACGACATTTTTTGGTGATTTGGGGGACCAAATGGTTGCTAACGACATGCATTTGGGCCCAGTCGAAAGTTTTAAATCTCAGTTAGACCTTTCCAACGGGCTACCGAGTGCCCTAAACGGAGATTGTATGCAAAAGTTATGACCCTGGGAAGTTGACTGTTCAACTAACCACCTTGGGGCCGCAAACTTTATGACGGTTCATCTTCTAGGGTTAATTTTTTGGATGATTGGGATTCTTTCCCTCATGATTATGATAAATAGGCCCTTTCAGCCTCTCTTTGTATTCATCTTGGCACGAATGAGTATAGTGGCCACATCTCTTCTCAGAGATAGGTACCACCATTCTAGCTATTGTATTTTACAGTCTGTTCTATTTCCACTATTTAATTACTGTATCACTGTGTTATTTGCAATATATCTCTGTATATGCTATCTTTTGTTTCGTTCCCACATAAATCCGGATCAATAGGCCCCAAAATATTCCTCATGGGCTGCACTATCTAAATCCTATTCCAAGCATGTCTCCCTATGCCTAGTTTGGAGCAAAAACACCTAGTCTTGAGGAATTTCGATTTCTTGAGTTAGGAGTTCAGTTAATATCTCTAATTTTCAGATTGGGGATATTACAGTGGTACCAAAGCATGATTCAATGCACCTATGAGGTACAATACTAAGTCTCTTTGTTGGAAGAAGAGAAATTTGCAGCTATGAAGCTAGTTCCAATTGAAGATGTTGATTTCAAACAATATTAAGAGGAAGAATATTTTCCGGAAGAAATCATCTATATTGATGGAGGCATACCATGATATGAGGATGGTTAATTTTGTTACCAAATGTACAATGAGGATAGTAGGGGCAAAACACCAATGGCTAGTACTAAAAAGGATTTAGCAAGGACAATAGAAGCATGTGAAAACATGCCTCGCTGCTATGAGGAGTATCTTGATTTGATTGAAGAGATACTTAAACGTTTTTTATTTCAAAAAGTATGTTTATTACATGTATGGATTTTGGCCTAAGAATGAAGATGAGGATTCATTGAATAGTAGCAAATCAAGTTGTCTTACAACTCCAACCAAAGAAGAAGAAAAGGGAATTGGAAGTGAACTGTTATTGGATTCCATTGTTTCAACCATGAAGAAATTTTATGGATATTATTAAAGGAGAGACTCCAAGAATATTGATTTTAAGGATACCAAGGATAAAGATGCATTAATTCACTTGAAGGATCAAGAGAAAAATAATAAATAGATTTCTTGTGGAATCCAAGAAGAGAATGAGGCCGAAATTCCGGTTTCTTCCCAGTCACATGAGGATGTGAGGCATAGCGAATCATTGGTGGAAGATTTGATCCCTCTTGTGGACCACATAGTGGAAAAGCATGCTTGCATTGATCCAATCCATGAAGAGGACGAATTTGAATCACAAAGGTATGATAAGATTTATGATTTGTATAGTAGATAGACATACTCCTTTGTGTGATCATGAGGAATCATCCATTTCGAATGCAAATAATATGAAGGTAGAATATTTTGATTCTGATATTCGAAATGTAAATGTTAAATATGGTTCCATGCTAATGGAGTAAGATAATGAAAGGGGTGAAGCAGTAGATATCAGCTCACATGAGTTTCATGAATCCACATGTGATGTGCCATTGTATGACTTAGAGAGCCAACTCTTAGTCACTAAAGAGAAGATGTTGCAAGTGTTGGTTAGATCAGATGGTGCACGCAAACTTATTGAAGATATTACTTGGAGGAATCAGTTGGAGGAAAGTGAAAGAGGAACTGTTGAAGGTGTCACTACTATCCAATTGTGCATCATAAAAGAAACATTGGAAGAGATGAAATCAACCTACTTGCAACTATTCATGGATCGGGATCTTGCTCTCCAGCATGCAGAAGACAAGGCCATGGAGGTAGAGCAGATACACATGGAGTTGGGAGGATCACATCCTTCCTCTTGCACCACTACCATTCAAAAATACATGGCTGGTAAAACACATGTTTTGATGGAGGATCCTCATGTGAGGCTTGGACATGAGGAAAAATAAGAATCACAAGTGTTCGAGGAGAGCACTATCATGGGGGATGCTAGAAAAACATTGGATTTGATGTAGAAGGAACATGAGATGCCACTAAGGGTGGAGAAATTCTCTGTAAGTGAGGTGGATGATCAAATTTCATATGGACCATCAAGTCAAAGTATTTATTCATCCATGGATTGGGTGGATAGATACATAGCATCAATGGAAACTCAAGGGTGTGGAAGACTTCCTCACATTGGTAAGGATTCTTTTTGCTTCTATGATGATTTTTTTGGTTTAACTGACATTGACTTATCATATGAGAAACAACAAGGGTATATATTGCATCCCTTGGATACTTTTAGTAAACATGAATCCAAGGATTGGGTGTGCATTTATATGGCAAGATGGGGACCACCATCATATTGCATTGATAGAATGTTGGATGCAGGAAAGCAGGAAAGTAGTCAACTGGCACAAGAAGAGGTACAAGCATTGTTGGATCTAATGGCATAGATTTTCAAAAGGATGGGAAGTGATGGAATTCCAATATGTCCCTGTGATCCTTGTATCCTATGGAGTGACAAGTTGCTCCAGGTGATTGAAACATTGAGAATATTGTATCATGAACAATGGGATCCTAGAGGACAAGCTAACTTTGATTTCAGGTAGTCTATCCATGAGGAGCATTGGTTTGGTTTCCTACATGGGAAATCATATGATGGATGGAATCACTATTTTCCTACTTGGTGGATTGGGAGTCTTCTAAATAATCTTTTTGTTGACATTATGCAATGTATATGTGTAAGTAGGAGTCACTTCCCACTTCTTAGGTTCATTTGGGACCTTGGGATCATCCTTGGATTCCATTGTTGAACCTAGTGACTCCTACAGTAGGTTGGGAATTAGTTGTAGACCAGATACATCTAGAGTGCACTAGAAGCCATTGGGTTTCCACATAAATCCCTAGGCTATTGCCTTGAATCCTTTTGTTTAGCCAAAGGAGTCTTCCCAAGTGTGATGCACCCAAGAAATGTTCCTCTGTCAATGTAGGTGTATGTTTAGGTGTCAAGGGAGTCTCTTAGGGTGTGTTAATACCTTGCATATACTTTAGATATGAGAATAGGGTGGGTTTGATTCCATTAGAATTCACTTGGGAAAAGACTAGCTCTGGGTGTCAAAATTGAGCTAGTTCAAGTACTGTTTTGAGGTTGCAAGCAAAGTGTTTGTGAAAAGTCCCAAATCACAATTGCATAATTCATATTTCCAATCCTTCATAGCATACCTGAAAAATTCCATAACAAAGTCCCCAAACCATTCCTCATGGGCCGCATTATCTAAATCCTATTCCAAGCATGTCTCCTTGTGCCTAATTTGGAGAAAACACACCTAGCCTTGAGGAATTTCAATTTCTTGAGTTAGGGTTTGAGTTAATATCTCTGATTTTCATATTAGAGATATTACAAAGTATTAGGAATTTAATATATAATGGTCTCAATCAATTTAGTGAGTGAAATATATGAGGGCTCTTTGGTGTTTCTAAAAGCAACAATGATGTTTCTTAGTGACTCGAGGCCATTATCAATTTTGGTTGTTGCATCTATAACTGGCGATTAGAGGATAAGGTTTTCTTTTTTCATTTGTAGGCTCCATGAAAATATAATTTATATGTTGCAATAGAACAAGAATATTTTTTTTGAAGAATCTAAGAAATATAAGCGAAACAAATGGTTGCTGGGTAAGCCTACATCAAGATGATGACAATTTCCCTTATTCTGAAATTGTGCTCCTCAAAATGCACAATGTGGTTTATAATATAAATACAAGGCTCAATAGTATTTTTTTATTAATACATAGAACACACATGCACTTAGGAACATGCACATGTTATTAATGTGTACATGTGCGTGTGTTCCTAAAAAATTGCATGCATTATTTGAAATCATGACCTAACAATCTAGTTGGTAGCCACAAAGCTATATGAGCATGTTCCTAGGAACTCATTTCTACTTTTTTTTACCATCAACTTTGTGTGAAGTCCCTTTATTTAGATTCGGTTAAGAGTTAGTTTCAACTCTCAATCAAGAGTTTCCAGGGTCAACTGGAAGTCTTATCCTAGAGTTTATTTTAACCCAAAGTTAAAATATTGGTAGTGAAATAACTTATCTTTGAGTTAAAATTCTCTGTGGAACATTATAATATAGTTGAGAATTTTTTGTTAAATTAAACAACAAATTTTGCTACAATTTTTATAAACTTGCAACCTAAGGGTGGATCCATTAATATTTTGAAGATCATATGTTGTGTTGTGTTCCTTATATATATCAAAATAGAATATATAAATTAACATGCAATAATACAATAGATCCACACAAAAAACCACAAGATAATAAACACAAGAATACATAAAGAACCCTTAAGGTAGGGTAACACCATTAACTATTCCTTAGGGAATGAATCACTCCACAAGCTATTCTTGCTACAACGGTTACATCCAACACACTTCACAAGACATGTCATTCCATTGCTTCTACTCTTTATATAGTTTATCCAACCTTCTATGCACTTACTCGAGAAGAAATTTTCTAGTAGGTGGAACATTCTAGTAAGACTTACTACAATTATTTCTTTTCACACTCTATGGGACTTATTAAATAAATATGGCCTCAATACAATTGTTTGTTGGGTAGTATGGGACTTATTAGATCTTTGGTCTTTGACTCTATAACATGTGGTTCCTCTAAGTCATGTAACCCGTTTTAATTTCTTATTTCTGCTTATGCCCTTCCCGAGCCTTTTCTTCATGTGCTTCTGTAGCCCTTTTTTCTTATTCAACCTCAAAATATTTATCTACTATGTCTATAGGTACTTCAACTATTCTTAGTGGAAGTGCTTCTTCATGTTCCCCTTTGAACCCTTATTAAGAGAAATATCATGCAATGCAATTTTATTTTTCTTATACCAAAGATTCAAAAACTTCTTTTGCACATGAATATTAATTGTACCCACTAAGTCCATCCAAAGATATCCCAAAACAATATCCACATCATCCGTATCTATAGCATGAAAATATAAATGTAACACATTTTTCCATAGCAATGATTAAAAATTTGAACATTTTCACTATCAATTTGTGTGCTTTGAATGTGCTTTGTGGGAACTTGCAACCTTTTAGCCACCTTAACATTTATGAAATTATGTTTGCTATTAGGGTTTACAAAAACAATGTCATTATCTTGTTAATTACATCAATGAACATGTAATAGATATTTCTCACATGAAAGTAAACCCTTATGGATCTCATGATCCTTTGTCACAACATTATACCACTTGTCTAAAAATACATTTTCACATTCTTCATTTGAAAGATTTAATAGCTCCTTAAAACAAAGTGTTTGGCACTATATAGTTATTTCATATGTTTTAAATTAGAGTATATGCAATTTTTCCAAAATGACTCGTTTTTCTTATAATATGCAATGCATTTTTAAATACTAGGACCATCTGATTTTCTTGTAAAATACATTTTTTTGCAATTTGCCCACCCCTCATTGGAAAACCTGTAGACAATTGATTTTAAATCAATTGTTTTTGATACCCATCAAACTGTGCTCCTGCATTTATGTTTCATGGATTCATAGCAGAGACAATCTTTTATAAGATAAATTGAAGATTTAACTCAAGAGCCAAGATCAAGAAGGAATGCATGTAGGCTCTTACTTTGGTGCACTTGAATAAAACTCCCAAGCAAATACAAATATCTTAACAAGAAGTAAGCATAGGCCTACTAAATTAGAAATATCTTGACATCAAGAGATTCTCGCATGGGAAAAAAGAGATTCAATGACATGATGAGAATGAAGAAACATGATTATCATTCTAAGCATGGGTTGTCTGGCAGAATGAAAAAATACTTGAAGGCGTCGCTGATCACGAGTAGGGTCATTATTCATAGGAGTATTCATATGAAAAATGGAGTGAATAACCCTGCGATCAGGTCTTTTAGTATAAGTTTGCATTGAATGACAGGAGAAGGCAACTCGAGAGACTGATTCCAGGTGGGGAATCAATGAACAGCTCTTGTTTACTAAGAGAAGCAACGGACTATATTATTTCTCTAAGAACACAGGTACAAGTCATGCATTCTCTTGCCTCTCATTCTATGCAAGCCCTATCATAAATATAAAATTTATGTACAAAAGAAAATTTTCAGTCTACAGTACCAATTTCCAATAATGTTACTTGTTCTTCTATTGTTTTCTTATTATTTTGTGCCAAAAGATTGACCACAATATAATATATATCCTAATACTGTAAACTTTTGCAGTTGGTATTTTAATAATTTGCATCGTTGCTGTAAATCAGTAGATCTTATTACCTCCAAAACAAAATTTTGTATATTTTGTATATGTTGAGTGTAATTTGTTTTCTAAATTCAAAAGTTGGGCATTGTATTTTCCTTTCAAAGTAGCATAAATTCATGAATACCGAATAGAATCCCGTTACCTTGTTTTCTAGATGAAACTAAGGCTGTTAGTATCACATAAGCCACATAGTTTTTCAACTTGTTTCTTTCTTTATAGCCACATAAGGCTGTTAGATGAAACTAAGGCTATTAAATTAAAGTTTTTACCTTAAATGTGAACAAGGACGGCCTTCTTAAATGAGAACTTAAATGTGCTGTATCCATTCTCTGCTTGAATTGGAAACGTAAAGAAATACGAACAACTCATTGACAATTTCCGTGGTGTAAAACATATTTGATTCACAATTTTCTAAGAAAATATAATGGAAATTCCTTGTTATTGTACTCAGAATTGTCAAAACTTATAAAAAATTTATTCATTTAATAGTGTATAAATGGTTGGTATGTACACCAATCCATGCAAATATGTTTCTTTATTAAAATGGAATAAATTAATTATGGTGTCAATAAACAAGGTCATGATATCTTTTTTTCAAATTTCTAGATCTCACATAGTTTCTCTCTTGCATTAGCAATGGAAGATAGAATGGTCTCAAACAATGTAGTGAGTGAAATGCATGAGTGCTCTTTGGGGTTTGTTTCTCGGTGACTCAAGGCCATTGACAATTTCCGTGGTTGTATCTATACTTGGTGGTTGGAGGCTAGGATTGGGTCTTTCTTCTGGGTTCAAGTTTTGATTATGTACATGATCCATGTAAATAAAATTATATGTTGTATTTGAATAAGAATACAATTTATTTATTTATTTTTATTTTTAAATTTATAGAATTTAAGAAATATGATAATGGAAATATCCCTTATTCTCAAATCATCCCTCCTTGAAATTCCTAATGTGGTTTAGAATACAAATATGTAAGTGGTAGGGTATTTTTTATTTATGCACAGAAGAACACATGCACACTTGAGAACACACATGCTATTAATGTGTACGCATTCTTTAAAATCAAGACCCTCATATTCATTCTATTTTAAAATATTCTTGAATCCATTTTTGTTGAGAATTTATTTTTTTAATAATGTTTTCCTAAAATTGATTAATGAAGAGTTTTATTATTTTTTAAATCACAATACCAAAAAATAGCAAAACATTGCTTTCAAAAGAATATTTTTATGAAACAAATATTTGGAAAACCACATAAATGTGTCCATATGGCACTATTTTTTATTTACTCTATTTCTGTAAAAGATATTACTTAAAATTCAAAAATGCACAAAATATTTGATGATGTGTATATCATGTACATTTTCTTTTCAAATGAATAACTATATTTAAAAAATTATATGTAATACAAATAAATATATGTAAATAAATATCAATCAATAACAATAATAATGATTAATTAATTATTAATTTATGAAATAACATCATTGACATGTTCCATCATCCATGGCGGCTAATCACTGAGTATCACTACAAAATTTGAACCAAAAATACGAAAATCCGACGACATCTAACGAAAAGGACTGTCTCACCGGATCTCACCTTCAAAATTACGAAATTTGATTAATTTGTTTTTAATTGACAGAAGGATCGGTCGGATATCTGACGGTAGTTAGATATCCGACAACTGTTGTCGGATATTCGAAAACTGTAGTCGGATATCCGACAACTCTGACGAGGCTGAAGTTGTCGGATATTTGACATGTATTTCATAATGTTAACTATGTTGAAGTCGTTGAATATCCGACATGTATTTCATAACGGTAACTATGTTGAAGTCGTCGGATATCTGACATGCATTTCATAACGATAACTATGATGAAGTCGTTGGATAACCGACCCACATTTATATTTTAAAATCTATAAATTTCGAAACATTCTGATATGTTTGCTATACAAGTGATGGTTTGCGGAAATTATTTTATTCTTCGACCGAATGTTTTTTGTAAAAGAATACATCATTATTTCTATTGTTTTTTAGATTAAAAATAGCGAAGTGTGGAGCTTGATTTTCTAAGATCAATAATCTTCATTCAAGCTCTTTATGAGAAAATGTCAAATAGCAATATTCCTGATCCAGACGAACAAAATTGACAATTGCTTGCTAGATTGTGGAATGGACTAAAAAGAAAGGGTGATGGGAAATGTTAGTGTCCACATAGTCAATGTAGGGGCTTTAAGAGGAGAAGAATAAAGATCACAACAACCAAAAAACATTGTAGGGAACATGGACACACTGAGGGGGGACATGAATATCATTTATTTGTAAGTTTTGCATTGTATATGTTTTTATATTGATTTCTTTTGTAAACGTTTGTATTATTGTAATATTTATTATATTAACTTTTATCTATTGATGGTTTCATGTAATTATAAAGGAAATACATCCTGCGACATATCCTCCAGAGGAAGTGCTTTCAGAACAAGTACCGGAGGAACATGGAGCTATGAATAATGGACAACAAGTTAATGATCATATTGAAGAAGATAATCATACTGATAACATAGTTGAATATGATGGTACAAATACTTTGATCCATGATTCATTTAATGTTACAATGGATGATGATGATCATCATCATTTTGATGATATTCATGATTTACCTCTTCTTGAGAAGGCATATGAACCCCTTTACGAGGGCTCCAACACAAATATTCTCTCTGCTATATTGTTGATAATGAACTTGAACGTTATGAATTCTTTTTCAAACATATCATTCAAATAGATGTTAAGGTATGTAATATATTCCATCGCATAATATATATGGTCGCGCTAAAGGTTATCACCATTCATCTAATAATTTGATTGTTAATTCATAAGCCAAATTAATACGGATGAAATGTGTTTCATTAATATTATTTATATATTATATTAACTAGATTTTTATTTTAATTTGTTGTAGCTTGATAGCTGAATTTTTGTTACCAACATCAAATATTTTACCTCGCACATATCAAGATTTATCAGCCATCATGAAAGAAATTGGAATGCAGTATGAATCAATTCTTGTATGTCTCGATGACCATGTTCTATATTATAATCAACATGAATTTGCAACAAAATGTCTGGAATGTCATATCAATAGATATTGAATAGATCAAGTAAAAAAAAGTGCCTCGCAAGGTTCTACGTGATATTCCCATTATTCTACGTTTGCAACGACTGTCCAGGTGCAAAAACATAGCAAAATTTATGGATTACCATGCATGGAACATAAGTCAAGATGACATTATTCGAATGCCTACAGATGGGTCTGCATTTAAAGATTTGGAGGAAAAATGGCCTCACTTTACAGGAAAAAACTCATAATCTTAGGATTTCTTTGGCATTAGATGGTGTCAATCCATTTGCAGAGATGAGATCTATTTACTCGGTGTGGCCTATTTTTGTTATCAACAATAGCATTCCTCCATGGTTGTCAATAAAGAGGGAGAACATAATGTTGTCGATGATTGTTCCAGGTTTTATTGTGTCTACAGTTTGTTTTTTGATGTAGTGGCATCTCATTTGTCATATTTTGTTGCATAATGTCATATATATATATTTTATTTTTCTCTTGTGCATGGTTTATATATCTAAATGGTACTCATAATTATATATTTTATATGTTCAAATCAATTAGGTAAGTACCAAGTTAAAGATATGAATGTATATATCGAACCTCTTATTGACGAGCTACTAAAGTTATGGAATGTTATCACTATGTATGACGTATCTAGACCAATAAGACAAAGGCAATTTAAATTCCATGCAATTGTTGTATGGACAATACATGATGCCCCGGGGTTAACCCATTTTTGCGGTTTGTAATTATAAGTTCCACTTTAATTGCATTTAATTTTATGAACTAGTTAATATACTATGCACGCATGTTTTTTTAAATAATCCATTCATTTTGTATATAATTATAATTGACATAGATCTTCCATCTCTTTATATAGGTCTCGAGACAAAGGAAAAATTTGCATGTCCAATTTGTGGTCCTAAGATCAAATCAAATCATTCAAAAAGCTTATGAAAGGAGGTGTTTGATGAGTATAGGCACTTACTCTCTAAGAATCACAGGTATCGAACCACCAAAAAACATTTTTTCAATGGCAAGAAAGAGATTGCATTAAAACCGCAGAGAATGACACCTCACATATGGAAGTTGCAATATAATAGAAATTGTGAAGGTATGTATGACTCATTATATATGAAATGCTATGTATTTTTTTTATTATCTGTTGTTTACTATAATTGACATTGATTTATGTAATTTCTTTATAAACTACGATTCATGATTACCTTCGTGATCGAAGGCATTAATGGGCTTCCACGAGGAATGAAAAGTTATCCTAAACAATTCAGTAGATTTCCCTACTATGAGCACCTACAAATTTCTCATCTGTTTGATACAATCCATATCAGAAAGAATGTGACTAAAACATTATGGTGAATATTGGATGGAAGGAGTGAGAAATAAAAAATTATCAAAATTTGCAAAGAAATTCAAGAAGGAAACCATGCAATGAAAGACGTCATTCAATTTCATAGCAACAGATACCAAATTAATATAAACTCACTTCCATGGATGTTAATGGAGCAACAAAGTAATGTTGTAAAAGAAGTCATGCGAAAAATTAAATTTCCCACCAGATTTTGTGCGAACATGAAGAATATCATAACAAAGAAAGGTGATTTTGCAGGGGTGAAAATGCATGATTGACATGTCTTCATGAAGGTAATTATTATGGTATGCATATAATTATTGCTTTTTTTATTCCAGTGAATATTGTTGGTATTTTGTTTGTCTACTCTTTGTTTAAAAAATGAAACGATTTGTATATTGTTTTTTTTTGTAAATAAAACAACTATATATTACTGCTTAAAAAGAGTACAAAGCTTGTCATACAGTTTCATCAAAACTTAGGCTTTCCCGGCCAAGATCAGCCAAATAGGAAACCATACACCAACTAGACAAATCAAGCGTAAACTGAGACATTCCCGGTAGAAGACCCGCCAAACAGGAATTTGACATAGACATGGACAATATGTTCAAACTCCTTATCATCTAGACCATACAGAATTACCATCTGGTGTATATGAAAAAACAAACAAAATGGTTATAAAAACACCAGAAGATAACCCAAAAGCCAGAACCTTTAATCAATAGTGATAGTAGGAGGACCCCTACCCACGTTATCCAGGGTCTGTTGAGGTTCAGTCAGTGGATTCTGGTCTTTAACAATGTTCCCAACACTCCCGGGGGACTCTTGGTGCCACCATGAACGTTTCTTCCTTGCTCCCCGTCACCCTTCCCCTATATGAAAAAGGTGAGACCAATTTTATTAGCAATGCGTCTATTTTTGAATGCATCATCCGGCTTTCCAAATTGTGGGTCTTCTAGGATCTGACCGGTTCTTCATCCCCTCTATTTTTGTTGAAGGAATCCATCAAAACATGCACCATTAAATTCTTGGTAACCCAGTAAGTCATGAGGATCCACTCATAGATAGAAGCGCGGCTAATGGTGGTACCAGGGTCTACCACCCAATCTTCAATTTCCCAGCGGACTTCCTCAATAGGCAGATTCAGAACTGTATCCCAAAGATCCTTCTCAACTCCCTCAATTTCATCCCTAATTGACGGTGGAATATGACCTCAAAAGAAAGAAGCGAAATCTTACAGGCGAGACTTGGATGAGGCGCGAGTCACACGGGTCTCCCGAACGCTACCCTGTGTAGACGAAGCTCCTCCGGTAGGAAGACCACCATCCCCAAAACCCATAAGCTTCAAGGAATTAAACTGGTGTTTTGGGGCCATTAAGAAAACCTCCAGAGTTTCAGGTAGCCTGACCCTAAAAAACCACACATGCTCACACTCAGCAATACTCTCAACACTATCACTAAACCAACAAGTAGGCAGAGAAATAGGGAAAAATATGAGAGTGCAAGATGATCCAGCCTTATTTGAAACTTGAAACGTCATCATGGAAAAAACTGGGAGTTGATGGACTATCGTCTCAGAGTACGGGAAAAATCTCAGCGGGATTAAGAGCCCATATAAGGTAATGAGAAATGTGCTGGTGAGGGTACATTGAAATCCACCCTCGGCATTTTCACCGAATCTACCATGCTTATGACTGAGCCCAAACCTGTCAATCACAGTAACCAAGGGTACGACAGGCGTCATTCCGATCGGGAATGAACCAGGGCATGGGGCTCCCTCATAACTTCCCCCACCCTCCTGCTGACGTCCGCCTGGATAGTGGCCTCCTATTCAGACAACTGATGACATCCCTCCAGATCAGCTTCTGCCAGTTGACAACAAGACTTGATCCAATCAGTGTGGTGAAAATTTTCCATGGTGCCAGTCGATAGGGCATTTCCAGCCTCGATACCTTGATTAGCAAGGAAATCTGCCACTTTGTTGGCTTCCCTTTTCACATGGGCAAAGGCTATAGTCGGCATATTGGCAAGAAGATCCCTCTGGTACTCCAAACGGGCCAGGAGATGCGAGCTGGAAGATGCTTTCTCCAACGATTGGCCATGAAGAATTTTCTTTGCCATGTGGATTATAATCAGAGAATCACCTTCTAGGGTCACGAGGAACTAGGCTTCCAAGAGAATCAATTTGAGGCCCTAAATAAGGCCTTTGAGTTCAGCAGAATTGTTGGAATCATGGCCAATAGATCCAAAGAAAACCTTCATAATTATTTTGAAACCATTCCTGCAAACCCCGCCGAATCCCACAGGGCCCGGATTACCTCGGGACGCACCATCAAAATTTATCTTGAAATTAGGAGAAGGGGGAGGAGACCACCCCACCAGAATTGCCGGTTTGCAAACAACGATTCTCCATCTGAGCCCATCAATATCAGACCAACTTAACGCACAACTGGCAGCAATGTGCAGATTCCCCAGAGATAGGTGTTTATCCTTGTCAATCCATTGTTGGCTCCTGATTGTTTCTGTCATGTTTTTGACCAGCTTTATCCACACAAACTCCTCCCTGTGGGGTTTTCCCTTGAAGATGAGTTCATTCCTCTCTTTCGAAATTGTCCAGATCACCATTCCCGAGAAAAGCTTCCATAGAGTTCTGATGATGGGATTCAAGAAAGATTTGAGATCCCAAGACATGAGATTTTGATCAGGGTGTCCTCTAACCCGGTGACTTCTCTTGAATATAGTTTCCCCCATATCCCAAAGCATGTTGGGATATTCCTATACTCCATCCTAGTCCTAACAACATTTCTATTATCTTTCATTTTAGTCATGCATGCAATCATGAAATTGCATGCATGCATCCCAATCATCAGCATGGTGTCCTCTAGCACCTAGTCCTCATTTTGGTAGCTCCAGGAGCTTCTTTCTGATCATTTCTAGCCCTCTTAGTGCATGACGTGCCCTGCTTTCACCTACCACATGTGAAAGGTGCCCTCCTTCACCTACCACCAGTGACACACTCAGTTAGTTGAGTAATTTGTGGTTCTTTCCTTGATTTAAGGCTAGATGGACTCCTTAACTAACTGTAACACTCCGATGGACCTCCAAAGAGCCTATATTGACTATTTTGACTCCAATTAGCTCCTCATGACCCTAGTTAGCTCCACATGACTCTAGTTAGCTCCTCATGCACCCTCCATCAGTGCTCCATGCATCAGTTACACCTACTACACCCAGTTAGACTTAGTGTGACACATGGTTGATGGTTACTTGTGCTTTGATGACACTCTAGTGATCTAAATGATCAGTGCATGCAAGCTAATTCAAATTGCCACCTTGGAATTCAAATCCTCTCCACCATTGTATTATTTATTGTTCATATTATGATTAATGAATTAGTGTGTGATGTTATTCTGCTCTTATCAGAGTTCTATTGTATCATAATTCGGTTGCTCTTTTACACTACACTGCATTGTTCACCCTTCTTTTATTTTCCTGCTTAATCTTTCTTGTGAGGTATACATCAGCTCTTAGATATGCTGTGAGTATTTTCACATGGTATCAGAGCATGTTGAGAGTATTGTCTATCTCCATTCCTAAGAATGTTTTGCAGGTTATTATCAAGATTTCGAGTGCAGCAGTAGCAGTTGAGGACATTTTCTATTGCCTTTACAGGTCTTCTAAAATAGATTCCATGAATTCAAAAGGAATTAATCCTCTTTCTCCATTCAACTATGATGAATGGAAACCACAAATGATAGCACATTTGAAGAGACATGGTCTCTTTGATTATTGTTTTGAAAGAGAGTTCGAATCCTCTCAAGAAAAGAATGACTGGTTAAATGAAGGTGACAGAGCCTATGCAGCCATGTTGTATGCTATGTCTCGTTGCATGGTACCCCCACTTCCTTTCTACTCAATCTCCAAAAGAGCTATGGGCCCATCTGGATGAAATATTTGGTAAACAGAACGAAGGGATTGGTCCAAACCGTTTCGAGAGCAAGCCCACTATTGCATTTTCTCTCCTTGATGGTCTCTCTGATCAAGAATCAGTATCAAACATATCTCATATTGAAGTTGTCCACAAAGAAGAAGAACTTGCAAATTCTACACTCATGCTCCAAATTTATTCTATTTCGAATTATGTGCTAGCTCACACTCTAGAAACAACAGAGGTTCTTAAATATTCTCTTGCACAAGAGTCTGTTGGTTTGCATCATGATCTATTGAATGTTTCGGAGGTTAAATCAGCAATTGGAGGTAATGCATTCGCTCTCCTTGATCAGTCACCTCTTATATACTACTATATGATCATTTCTACATGCTCTCAGAATTTTATTGAAGATGTGGGCCATTTCCATTCGCTTCGGATAACTTCTCATGCATTTTATGGTTTATATCTCACCTCTAATGGTTCAAAGGAGATCTTAAGAAACCATTTTTCATGTCTTGGATCTGATTTGGATTCCAAGCAATCACTGACATTTGATGGTTCTTTTCGGCATAATCTCACCTATGATGGTTCAAAGGAGAAAACAAAAAACTATTGGCACATTCTTGGATTTGATCCTACCTCAACTAATTCGAATCACAGGTTCCAAGATCATCCTCATACTTTTGGATTTGTTCTCATCACATTCGATCTGAAGAGAAAGTACAAGCACATGCTTTTTGAGCATGATCCACTTCTTCCCAAGAAGAATATATCTCCAGACATATGACCAAGCATCACACCTACTTGAGTTTGGAGCATTTATTTTGGTGTGCCCTACAGTCTATTTTGAGGGGGGGTTACTTTTCCCATGGGGTTTTTCCCCATTTCCTTGTTTCATGGGCTGTTCTTTATCATTGATTTGATTGTATTGGGTGACCTTTGGTCTCAGTTACCAGGGCCCAGGATGGATTAAGGGGGGGTGTTGGGATATTCCTATACTTCATCCTAGTCCTAAAAACATTTCCATTATCTTTCATTTTAGTCATGCATGCATTTTTTCATGCAGTCATGAAATTGCATGCATGCATCCTAGTCATCAGCATGGTGTCCTCCAACACCTAGTCCTCAGTTTGCAAGCCCTGGGAGCTTCTTTATGATCATTTCTAGCCCTCTTAGTGCATGATGTGCCCTCTTTTAACCTACCACATGTGAAAGGCACCCTCCTTCACCTACCACTAGTGACACACTCAGTTAGTTGAGTAATTTGTGGATCTTTCCTTGATTTAAGGCTAGATTGACTCCTTAACTGACTGTAACACTATGATGGACCTCTAGAGAGCCTAGATTGACTATTTTGACTCCAGTTAGCTCCTCATGCACCCTCCATTAGTGCTCCATGTATCAGTTACACCTACTACACCCAGTTAGACTCAGTGTGACACATGGTTGATGGTTACTTTTGCTTTGATGACACTCTACTGATATAAATGATCAGTGCATGCAGGCTAATTCGAATTGCCACCTTGTCATTCGAATCCTCTCCACCATTGTATTATTTATTGTTCATATTATGATTAATGAATTAGTGTGTGATGTTATTATGCTCCAATCAAAGTTCTACTGTATCATAATTATGTTGATCTTTTACACTGCATTGTTCACTCTTCTTCTATTTTCCTGCTTAAACATTCTTGTGAGGTATACACCAGCTCTTAGATATGCTGTGAGGATTTTCACAAAGTGATGATAAAAACGAACAGGAATCAAGAATATGCTCAACTGTCTCTTCCGAGTTAAAACATAGAGGACATCGGGAAGGCCCATGAATCCCACGCTTCCTCAAATTCTTTCTAGTCAAAATCCTTTTCCACACAACCAACAAAAAATAGTGATTTTGGGCCATATATATTCATTCCCCATATTTTCCCCCATATTTTCTCCACTTCCTCCTCATCATGATGGCAAATCTCATATGATTCTAATACTGAATGTGCCTTTCTGGAAGGATCCCCACCTGAGCTTGTCAGAGACAGTATGTGTCCTGATGAAACGTTCCTACAATAGCAAATCAAAAGAGGATAGGTTCTCATCCGAGGTAGAATCATACCAAATCTCTGTGTGGAGCCAAGTCCCGTGTCCTTCCTAGGAATTGTGATCCCAATAATGACTGACCTTAGTTTTTTCAGCAGCTATTCCATGGTCCCGAATGGTTTTACACCTGGGGTCTTCCCTGAGCTTGGGAAGCTGGTTTCAAGAATCATCCCAGAAATTGGGTAACTCCCCATTGTGAATCTCCCAAAAGAAATGGTCATGAACAAGTTTTTTGCCTAAGAAAGCTTTTAACCAGATGTGAGATCCTTGCTTTTCCTTGTTATATCTGATTAAATGCCCCAAATCTCTATCCCTAGCATACTTGATACGCCACAGCCTTTCCCAAGGTTCAGTTCTGTGATTGCACCATCTCCACCATATTTGGGAACCATAAATTGCACTCAAAATCTCAGGGTGTCTCATGCCAAGACCACACTTTATCTTTGGTTTGCTGATATTATCCCAACCAACCAGCGCGAATTTGGCCTTAGCTTCCCTACAACCCCACAAGAAAGACCTCTGGATGCTTTGAATTTCCTTAAGAATAGACTTGTGAGCCGAAAGCATTGAGAACAAATAGACTGGCATAGCTTGGAGGATATATTTGACCAAGATCAACCAACTAGGGAGGTTAAGGTGACAAAGAGTCTAGCTAGCAAGTCTTCTTTTCATTCTGTCTAATAATTCCTGCCATGAGGTCATGCGAATCGTTCCTTCAGCCAACGGGACACCAAGGTATTTGGTGTGAAAGGTTCCATGATTGAAGCCAACAATTCTTATAATATTTCATTGGGTCAGGACCGGGGTGTTAAAGAAAAACACCTGAGATTTTCCAGGATTTACTTCTAACCCCGAGGCCTTCGCAAAGAGCACTAGACACTTTTTGAAAGCCCTGGCCTCTTCGACTGAAGGGTGCCCCATAAGCATGGTGTCATCCACAAACTGTTGGTGAGTTTTTTTTTCCATACCTTCATGGAGAAGGAGCCCATGAATACCGCCACCACCATCTTGAGACTGCAAAAGTTTACTAAGACCTTCTGCCATTAGGATAAAGAGAAAAGGAGAGAGGGGATCCCCTTTCCTGATACCCCAAGAATTCTGTAGGAGCCTAGTATGAGAACCATTAACGAGGATGGAAAAAAATGGGGAAGAGACCAGATTCATAATCCAGGCAATCTGCACCCTGTTGAACCCAAAAGCCTCCAGAATGCTTCGCATATATTGCCAGCTGATTTTGTCAAAGGCTTTGGCTATATCTAATTTAAAAAACATACCCGGTTTCTTGGTTACCTTGAGAGAGTGCATGGTTTCTTGAACCAAGATGATGCCATCAACAATTTGTCTGCCTTCCACAAAGCCTGATTGCTCTAGACTGATTAGGGTGGGGAGAAGGGGTTTGAGCCAGTTGGCAATAACTTTGGAAATAATTTTATAGATCACATTGCATAATCCAATCGTTCTGAACTTACCTGGGGTATCGACGCCTTCCTCCTTAGGAATGAGGGATAAGAAAGTAGCATTCACTAGTACAAAATGAGAGATAAGTGAGTAGGTGACTAAAAAATTTAGTCACTACTGTTTTTTCAAGGGATAAACGACTAAAATCGAGTAATTTTAAATAAGACTACAAAAAACGACTAATTTAGTCACGGGATAAAATATATGACTATATAACAAGTGACTAAATAAAAATGACTAACATAAATGACTAATTTAGTCACGGGAATATAAATATGACTAGCTAACAACGATTAATGTGAATTAGTCATTTTTAGTTGTGTCACATTGACAATGGAAAATTACAATTTTGATAATGAATTTGTACACTATTTTACTAAATTTTAACAATGTGGATGGATGGAAAAGTCATCAATGGGGAGACAAACCAAAAAGAAAAGAGGAAGAATATATATAACTGCTAAGTACAAAAAATAGAAACGAGGAGAAAGGTCTCCATCTATGAGCCAAAAACAAGGAAACTGCCTATGGAAAAAAGTAGACCATTGCACCACTCCTCAAAATGAATAAACCCCTCTAAGGCCACAAGACCACATCTTGATAAAGCGTCTGCATGTGAATTGAACTCCAAGTCTAAGTTTCGAAAAATTGATTTGAACTCTATAGCTTCCTGACACCACATATTGATTTTGAGGCTATTATATGAGATACATTTGCCTCAAGGTACATTTTTGCAATTTGATTGGGTATTGTTCTCTTCTGTACATTGTTTTTGAAAATTCTTCCATCTTAGGTGGTCATTTAATTATTTCTAGGCTCATATAATATGGCCAATTTGATGTCGATTTAATATGTTGTTAGGTTCATATATGCTAAATGTTTTTCTTGGAAAGAGTTGTTGCAATATGGGCATGAGTTATTTTATTATCTTTTGAAAGGATTACTTATATTTCCTTCTGAACAAAATGAAAAACAAAGATGTCAAAAAAAGTTTCTCTAACCTCAAAAACATTGAGAACCACCTAACAAAAGGATCCAATAATTTTAAGGATTACTTCAGTCACTCACTCACACACCCACACCCACACATACACACACCGCTTTTGTTTAAATCTTGGTTGGAAGGGATTCAAAGACCATTCTTCATTCAATAATGACCACTAGAGCACAAAACATAAAGTGAAATTGTACAAAGGTCTCCATGCTTAAGGCGTGGGCCTTTTGCAAAAAATGGTCATATTTGATGAACTTCATTATACAACACATTGGCAAATGAGGGAAGGAGACATGCAAGTAGCTAGCTCTAATTTGTGTTCTAATAGTGGAAGAATGCCACTAGGATTAGCATAAATAGTCAAAGGGAAATAAAAAAAATGCCCCCCCTCCAAATGAGGGACCAAAGAGTCAAAAAATGGGAGGCCAAAGAGTCCCACACCACTAAACACTGACCCATCATTCATCAATAATGTTTGTCACAATGTATCATGAAAGCGGGTAGAGTAATGCACCTCCATAACATAAGTAAGAGGCCAATCACACAAAGAAATGGGACTAATCCCACCACTAAAATCAATCCACATCAACAACACACATAAATATGCCAAGTTGTAACCCTCTAGAGATGTCCTTGATTCGGTTTTCTTCTCATCAGAAGCTCCTCCTTGCATAGCATAACCATCGTCTCACACCCCACAATATGTTGGTGAAATATTATAAGGGGTTCATGTAGGTGTTGTCAGGGTGAGACGGAGGTGGATCATGTCTCACCTCTCTCCCATCATTCTTTCTAGGAAAATGCCTCATCTACCATTGCTATTAGGTTAGCAATTTAATGGACATGCTTGTAAATTTGTTGCATAAAAATATAGGTCTCATGTCCCTATTTTCATTTATATCAAGAGACAAATACTCACATATTGCTGATTGCAGTTGGGAGAAAGGGTTAGTTATGTGGCTTAATCCCCTATATATACTTGTGGAAGGCAATGTGACTAAATTTCGATGCATGATGCATCAACATCCAAACCAAATTGCATTGTAAGGAGAAAACTAGTCAATGCTAATGATGACATTAAATACATCTCTCATATTGATTCAATAAAGTCAATTGTGGATGCTAATTTGGATGTAATTTTTGTTGTAATCAATGACATATATAGGTCCATATAAATTACCATTGGATGTAAGAGAATTTTTTTTTAACAAGCTTCTTCTTATCACTATTGAGGCCAGCATTCATTAATTTAGCATCACAAGGGATCAATTAACACAATTCAATTTGGTCACTTTTCAACAAAGCAATAACAAGTTGGGAGAATCTGTTCCACCAAAGTTTCCCAAGACTTGCACTTGGCCCGAATTGCCATTGCATATGCCAATGTTGATCATCATAATGTCAAGGGAAAATATGTCAATGACAATTGCATATATGTTAGTCACATAAAACGTTTAGATAAAAATGCAGTAACAAGTCTTAAACTAATAAATTGTAGAAAAGGGAAAAGGACAAAAGCAATCACAACCATGACAATGTGAACACAGTTACAATCATATTTTAAAAACTTAATTGTAAACCCATTATCTTTCCTAGTGAACACAACCAGAGTATTCTGACTATTATGCCAACACCTGCTATGATTACATAACCCACTTAATCATTATATTGGAGCTCAACAAGAACATCATGTCACTTACAAGAAGGGTAACAATCATTCCTCCCAACCACCCAAACTATATCAAAAATACAATATCTTTAAATCATAAGATTCTCTTTCCCTATTTACTATTATAACCTTTTTAATCTATTGAATCTCCCTTCTTTGACTCCTTTGACATGTATGGACCATAAAATAGTAATTATGGTCCAAATTTTCTCATAACAATATTTTGGAATTATGTGAATGTTCACATGATAATTGGTCACATGCAGACACCGTGTAGAGAGAAAAATCCCTCTTCTCATGTTCTCTATCGTGTTCGAGTGTTATTTCCATGTTCATTGGTGGAGAAGCATAGGAAAGAAACCACGTGAGTATTAGAAAATTTATGTGTAGCATCTGAGATTCTTCACCGCGAATAGCATTCACTGGAAGGTTTACTGGCACACTATTATTCGAAGGTCGGGGTTTTATGAAAAGAGAATGATGTTTTACAGTGACATGATAGAGGGCAAGGGTGGTGTTGTTTGTTAAATCGTCAGTTAAATTTAATCCCGGTGATTAAACTGCAATATCACATGGCATAATTCCAAGACACCATCAGGTCAGTCATCTTCTGCTTTATGGCTTCGGATTTTAAGTTATATGATGAACTGCAAAATTTTGATTTCTAGGTTTAATTTTTTCTTGGTTTGGAAATTATTTTTTCATCTAATACACTCATAATTTTATTACTACCACATGGAAGTGCAAAATTACATTTTTCAGGCTCGTTAAAGAACACCATGGAGTCCTCTCCAAGAAGACAAAAACCATATATAAAATATCTTTACCCTTTCCTCAAGCATAAACAGATATTCCAGAAATTATCAAAAGGTCACATACCTCAAGCCAACTTTAAAAAGATCATAATTTGGATTACATCGATCATAATCAATCTCATATAAATCAAAAACAAAAACAAATCCCATCGAGAGCATAGATTTATAGTCCAGGCCTCATCAATCAAACCACTTAGAAGTCGTAAAAGGGAGGGTGATAATATCCGGATACCACCCCGTCCATGATCTCTGAGAGGAACCAAGTGCCATGCTCCATCACCACTCCAGTTTTCGATTGAAGGTCAGCCTCTACATTCCTTTTATAGTATACATGTGTGAAGGTGACCCTTTCCAATGCAGCCTTGATCCGCTTGACCTCCCAGAGACAAATAGACAATGCTAAATCGTTTCAAACACTTATGTTATTGAGCCAGTCTAGTATCAACCTCGAATCTCTGAACACTTGAAGATCATTTCTCCCCTTCTCCAGAGCCAAACATAGAAATAACCTTAAAGATGATAGTTCCACAAAATTTTTTGCTCCCCTTCCCAAACAAGCTTTGAATTTGATGAAATGAGATTCTGAGAGAATTAAAATGCTCCCACCTCCACAATATGATGGAATTCCTTGGACTGCCCCATCGAAGAAACCCCAAGGAGTCAATTTATCAATTTGTTCTTCAACAATATTCCTCTACATTTTAGTGTCCTACTCTTGTGGGAAGTGTGACAGGATGTTCCAACTTTGAACATCAACACTCAATGGTGAGACCAACTTCTACTCGAATATTGCACGATTCCTGGACAGCCACAATCCTCATGCGATGATTGCTGGAAAATATCGAGTAGAAATGGTCCTCAGATCTTCACACCAAATCCTAAAACCTTCCTCCACATTTTCTCCCCGCCATCCATTCCTGATCCCTGACAACAATTCAATCTCCATCCAAACCCTTTTCGCATATGATCATTCCATAATGATATGACTATTTGTATCCTCCTCTCTACAGCATAACGCACATCTGCTCGGGCCTTTCCATGCCCTTTTTTGAAGGAGATCCCAAGTCAATGCACAATTGCTTAATAGATACTAGAGGAAAATCCTTGTTTTCTATGCGCACTTTAGAGTCCAAACCTTTTTCCACCACCATCAATTATCAGGTTGTGGTCCACCCTTGCACAGCCTTAAGTATCCCATATGGGGAGAGTAGGTGCCTGAAGGAGCAAATGGCCACACCAGCCGATCACCTTTTCCATTTAAATGAATTATTCTTCTTTTAAGAGAAGCAAGCAACAGATTCTTCCTTTCTTCATCTTCCCCTATAAACCCCATGGCCTCACTTCCAAATTTATAACATGTGTTTTTGCTTTTAGTTCTCTTTATATATATTTATTTGCAATAGTTTGAAGTGTATAAGATGGAATTTGAATCAATTTGTGTTAAAATAGGTACTAGTATTCATGAAAAAATGTTTCACATATAGTATATAAGTCTATTCAACATTGAAGTGGACCTCACAAAGGATCTTCTTACATGATAGCCTTACTCTTTCATCATCACCTGAACTCTTATTATGCATTATATTCTTCACATCCAAGAAGCATTCATATGAACTCAAATGGTCATCCATTGTATGACCAAATTCCAACAAGCAGCGTTAACATTACTATTCCAGAGGAATTATTAATAGAAAATAAAAGAGGAAGGAAATGCAATGATTCAGAAAAACCTGGGACAAAGGATTATGAAATTGGATAGTTGACAGAGAAATTTGCTTCAGAAATGGGTGTTAGAAATGATGAAAATTTGGGGAAGAGGATGCTAGATAATTATTTGAAGGATAATTCATAGGTGGATCTTTATGGATAAGCCATAAATAAAAACAGCAGGGCAGAGCTCACCCGTAACTTAAACAACTAAGTATGAAGGGAAACAAGTCTCTACTGCAAGTGCAAAAGGAGAGGATTGTAAGGAGTTAAAGAAGAAACATTTGACTCTAGGGTTGGTTGCAAAAGAAAACTTACCAGAGAAAAGAACTTTAGTGGTGCATACAAGTTGTATGCTATTTTTTTATTAGTGTTAAAAACTTAAATTCTATGTGCTTGATATTATATCAGAGTCGATATGTCATGACTCATGATAATGTACTATATAAAAGAAAAAAGAGAATAAAATACATATTTAAAATATTTATATTTTTTTGTATTTTCAATCCCGTATTTCCTCATTTCCAAAATTTTAGGAGGTCATGTTTCATTTGCGGACCTATTTTGGAAACTTATACACATTTCCATATTTCCATGCAACTTAAAGTGGAACAAGCAGAAGCTCAAATGTAACTTCGTTTTACTTTATTTTTACACTAGCTTACATTATCTACAGCGTGAATGGAATAAAACAATTTTTAGTAGTAAAACTAGATACGAACCTGCCAGCTTTAGGGGAGTACCCAATCCCATAATGAGGTCCAAATAAGTGAATCAAATAATGAGTGTGGAATATTCAGAAGAAATCCTGGAAGAGTGTACGCCCATGCTAGGTATAAGAACACTAAATGTTTTCTAATTTCCATCATAGGCTCCAGAAAACTAGATAAGATCATGATCATGAGTGACAAGAATAGAGAAGTAAGATAATTATGTCTATGCTCTAGATTAAATTGCATGTGTGTCTAGAAGAATGTTGGCGGATATTTCTACCCTATAGTCAGGAAACTAAACTATCAACTTGGTTGGGGTGACAGGTAAGTGCATTAGTGTTACTACAGAGGCGTTTACAAAAGAAATAGATTGTAGATTTAGGGAACATACCCTTTTAACCGGAGTCTGATCCTAGCCTTGACCCGATCCCGCGTACAGCTTCCAAATCTACTTCTCCTTCGGCAAACCTGTAACAACAGTACCTTCCTCAAACATTTTGGGCAACATATAAAGCATGAAATAAACAAAAACTATGTTTAATATTCAGCATTGACCAAAATAAATCCAACTCAAAAATGCCATTTCACAATACATTCAGATTGGAACAAGGAAACACTTCAACCTTTATTTGTCAAAATTAGAATGCAGTACAAATATACCTGATAATGAAGCAGGCTTCTGCAACTAGATTCTGGATTCTGGCTCTGCTCTGGTTTGAATGTCTTCTGTAACAACTTCTCCAATGTCCTAAAGTTTCTCCATTAACTCATCCTCTAGCTTTCTAGCAATCATTTGTATTCATAGTTTCTAACCTTGCTCCCTTGGCCTTCTTGGTATTTATAGGTTTAAAGAAGCAGTTTAGGTCGATGGAGGAGGTTGGGGAAGTTAAGGAACTACCATCAACTAATCCTCCTCGATGGATTAATATATTTTTTAATCATATTTTAAGATATACGCGACTATTACTCAGTGGAGTAGCGTATAGGGCGCTACCCTATTGTTTAATAACTAGCGCTCATTCAGTTTTAAATATCGAGCGCTACTTTTCAAATAAGGAGTAGCGTATATATTGATATGGGTGCTACTATTATACACTGGAGTAGCGTATGGGCGCTAGTCTACTTAAGTGGAGTAGCGCTCATACCTCAAAATGATATTTTGTATGTTTTCCAGTATTTTAAGGAAATAAGATGAGTTGTCATATGATCCAAGGTCAACATGCTCCTCCATCCAAGTTCTCCTTTTGTGTGATCAGCAGCTTAGGGTGATCACGGACGGAGAGGTGCAATTTTGACCTATAACAAAGAACATTGTTAGTGCAATAAATGAAACTACTACAAGTTTCCACAAAGGATTGAGGCATACCTGAGTTAGTTAGAATTAATACTTCTCTAACAATCACATAGATAATCAAAACAAGTTAAAATACATGTGCTTCCTTGAAGACATCTAGATGCCTCTAGATGCATCTTCCACTCCATCTACCAGATCTCAATAGTCTCAGTGAAATGGTAGCCAACCCCAACATCATGTTAACCAGTCTGTGAAGGAGTGAAGGGAACGTTTCCTTAGCTTATCACATAGTACTCCCAGGTTGCCATAATTATAAAGTTTCTACATTCACCTTAGACCCTAAAGTTTCAACATTCACCTTGGATTATAAAGTTCCTAGATTCAACTCCAACTCCATCAAGCTAATAAAATTAGAACATGAACTCATATATATATATATATATATATATATATATATATATATATATATATATATATATATATATATATATATATATATATATATATATATATATATATATATAAAGGGACAACCTCAATCCTCTCTCTTTTGTAAATAAAAAGAAACTCATTAAGCTAATAAAATTAGAAGATGACCTCATATCTATCTATATATATATATATATATATATATATATATATGGACAACCTCAATCCTCTCTCTTTTGTAAATCAAAAGAACCTCATTAGCCTCATTTTTAGGGATATTAACATCCATGCCATATGTTTTTCCAAATTAACCTAAATGTTATGAGTATCCTAAAAGGAAGATAGGATATCCAATTGTATTTGAATACCCTTCATTGAGAAAAAATATAGGATAATATCATATGAAAATAGAATAATGGCGATAAATACTCAAATGAGTAAACATCCATCTATGGTTCCCATTGTGTTTTTATAATTTTCTCTAGATAGCCAATGCAGATATGAAAAATTGTTGGGAGAGTGGTAGTCTTGTTTAACCCCTATGGTACTATGGACATCACCTGTCACACTATCTCTTGTTCATACCTTGCTAACAATAGTCTCATAAAGAGTCATCACAAGCAAAACTTCCAAGGGTGGTAGATCCAATTCCTTAAGCCTTTCAACTAGAAGATGTTAAAAGACTGTATCAAATGCTTAGGGAAGTCCAAAAAGCAAAAATATACTTTACCCTTGTTTTCATTGGCCTACTCAATGATAGATATCAAAATGAAGATATGATCATTGGTAAGATAATTTCTTGTGAATCTTACTTGTCCTTTGGCTCTTAACCACTTTGTCTCAACCCACTTGGATATGTGAATGTATAAGGTTGTGGAAAATATATTATCCAAGGAATGGCCAACCATGGTTGGTTTATTTATTGGGATGAATAATATGAGAGGAGGTGTGAGGTGGAAATCCATGGGATATATAGACTGCTTGGACTTCTGGACTATGTTCAAAAAATTGAGCTTTTAGATTCTCCACATTATGATATATGGTGGTTTGAGGTTTAAGGATGGAGCCAAGGATTAGGTAGTCAAGAGTGAATAGGTTTTTGGTTAACTCAAAGCTTGGTGGATTTAGAAAATCATAAAGGTCGGATGCATAGTCAAGCAAAGCAAAGATATAGGATTTTGGGAACAGTGATTTTATAGAGAAGGAAATCATCCAAATGAGTTCGGGAGTGAATTGGAGTTGATTAACTATAGTCTTGTACTTTTTTTCATGTGCTTCACGTCATTGGAGGTCGGTGCTCGCTATGTCCATAGAAAACTTCCCTGAAATCCATGAGGGAACATCGGGTGGACGAGAATTTTCAATACAATGGGGGATCAACAATAATAACATTGTATAGGCCCATTTAAGGGCTCAACATGTCACTTACAAGGAATTGAACCTGGGTGGGGAGGGTAACATTCATTCCTCCCAACCACCCATGCTACATCCATTGGACAACTATAGTGTAAGAGGTAGTTCCTCTTTTTCTTTTTAAAAATGCTTGCTGAAATTCTTGACAAGTTTTGGTAAAATATTCATAACTTTGAGCTTAGAAATCTAATTGAGATGAAACTAAAGGGGTTTTGAATAATGATTCTATATATTTTCTTCCAAAATTTCAATTTCAGATTTGCTTCAGAAATAAAGATTTATTGAATGCGAGGTGAGCTTCATTTGAGTATAAAATCCTCACTTATAAGCCTCATCTTTTAAGAGGATTTAAGGTTATAAAGAATAATTTAAGAGAAAAGGGTATAATTTCTTGAGATTGAATGCCCAAGATATCAAATTAATATTAGAAAACGTTGTCTCATTGGCTAGTCTTTGTAGATAAATGTATTGCTTAGTTTGAACAATGTTGATTGAGGAAAAAGTAGAAATCATTACTAATAGTCATGCATAGGTGGGAAATGAAATATTTCAACTAGATGAATATAAATACTTTGATATTCTATTTGGTGAATCTCATCTTCCCATTCAAGAATCCTCTACACTATTTGTTACTCGGAAACAAGAGTTGTATTCCTCTTCACCTAGGGTTCTTGATGGTAGAACTTTGCTTCATGTACTTGATGCCCTACGATGAGTGAATCTTGATTCCATTGATGATTTGAAGGCATGAATTTACCATGGACTTGCTATTTTTTAGGCATGAAAGGAAAAGGTTGCGATGGAAATGTCGAAAGGAAAAGACTGACAATGAGTCATGTTTTGACGTGTGGCAATAAATCAGAGGTTTGTATTGATAGTTGGGAATGGAAGTAGGAAGTGAAACATCGATCTTTATGCTCGATGGACCAATCGAAGCATGGTTTTGTTGGCACTTATATCACCAATTTTTGTATTTAATTAGGCTCGATAAAAAATTATGGTCACCATGAAAATAAGTCTTGCACATCTTTTCAGATCTAATGTCCATTAATTTTAAAATAATATGTTGAAAAGGTCTAGGGACATTACTACCTACTGACTCTTGTTTTAAATGGAACCATCATCCAATTAAAGTAACAAAATAAAATATTCCCCAATGGCTGAATGCTATCCAATGTGGCATAAATGTGAGCCACTCCAATGGTTAATGTTTCCAAACTAAATGGATAAGTGACCTTATTCCAATCCCTTAAAGGTCCCTTCTAAAGAAATGCAAACATTAAAGAAGGAAACAATAGACTCCCTCCTCCATGAGTACTTTATAATAAAAGGTTATTCATAATTTTTACAAAGCGCCAACGCTAACCTCATGGGAAGTGTTGTAGTTTCCATACTGTAAAAGGATTTCTGAGATAAAGCTACAACAAAGATTTAAAGGTAAGTTCTGAGATTTCCAAACTTGTGATGGATTGAGGATGGATTAGGCACTAAAACCAACAGCAAACCTCCCTTCATGTATTGAGTTTGTTTATTTCGAGATATGTTCTACGGATGAGATAGAAGCACTTTTCCTCAAAAGTGACAACTGGGCCATCACCTTGACCGCGACCACCTCATGCTTCTTTATCCATGGATGGGTCCCTTCATACTGAACAATATGATGATTTACAGGTTGGTAGTTTGATACATGAAAATGACCACATAACTTAAAGGTTCGAGCAACTCTTTCATGGCTAGCGTCCTCCTCCTGTAGGTTGGGTGCACCATGATAGTGGTTCCTACAAGTTTGGAGCCTCTAGAATTTAATAAAATAAGGTAACATCCAAACCCTCTTGACATTCACATCCTTTCTTCCAGCTCAATTGTTATGGTATCACCCTAGAGCCCAGAGAGAATACAACTTGTTTCCTTGTGTTACATGGTCTGCAATGCACTATTTCATTATCTAACAAAAACAAGTCTCACCTATGTTATCATAAATGTGAAATAGACCCATAATCATTCTAAAATTGAGGTGCACTGGAGGTTGAGAAAATATTAGTTCTGCAATTTTCTCTAAATTTGCAAACAAGTTTTTTATGTATTCCTTGTGATAGATGAGGCCACTACAAGGTAATAACGAGTTCTATTTTTGTTACTATGTCAATTTTTTGCTGAGTCCTCAGTTGACTTGTACAATATACCTTTCTCTTTATCCGATGTGGTTTCGGTTGTGGACCTCTTTCCCAAAATAGCATCCTTATGTGGTGTAGGAATGACTGGGGATATTGCTGCTAAACTTGGGTCTAAGGCCACCTTGTTAAAACCCAAATTGACCCCCAGGTTGTAAGAAGGGTAATTCGGGGTAACCACTAACCAATCTTTGGACTGATTTTACTGACCCAACACAGTCTGAGAGGGCTCTCTCAATAAACTAATGAAAAACTAGAAATAATCAAGCGCGTCAACCATGAAAAAGGAACACTAGCATTCATTCTCAAGATGTTCTATTAAAACATACACAGAAGGTCATATTTCTATAGGACAAGTTTTACCCCTGTAAACCATTGGTGGAGAACAACAGGGATCTATATTGGGAAATGGAGTCAATTCAAGTATAACATAAACATTATTATCAAATGCTTAGCAAATACATTCATACAGAGGCAAGGTAGCAACCAGCTAGAGGTCGAAGTGATTTAATTGGTGAAATAGAAGAAACATGAACAATCCATTGATATAAGGCATACACAGATGAATCCTATACCAACTTTAGCAGAAATATTTTCTGAAATACTTGGTAAGAAATGAACAAGGCATAATTTCTATGAATCTCATTCAGATACTACACTGTACCAAGTACGAAGGAATGTTAACAATATGGATTAACAAAGGCAAGAAACAAATATCACATAGGAAAGGAAAACAGACTACCAGACCGATTACAAAGGAATCTCTGAAAAATGCATGTAAGCTTCTGACACTTTTATTCAAGAAATATCTCAAAATAACAATAGTAGACAAAATATGCATAGTTCCAAAAGTTCTCCCCCCTTTTCCATTTGAAAATACAGGGAACTTATAGTGGCCTGGAGTCTCATACTCGACCCATGTGAAATAGAAATTAGTTACAACATAGGGACACCTCATCATAGTTAAGATGTCACTATCATAAAACAAAAAATATAACAAGATAATCCTAACTGCTTTCTTGCATTTGTTGGTATGTCGTTAAATAATAAAAGTTATTTAAAGTATTTGTCTAATGGCGAAACTTCATTACATAATGGGAAACCCACTGCCACGTCCTAGAAAATCAAAATCCTAAATATATTACAAACGTTTATACCAAAATGGAATGATATTCAAAAAATGCAAAGATTTGAGATCTAAGGGGTAGCAGCTGCTAGTGGAGCGTGATAGGTATATTTCATCTTTCTATATTTCTCTACAAGTATGCAAAGTTCAGGTGCTGGGATGTTGTAACTTGTCATTTCTTTCTCCAGGACCCTTATGTTAAGCTAATCAACATAAGACATGGGCGGAATCCCTTCACCAATAGAGATCAATCTATACAACATCTCGAACTCTTCGTCCATCTTGTCCATCAGGATTTTCCATGAAAGTGGCTGGCCCACCTGTTTGAACTTGGACTAATCCATCCATCTGCTAATCACCAACTTTTTATGCTCACTTTGGGGAATAAATTTCTGCTTTTCATCCCAAAATGCAGGAAATAATTTTTCTACTAGTCCTCCAAATTGTCCTTTGAACTCTGTTAACTGTTCATTCATTTCATTTGCTTTGGCCTCTACAGCTTCGACTAACGCATACTTCCCCAGGATTCGTTTTGTTGCTCCAATGGTTGTGACCCTGTATTTGATGCTCAAATCTATGACATCCTTATCTCTCAAACTGTTTAAAAATTTTATAGCATTATATGCCGTCTACTTTGGCCTTTTGTGTAGCTTTTCCTTCATGACAGCGCATCTCTTAAAGACATCAGTGACTATCTTCTCCTTTGTCATCATGAGATCTAGATAAGGTCTGAACCTCTCAGCTTCCTGGATAATTAAATCCCAAATCAAATGCTTGCACCCCTGCATAGCTTCTCTCCCTGTAACCTGCTGAGAAAACCTGTTATTAATCACTACCAAATCCTTATATTTTACCTGTAGGGCATTTATCCCTCTTTCCCTTTCATCATTTTCTTCCTTCAATTTTTTATCCTCCTCCTTTAGTTCCTGTATTTCAACCTCCTGCAGGTTGATCTGGGACATGGCCTATATAATGTGGTCAGTACCATCCTACTCCTTATTCGGGCCTTCGCTCGCCTGCTGTGAACATATATTTGACAAATTGCTCTTCAATTCTTCAATTCGACTCTTCAAACTCATTTTCTCTTTCTCCCAGTACCCCTCTTTCTCTGCAAACCTTAGCAATTCACCTTTATTATTGCTAATATCCCTACTTAAATCTTCTTTCTCTTGTATTAAATTTGTCTCTTTGGGAGCTTGTATCAACTGGGTGTTGGGAATTTTCATTCTCTTCTGCAGGGTCTGGATCAAATTATCTTTTTCTATCAACAGCTTCTTGCTTACTTTGCCTCTGCCATCTTGCTCAATTAAATCAAACTGCAGCTTTTGACATGTTGCGGAAGTGCTTTATTTTTTGAGCTTTCATGTTTTAACTGGGCATCCATTTTATTTACTGTGACTTCCAAATTAGAGATCTTCAAGGTTGCTTCCACTAAGTCATCATATAGACCTTCCCCAACTTGCCTGTGATATTGAATCCTGTCTACAAAGGGTATCTTTTTCCAGTTTATTCTTTCTTTTGTCATTTTTTCCCTATCGGATATCGTTAGATTGAGAGTGTGTGTCTTGATATCCCTGCTTGTCATCAAATACGTCTTTGTTTTTGACAAACTCCTTACCATGGGCATTAGTTCAAAAACTTTTTGCGCGGATGCTTTCTTATTTTTCCCATGATACTTAAACATATCTTCTTGGGATGGAAATTTATTGTCCTCACTCCCTCCCGCTGCATCTTGGAATTTATATTATTGGAGTTGGATAACTGGGGTTGATAACCCATCTTTCTGCTCCTCTATACTATCTATCAGGAAAACTGATTCTTCTGGTGTTTCAACTCTTAGATGTAGTTCATGTAATTGAAAACATTATCTTCTAAATTCCCTGTAAAGACTATCTGGGAGAAACTTAACTCATCTGCGCTGCTATGCAAAACCATCTTAGTCAAATATTCTTGAAACTGAAAAAATCTGGTATTTTCAAAACAACTCAACTATGCATGGATTTTTTTGCCAAAAATTCCTCAAACTTGAGGGATGGTATTGACTCACTTCCCACGTTTGGGGAATTGGCACTAATCCTGAACAACAGGCTCAGTTGTACTTCAGTTATCCACAAGTCCTAGTCTAAACCTAAAAATTGTGCTAACAAAGAAAAAACCAACTAGGTGCAGTCATTAAAAAGGTTGACATCCAGCGGGTAAGGGGTATCTGTAATCTCTACATCAGGATTTAAGCAAGTGTCAAGGAAAGCTTTGCGGATTTCAGGGTAAATCTGCCTATACAAAGTAACGACCATTTCTTCAAAGAAACTTTCGGGGATTAGGACTAGTGCCTCAGGCACGACAAGGGTACTTCGAATGACGGCAGCGTCAATACTACAGATGATTTTAGACCTCTTGGTGTTCATCATCACTCGTTGGGGTTCTGAGTAATTCAATGAACACCATGACATGAACTCCGGGAAGTGCATTATCTGTTCCAGGAAAAATAAGATGAAAAAGGACTGATGGACCCTATGGACATCTATCCCTTGTCCAAGCAGAGCTTTCAGCCTTATTTTAACCTCTCGTATATGGAGCCGAAGTTTTGGGTCAAACACATCACAGTCTCTGTCCTCTAGGGTTACTCTGACCTTATAACTAGTAGAGACCTGTTCGTCTGCCATTCTATGACTATAAAACATGTTGCACGTTGTAAACAAAGGGGTTTGGGACCCTACCTGTCACGGAAAGCTTGAGAGAAACCTTTCCCCTGTCATTCTTTTCGGCTTTTGCACTTCCAGAAGCTTCCAACTCTGATAGGTCCAAGAAAGAAATGCCTATTTTACACATGCTGCATTATATATATAAAACTTTCCCGAATAAATTTCGCTCACCTTCGCCAGCTGTCCTTCTTTCCCATCCGTCGATCTGCTGGGCATTGTCCCTAGTCCATTGATTTGATCCCTTATTTAACTTTTCTAATTTGACATCTTTTCATCTCTACCATAGGATCTTCTATTAGCTTTAAATCTCATCCATCGATCGTATTTAACATCTTATACGGATACGGTGGTCTTACGACCCGACCTTTGGTTTTGGGTTACCACTTAATTTTCCTCGCAAGGTGCTCAGGTGGTGACACCTGGCAAGTGGTATGCATTCTCGCAACCACCTTCTCTGCTTATCTGGGGTGCTCTTTCACCTTACGACGATTGCCGAGGAGCGTTGATCTTGTCCTTTAATGCATCTATGGCGGGGAGTTATCCACGTATCTAGTTTTCAGCACTCTTACCAGTGGAGCCCACTATGTTATCAACCTTGTATCTCTTATATTAGCCAGCCGTAGATCTGATCCCTTTTGTCACGAGCCATTGATCTGCCTTGACCCCAACTATGATGGTATCGCAAGCCTTCTGGTGGTTTTCACTTACCACCGAAACGTCCATGCGAGGGCTCTTCTAGCTACCACCTATCCGGATGATTTATCTCTCACGACCACCCTCCTGTGCTTTCTTCCATGCAACTTCACAATGCAAGTGCGATCAGGGACCCTGGATCTCTTTCGCGCGCCCAATCAATGGTGGGGACTTGTCCGAGCTTTATCCTTCACTTTATTTTCTTTTGAACTATAGATTATTGGTCTTTTTACCCATTTTGATTATTTGGGCCACCTCCTTATGCTTAAAGTGCCTAAACCCTTCATTTTTCTCATTATTTTCTTTCCAACTAAGATGTTTCTTGGCCTTAGCAACCTAGACATGACTAGGGAAGGGGTTTTAACCATCTCTTCAAGGAATTCATTAGTGGAGTCAATCCTTCCCTTAGGCTTTGTGCAAAAAATTTATAGGCATCAACAACTGGCTCTAACCGGGGATGCTATCCTCCCTGTGAGGTAGCAAAGAACTTCGTAGACTAAGTGCCTAGTCCATTGGGCAGTTCAAACTTCGAAGTCAACCACTTCTTCTGATTTCTTAGAACTGCAACTGTATCTCCACATATCTAGGCTGCCCACACATGAAAAGAAAAAGGAACCATGGCTAGCCTTCTAGACCTTATCTTCTTTTCTTTAGGGTTTCAATTCTTTCAGGTTTTCCGTCAGATATTTTAAAACAACTGTAAAACAAATGAAAAATATATACATAGGATATGGTACATGAAATACCTACGTCCCTTAGGACAGGCAATGTTTTAAGAATCTCCCGTTGACTAGACCTCCCGACCAGGTAGATCTGTCTTGATGTTCCAAGACAAAAGAATTTATTCCTCGGATTGCTGCAATAATATATGGACCCATCCACATATGGTCAAACTTTCCATGTTTTTCTTCTTTAGCGGAATTCCACTTTAGAACTAGGTCATTAACCTAAAAATAATCTTCCTTGGCTTTCTTGTCGAAGGCTTCCTTCATTTTTTCTTGATGGCTTTCTACTTTGTCATATGCCTTACTCCTTAGCTCATTCAGATCGACTATCTAATTTACTCTTCTTTGCATGTGATTTGGTTCTTCTTCTATTCCATGTAATAACCTCATGACATGCAAACCTAGGGATGCTGGAAAAATCACTTCGGCTCCATACACCAACTAAAATGGTGACATTCCAATGGCTCTTTTCATGCTGATTCTGTCAGCCCACAGAGCATACTTTAACTTTGTATGCCAAGATCTCTTATTATCCTCTAACATATTTTTTATGATTCTTACCAGGCTCTTATTTGAAGACTTTGCTAGTCCGTTTCCTTAAGGGTAATAGGCCGTGGAATGATTTAAGCTGATATGGTACTTATGGCAGAAATTAATCATCTTTCTGGAATAGAAAGCTGGAGCATTATCAGTCACAATCCTTTTAGGGCATCCGAATCTGGACAAGATGTTATCTTCTAGAAAATCCATGATTACTCCTTCAGTCACTCTTCTAGTAGGTATGGCTTCTATCCATTTGGTAAAATAATCAGTAGCCGTTAGGATCCATCTGTGCTATCCAAAGGAGTTTGGGTTTATTTCCCCAATGAAATCTAAATCCCAATGTTGAAAAGGTGCTTCCACTATGATTTGATGTAGAGGGAGGGAAAAAACCTTTCTTTTTTCGTCAAAAATCTGACATTGGTGACAAACTACAGTTTCTTTGTAAACATCGGTAAACATCGTGGGCCAGTAAAACCCTGCCCTTAGGATTTTGTTTATTGTCACCTTCTAGGAATGGTGTCCCCCGTAGTCTCCTTTGTGGAATTATTCTTTTATGTGTTTAGCCTCCTCTTCAATCAAACAGTTTAGCAGCACCCCTCCAGGGTCTTTCCAATACAGGTATTGGTTCATGATACAGTACTTGGCAGCTTTTAGTTTTACAGACTTGGCCCTGCTTTTACTTAACCCTACAGGTGCTTGTAAATTCTGCAGTACAAAAACAATGTCAGTATGCCAAGGGGACTCAGAGAATTCAGGTTTCACCTATGTGTTTGTATTCAGTTGGTTAGGATGGTCTTCCAAAAAATTTAGCTGCAAAGACTCAAAATTTTCTTCAGTCATTAATTTTGCTAACCCCCGACCTTTCACCAGTTTTGTAGGTTTTATCTCTAAATCATATTCCAGTAATACTACAATCCATTTGGCCCTTCTTCCTTCAGGATCAAACTGGGTCAAAATGCTTTTCACAACACTATTTGGGACATAATCAATGCTGTGTGAGTGTATAATATAGACACTGGAATCTTTCAAAGATTTTATGAGAGCATAAGCATGTTTCTCCATGATATCATATTTCAGTTCGCCTTCTCTCAGCACTCTGCTGAAAAAAGCAATAGGTTGCTCAGCATTTTGGTCTTTTTTTTGCAATAGCACTCCAACTATTGTATGTTTAGAAGCATATGAAAAAATTAGGAAATCCTTAGTAAAGTTTGGGCTAGACAACACTGGAGCTTCAGTGATGGCTGTCTTGATTCCTTTAAAAGAATCTCTGGTTTCTTCGATCCACTTTATTTGATTCTCTTTTCTTAACATATTTGTAATACTTCTCATTATTTCAGCAAAACTTGGGATGAATCTCCTTAAAAAACCCACTTGTCCAACGAAAGATTGTATTTCCTTTTTGCTTCTCAGCTCTCCTACTTTCTGAATAGCACTGACCCTCTTAGGATCAATTTTTATCCCATCTTTGGTGATGATATGCCCTAAAAGCTTAACCTCATCCAGAGCGAAAAAGGATTTCTTGGGATTCAAGGAAATGACATGTTTCCTACATTTTATGAAAACTCTCTCTAGATACTTGAGATGTTCTTCATCTGATTTTGAAAAAACTGTTATATCGTCCATATATACCACCACAAATTTATCCTTTTCTTCAGCAAACAAAATATCCATAGCTCTTTGGAAAGTGGCCCCAGTGTTCATCATACCAAATGGCATCTTAGCGTACATGAAAGTTCCCCAAGGAGTTGTAAAAACAGTTTTCTCCTGGTCTTCTGGGCGCACTTTAATCTAATTATACCCTGAGAAACCATCCATAGTGGAAATTCTTTCGGCCCCTACCACTTGTTGTAAGATATGCTCCATTTTAGGTAGAGGGTAATTGTCTTTCATTGATGCTCTATTCATGTTCCTGAAATCAATACAGATTCTGATTTCTCCACTTTTCTTTCTGAATGGGACCAGATTTGCTATCCATTGTGAGAACCTTAAAGTAACAATTATCTTTGCATTGAAAAGTTTTTTGACTTCTTTCTCTATGATATATGTTAACTTAGGATAGATTCTCCTTAATTTTTGCTTAAAAGGTTTCTCACCTGGCTTGAGTGGAATGGTATGCTGTATGATTGAGGTATCATACTCCTTTAAGTCTTCATAGGTCTAGGTGAAAGCATCAGTGTGTCTTTTCATCAATTCTACATAGCGTCCTTTCTTGTCAGCATGTAACCTTTTAGACAATTTTACCATCCGAGGGTCTTTCTCTGTACCCAAGTTTTGATCTTCTACTGATTCTTGGGCAAGTTCGAATTTTGGATTTTTAGCTGCATCATCTTGATCAAATACCTTTTCTAGGGGTATCATACCTTTAGGGATGTAATTATTCTTCAATTGGATAATATCCTTACAACCCATCCTATTTTTCCACCCTTGGTTTTCAACTTCTTCTTCAGCATTCTCTCCCTCTACAAGGTTTTCCAGGTTTTCATTTTTCGTATCAATATGCACATTTGCAAACTCATCAGAAAGTTCTAAAAATATCCTGAGCTGTAGGTCATCCTCAAATACCTACCAATACTTAGAGTTATTAGGAATAGGAGGCCTATTGATTATTTCAACCTCATATTTGGTTTGGGAGAAGATTGGGGTCTTAAAACCCCTAGCAGTAGTTGCCAAGGAATCGGCTACCTCATTTTCATGCCTGCCGATTACTCTAATCTTATGTTCTGTGAAAAAATTCCCAAAGAAATCCCAAGCTTTATTTCTATATGCCCTCATTCTTGGGTGTTTGGCTTGGTAACTATCATTTATCTGGTTCACTACCAGCTCAGAGTCTCCAAACACCTCTATCTTCTTAGCTCCCAAATTTTTTAGAGCCCTTAATCCCAACAGCAATGCTTCGTACTCGAAAACATTATTAGTACATTCAAACATTAGCTTATATGAAAGTGCCCTAGATTCCTTGTTGGGAGGAATGATCCAAACCCCTGCTCCAGCACCATTTTTGCTTACTAAGCCATGAAAATACATTTTCCACCAGCCTTCTTCATTTTTTTCTCATTCAGAAGCTTCATACCTGGCTACAAATTCCTTATCTTCATCAACTTCCCTATATGGGGGACGGTTAGGATCACAACAAGGCCCATCAATAAAAAAAATGGAATAACCCATGTCTGTATCAACTGCATATATAGGGTGATTTTCGGGCTTACTTTTGCTGCTGACAACATAATCCATCCTGTTTTCCCTACATAATCTCCTATTTGCTCAAAAAACAGGAATTGTGGCATAAGATAAATCCATTTGCATAGTTCCTTTCAACTTTGAAACCCAGGATCTTGACAAAAGCATCCCAAATTTTGCAGGCACATCAGCCACTACCACATCCATCATAACACTTTTAGCAGGGAGTTGGGTTAAAGTCACTACCATATTCTTAATCAGCCCCAAACATGGCACTTTTCTTGAATCAAAGGATAAAAGGTCTTGGTATGCCCTAGTCACCTCTAATCCTAGCTCTCTCAACACAGATTTTGGCATCAGGTTATGAGATGCCCCAGATTCTATTAAGGCATTGTGCAAGATTTGATCATGGACATTCAGGCTTAAATAGAAAGGAGGGACTTCTTTATCGCTCGGTTCTTCCAACTTAGATCCAAAGATTATGGTAGGAGAATCATCAGAAAGCTCTAGGATATTATGCTGGTTTTCATTTTTCCCTTTAACCATCTTTGTTATCTCTTCCCTGTACTCATTATTTTTCAGTAGCTCATTAAGAGGGATGGAGATCTTTAACTTTGATAGTTTAGTTCTGAGACTAAAAGTGGGGGCAGGTTTGACTATCTCTGTGACTTCTGGTGGTTTAACCTCCTTTGAAGGTTGACCATCTTCTTCTTTATTTTCAGGTCTTTTATTTGCAACAGCTCCTTGCTGTTTCTCTTTCAGCTCTTTTGTAGCCTGTTTGGTGACTGGAGGTTGGTTTAAAGGAAGCTTTCCTTTATTCATGGTAACTTCTCTATTTCTCAATTTTAGCTTTCTTTGAAGATCATCCATAGCATTTTGATAACCCATTAGGTATTGCTCAGATTCTAACTCAAGTTTGTTGCTAGTACTTCCTTTGTTAAAGAAGTCATGTTCCCTTTTAGTCAAGTATATTTCATGGTCTAGGGAGTCAACAAAATGAATATGGGCCTCAACGGGCTCTTCAGGTACTTCATTATCTACCTTGTTTTCAGCAAAAGGAGGACGCATTGGCTATTCTTCAGGATTTCTTTGATTTCTTGCAGGAGGTGGTGGTCTTCTAAAGTTTGGGTTTCGGATCTGGTTTTCAGGATTTTCTTGGGCAGGAGGCTTGGTATCTATGGTTAATTTATCCATCAACTTTTCCATGGCTTTCATCATGGTATCAAATTTTGCATCATTGGAAGCAGATGAGGTAGAAGCTTGGGTCTCTTTCTTCTTTCTTTCATCCTCTGTTTTACCCTTTATTTTTCCCGAGGCCATAATGTTTGCCTCTACCTCTAGGGCATCTTTTAGCAAAACAGGCAGGGAGGAAGACTTTCTTTCTCTTAATGTACATGAGAAATCTCCATCAAAGGCTTCTGCAAAGTGGAGTTTCACAGCACTTGCTGAGGGCTTTAAGTCATCTAGAATAGAATTGTATGCCCTCATAAATCTAGCAGAAAATTCATGCACAGACTTGAAACCTCCTTTCTTGATTTGATTGTACTGGGACAAGACTAGGGCAGGACTTCCTATCATTTCCCGTCTTTCTAAGAACAATGTCTTAAATTCCGCAAAAGCATTTATAGAAGCATTTGGTAGCAGCCTGTATCATTTTTTAGGTTCTCCAAACAAACTTTGGGCAAATAACCTCATTTTGGCATCATCATAATCTACTTCCTCCAAATCAATAAAATCTTCAAACCTATCTACATGCTGTCTGGCAGAAAAATTTCCCTCTCCATCATAGGAGATGATCCTTTGTGCATAATTTTGAGGTAGATCATGTAAAACAGCTGGTAAGGCCAAAGGTGCAAATCTGGCAGCCATGGTTACAGGCGGATTTTGTGAAAGGGGTGGTATATTTTGAGAACAAGGTTTAGCTTTTTTAGCTTTGATAGTATCTAGTAAATCATGCCAGATAGGATCTAACAAGTATGATTCAAGATTATTATGGACTCCTTCACCTAGGGTTAGATAGGATTCATATCTTGATCTTGGTAAAGGTTCCCCAATGTCAATCTCTATATTTAATTCTTAAAAAATGGGGAATTCTACTTCGGACACAATTCTTTCACTGTTTGAAGTACTAACTTTATATTTTTCATATTTTCGCCTAAGCAAACTTTCCAAATTATCAACAATTGGCAGAGTTTCAGGAATAGGGTTACCTCTGGTATGGATCTTTCTTGAGGCCAGGATGCCTTGTCGAGATCTCCTTGAGAACTAGGATTTAGCTTTGGAGGTATTCCCCAGTGGAGTGCTTTCTTGAATATGAATCTTTATGAGTGGAGTCGCCAGGGCAAAAATTGTACAACCTTCAAAAATATGGAAATATCTGTTTGCCCCCAGGGATCTCTCTTTTCTTTGAGTCTTCAAAATTCTTTGTCGTTCTTGCAAGTAAAATAAGAAACTTGCGCTCCCCGGCAATGGCACCAATTTGTTAACACCCAAATTGACCCCCAGGTTGTAAGAATGGTAATTCAGGGTAACCACTAACCAATCTTTGGACTGATTTTATTGACCCAACACAGTATGAGAGGGCTCTCTCAATAAACTAATGAAAAACTGGAAATAATCAAGGGCGTCAACCATGAAAAAGGAACACCAGCATTCATTCTCAAGATGTTCTATTAAAACATACACAGAAGGTCAGATTTCTGTAGGACAAGTTTTACTCCTGTAAACCATTGGTGGAGAACAACAGGGATCTATATTGGGCAATGGAGTCAATTCAAGTATAACATAAACATTATTATCAAATGCTTAGGAGATACATTCATATAGAGGCAAGGTAGAAACCAGCTAGTAGTCGAAGTGATTTAATTGGTGAAACAGAAGAAAGATGAACAATCCATTGATATATGGCATACACAGATGAATCCTATACCAACTTTAGCAAAAATACATTGTGAAATACTTGGTAAGAAATAAACAAGGCATAATTTCTATGAATCTCATTCAGATCCTAACTGAACCAAGTACGAAGGAATGTTAACAATATGGATTAACAAAGGAAAGAAACACATATCACATTGGAAAGGAAAACACACTACCAGATCGATTACACAGGAATCTCTGAAAAATGCATGTAAGCTTCTGACACTTTTATTCAAGAAATATCTCAAAATAACAACAGTAGACAAAATATGCAAAGTTCCAAAAGTTCTCCCCCCTTTTCCATTTGAAAATACATGGAACTGATAGTGGCCTAGAGTCTCATACTCGACCCATGGGAAACAGAAATTCGTTACAACATAGGGACACCTCATCATAGTTCAGATGTCACTATCATAAAACAAAAAATATAACAAGATAAGCCTAACTACTTTCTTGCATTTCCCGGTATGTCGTTAAACAATAAAAGATATTTAAAGTATTTTTCTAATGGTGAAACTTCATTACATAACGGGAAACCCACTGCCATGTCCTGGAAAATCAAAATCCTAAATATATTACAAACTTTTATACCAAAATGGAATGATATTCAGAAAATGAAAAGATTTGAGATCTAAGGGATAGCAGCTGCTAGTGGAGCATGATAGGTATATTTCATCTTTCTGTATTTCTCTATAGGTATCCAAAGTTCAAGTGCTGTGATGTTGTAACTTGTCATTTCCTTCTCCAGGACCCTTATGTTAAGCTGATCAACAGAAGACATGGGCGGAAGCCCTTCACCAATAGAGATCAATCTGTACAACATCTCGAACTCTTCGTCCATCTTGTCCATCAGGATTTTACCTGAAAGTGGTTGGCCCACTTGTTTGAACTTGGAATGATCCATCCATCTGCTAATCATCAATTTTTTATGCTCACTTTGGGGAATCAATTTCTTCTTTTCATCCCAAAATGTAGGAAATCCTTTTTCTACTAGTCCTCCAAACTATCCTTTCAACTCTGTTAACTGTTCATTCATTTCATTTGCTTTGGCCTCTATAGCTTCGACTAAAGCATACTTTCCTAGGATTCATTTTTGCTGCTGCAATGGTTGTGACCCTGTCTTTGATGCTAAAATCTATGACATCCTTATCTGTCAAACTGTTTCAAAAGTTTATAGCATTATATGCAGTATCCTTTGGCCTCTTGTGCAGCTTTTCCTTCATGACAGTGCAGCTCTTAAAGACATCAATGACTATCTTCTCCTTTGTCATCATGAGATCTAGATAAGGTCTGAACCTCTCAGCTTCCTGGATAATTAAATCCCAAATCAAATGCTTGCACCCCTGCATAGCTTCTCTCCCTATAACCTGCTGAGAAAACCTATTATTAATCACTACCAATTCCTTATATTTTACCTATAGGGCATTCATCCCGCTTTCCCTTTCGTCATTTTCTTTCTTCAATTTTTTATTCTCCTCCTTTAGTTCTCGTATTTAACCCTCTTGCAAGTTGATCTAGGACATGGCCTACACAATGTGGTTAGTACAATCTTGCTCCTTATTTATGCCTTCGCTCGCATGTTGTGAACATATATTTGACAAAATGCTCTTCAATTCTTCAATTCGACTCTTCAAACTCATTTTCTCTTTCTCCCAGCACCCCTCTTTCTCTGCAAACCTTAGCAATTCACCTTTATTATTGCTGATCTCCCTACTTAAATCTTCTTTCTCTTGTATTAACTTTGTCTCTTCGGGATCTTGTATCAATGGGGTGTTGGGAATTTTCATTCTCTTCTGCAGGGTCTGGATCAAATTATCTTTTTCTATCAACAGCTTCTTGCTTACTTTACCTCTGCCATCTTGCTCAATTAAATCAAACTGCAGCTTTTTGTCATGCCAATGAAGTGCTTTATTTTCTGACCTTTCATGTTTTAACTGGGCATCCATTTTATTTACCATGACTTCCAAATTAGAGATCTTCAAGGCTGCTTCCACTAATTCATCATATAGACCTTCCCCAACTTGCCTGCGAAATTGAATCCTGTCTGGAAAGGGTATCTTTTTCAAGTTTATTCTTGCTTCTGTCATTTTTTCCCTATCGGATATCGTTAGATTGAGAGTGTGTGTCTTGATATCCCTGTTCGTCATCAAATACATCTCTGTTTTTGACAAAATCCTTACCATGGGCATTAGTTCGAAAATTTTCTGCGCGGATGCTTGCTTATTTTTCCCATGATACTTAAACATATCTTCTTGGGTTGGAAATTTACTGTCCTCACTCCCTCCCGCTGCATCTTGGAATTTATATTCTTGGAGTTCGATAACTAGGGTTGATAACCCCTCTTTATGCTCCTCTATACTATCTATCAAGATGATTGATTCTTCTGGTGTTTCAACTCTTAGATGTAGTTCATGTAATTGAAAACAATATCTTGTAAATTCCTTGTAAAGACTATCTGGGAGAAACTTAACTCGTCTGCGTTGCTATGCAAAACCATGTTAGTCAAATATGCCCAAAACCAAAAAAATCTATTATTTTCAAAACAACTCAACTATGCATGGATTTTTTCTGCCAAAAATTCCTCAAACTTGAGGGATGGTACTGACTCACTTCCCGCCTCTGGGGAACTAACACTAATCCTGAACAACAGGCTCAGTTGTACTTAAGTTATCCATAAGTTTGAGTCTAAACCTAAAAATTGTGCTAACAAAGAAAAAACCAACTGGGTACGGTCATTAAAAAGGTTGACGTCCAGTGGGTAAGTGGTATATGTAATCTCTACATCAGGCTTTAAACAAGTTTGAAGGAAAGCTTTACGAATTTTAGGGAAAATCGGCCTATACAGAGTAACGACCGTTTCTTCAGAGAAACTTTCGAGAATTAGGGCTGGTGGCTTGGGCACGGCAAGGGTACTTCGGACGATGGTAGCGTCAATACTACAGACAATTTTAGACCTCTTGGCATTCATTATCACTCGTTGGGGTTTTGAGTAATTCAATTAACACCATGACACGAACTTCGGGAGGGGCATTATCTATTCCAGGAAAAAGAAGATGAAAAAGGACTGATGGACCCTATGGACATCTATCCCTTGTTCAAGCATAGCTTTCAGCCTTCTTTTAACCTCTGGTATAGGGAGCCAAAGTTTTGGGTCAAACACATCACAGTCTTTGTCCTCTAGGGTTACTCTGACCTTAGAACTAGTAGAGATCTGTTCTTCTGCCATTCTATGACTATAAAACATGCTGCATGTTGTAAACAAAGGGGTTTGGGACCCTACCTGTCATGGAAATCTTGAGAGCGACCTTAACCCTGTCGTTCTTTTTGGCTTCTACACTTCCAAAAGCTTCCAACTCTGATAGGTCCAAGAAAGAAATGCCTATTTTACACATGCTGCATTATATATATAAAACTTTCCCGAATAAATTCCGCTCACCTTCACCAGCTATCCTTCTTTCCCGTTTGTCAATCTGCTGGGCATTGTCCCTAGTCCGTTGATCTAATCCCTTATTTAACTTTTCTGATTTGACATCTTTTCATCTCCGCCGTAGGATCTTCTATTAGCTTTAAATCTTAGCCATCCGTCATATTTAACATCTTATACGGATATGGTGGTCTCGTGACCCGACCTCTGGTTTTGTGTTACCACTTAATTTTCCTCGCGAGGTGCTTAGGTGGTGACACCTGGAAGGTGGTATGCACTCTCGCAACCACCTTCTTTGCTTATTTGGGGCTCTCTTTCACCTTGCGACGATCGCCGAGGAGTGTTGATGTTGTCCTTTAATGCATCTATGGCGGGAAGTTATCCACGTATCTAGTTTTCAACACTCTCACCAGTGGAACCCACTATGTTATCAACCTTGCATCTCTTATATCAGCCAGCCATAGATCCGATCCCTTTTTTCATGAGCCTTTGATCTGCCTTGACCCCCGCTACGATGGTATCGCAAGCCTTCTGGCGGTTTTCACTTACCACCGAAACGTCCATGCGAGGGCTCTTCTGGCTGCCACCTATCCGAGCGGTTTATCTCTCGTGACCACCCTTCTATGTTTTCTTCTGTACAACTTCACGATGCGAGTGCGATCGGGGACCGTGGATCTCTTTCGCATGCCCAATCAATGGTGAGGACTTGTCCGAGCTTTATCCTTCACTTTATTTTCTTTCGAACTATAGATTATTTCTCTTTTCACCCATTTTGATTAGTTGGGCCACCTCCTTATGCTTAAAGTGCCCAAACCCTTCATTTTTCTCATTATTTTCTTTCCAACTTAGCTGTTTCTTGGCCTTAGCAACCTGGAAATGACTAGGGAAGGGGTTTTAACCATCTCTTCAGGGAATTCACTAGTGGAGTTAGTCCTTACTTTAGGATTTGTGCAAAAAATTTATAGGTTTCAACACACCTTTTCCTGCTCCCATCTATCCAAATTAGCAAATTTATCTAGTATCAAGTGTGGCTCATGAGGATAAGCAGTAGCCCTCACAGCCTGCCTCTTGCGGGATATAATCCCCTTAGGATCATACTTCCATACAAACTTGCAGAGAGATTAAGGGTGGCCATATTAATCTTGTAGAGATATTTGTAGACCATATGAATCTTGTAGAGAGATTAATCCCCTTAGAGGGTGTATGGTGAGGTTGATTCCATAAGAACCCAATTGGCACAAAAAAGAGTTAATAACCCAAGAAAAATTTCAAGTTAAGAAGGAAGAGGTTGTATATCAGATCTATCCCCAAATACTACTGACATCACCCCAGCATTGCCTACTACAACCCACCTACAACCTGCTCTTGGCAGTAATCACAAGTTATTTGTAGACCAACTTTAGGCCCTATTGGCACTTCTAGGCAATATCTCAGTGCATACCATGAAGAGAGGAAGAGGTCACAACTGACCTTTCGCCAATATGTTCATTTGGATGACAGCCCAAGTTAACAATAATATAAAAATGTCAATGAAGGTTTATCTGATTTTAATTCTACCAGTAAGCATTCTACAAATGTACATTTTTTTGGAAATGTGTGTGATGAGTGGATTCGACACTCATCAAATATTTATAAATCCCAGCATATTTCAGGTGTAAGAAAAGATAATGCTGCATTACAGAGGTTTCAAAAATTGGAACAAATAGTCTTCAAAGACATCGATCATGGGATGGATCCTCATTACCTGGCGTCAATAGGTCTTCCCCAAGGCTAAAACTGTAGCAGATCCACATTCCAACAAGTTGGTCGACTCGGAAAATGACTTTTCCTCAGGTGAAGCTACAGGAAAATCTCTAGAATGTGGATTGGTATTACTTGGGTACCCGAAAACACAGATACTCAACCCCAGATTTGCTTATTTCTGCTATAGGACTACACCTCTCTTGCTGCCGAGGTCAAAAAATACAAGTCTTTGACAAGATGCCATGGAAAAGTTCTTAGGGTTGAAGCTATAGGAAATCCACTACATAGGCTGATCAGAAAATGCCTTTTAACTGCAAAGGTGGCCTTAGACCCTTGATCAGAAAATGCCCTTTTACTAATGCCTTTGCGATTAATACAACTTTTGCATCATTTGAAAGAATTTTTTTGAAGAAAACAACCTGATTAGCTCATTTGTGAATGAAGATAAACTTTTTTGAATTGATGGATAACTAGCCAATTACCAGGATTTTTCCAAAATCTAAGAGCAAAAATTCTTATATGCTCTTTAGGAATCACATTTCACTATTGTCAATATCAGTTGTCTGTGATCTTATTCCATAGGATAGACTTTCACTTTCACTGTACTGTCTATTTTTCATTATAATGCCATTGTAATTTGTGCTTGCAGTTCATGTATTTTTATATAATTGTTTCCTTTAGGTTTCTATTAAGCTTGTTAAGGGGGAGTTATAATAATTTCCAAGATTTGTGGATTATAAAAGGAATTCATTATATAAAATTTCAACAACAGTTATGAAATTCCACTTGCAAGCTACAATATTTAACCAAATATGAGCTTGATTTTATAAAATATGATAATAGAAAATAATGTAAGGTGAGCAAAAAGGTCAAAAACCCCTAATGCCTAGCCACTGAAACAGATAAGCCTACGACATTCATTTCTCAAGAAAATGGGAGAAACAAAAGCATAATAAGTACCTGAAATTGTGATATTGTTCCACTATAAACAAACACAGTTGTATATAAAAGTGCTGCTGCATACATTTACATACCTGAAGATATTTTTGGAAGATGACTACTGAAAATTGGCAATTTCTAAGAATAATATTTTTTTGGTTGTTGTGTTGATTACATAATAAGTTTGTCTTGTTGTGGGTTGCTCATAGAATCTTCCTTTATTTGTAGGTGGACAATCTTCTTTACTAGATTATTGTGCATATTTTGTTGCATATTCAGGTGGTTCATGTACAGACACAACAATGCATGATCACTTGACCGTATGCTGGGAGAAATGTGTGCAGTTGATTCAAGGTGAGTTGTTAAGCTGGTCCAGCTTTAATGATTTTGGTCTTCTATGTATGCTAAAAATTAATGATGATCAGCTTTACCTGAGGGTGCTATTCAAACTGTAATTTAATTAAATTAATACAGATAGTATCTTAATTTGTTTTGTTCTCTATGTAGTATGTGCTTCAAGATAGAGACTAGGTAGTACTTAAGTTGTCTACAATTAGGCCCCAAATGCAATTACACAAGTGATTCTGAAGAGTATGGCCATTTTTTAAATACAATGATAGTATTTATTTCATTAGATATATATATATATATATATATATATATTGAATTTCAAACTCCAATTTATTTAAAATTATAATTATTAGAGCCTTGCTTTTGATTCATTATGAAAGATAATTTTCTTTTTCTAGAATAGCTCATTTACCCTTGTTACACCAGATAGTAGTTATTATAGTTTATTTATGGGATGGTCTTCCAGGTGTATGCCATCATCATTAGTTTGAACTGGCTTTGTACGATGGACTTTAACACAAGGCAATGGATGTTATCAGCATTGTTGTCAAATCAAAACATTGAAGGTACAATGCAAGCAAATATTTTTCTTACTGGATCACCGTTATTTAGTTTTGATGGTAAATGTAACTCATTAGCCACCTTTTCCTTGATTTGGGTTCCATAGACTCAGCATCATGTTACCACATACCTTCAATTTTTCAGTTGCTGCATATTATGGTTACATAAGAATTAAATAAGTCAATTTCTCTGCGGAATCTAGATTTAGAAATTTTGCTATGGGTATGTAGGTTTCCAAAAATATTGTTTTGGCATATTTGTTTTCCCAAGTAGTAGTTTTCTAGAGTGACTTTTAGAAAGAGTTACCTCGTTGATCCTTTTCCAAAATACAACTTTTATTTCCCCATCCATGGGAGTCTTATGCACTTTATATTTTCGAGGCATGAACTTGTTGTAGCACAAGCCAATTATCTTCTCAAGATCCAACATACATTGAAGGTATAAAAAGTATACAAAGTATGATGGTTCAAGCATCTTTGGAATTAATAGACACAGTCCCTGTTTATGGATGATCTTGAAACAGAGCCGATATTGTTTTTGGTTAAAACTTATGTTTGTTTTTCCTTTCGTGATATGCACATCCAAGGGAACCTATCAACCGTTAATCTTAAGACATGCCTGGGTTTAGAGATTAATGAGGCCTATTGCTTGTTTACTGATGCTTACAGATGACCGTTGAAAAAATATTTTTCTTGACTACAATTTGTGCTAGATGATCTAAATGAAATCTCTTTAGTATGCTAGAATCATAATGGTAATTAGCCCTGAGATATGCCTTATGTTGAATCCTATTAGATCTGGCTCAAACAGGACCATTGTTGCTGCAAACAAATTATGAAGCCCCTTCAAACATAAATACTAACTAATAGCTGGAAAAATACAGAGAGATAAGTGCTGGAAACAATAATCAGCTACAGGTGGTCAAGGTGTTTTTATCCTCCACATGGGTACATTACTTCTAATCTCTTTCACCATTTGGTTGCTAATTTAAATCAGGGGGTTACTTCCTTGAAGAATAACAATTTAGTTGGTCATAGGCCATGAATGGCATGGCAATTAGTTCTGTTATGAGAGGTCATTTTTTCATAGATATACTATTAATGGTCTATGGGTGGTGGAGATGTTGTAGCCCATGGGGACTGTCATGGGAGTGGGATAGGGATGAGGCAAAGAATGGAAGGAAACTAGGTGTTTCTCGAATTTATTTTCAATAGTAGGATGCTTTTGAAAGGCCATGGAAAGAGAAGCATTGTGCACCAAAGAAACTTCTTGACATGGAGAGGAAATAAATCATATTTTAATTTAATGATAAGTTATTTTTTTGCATCAAATATGGAAAGTTGCAGTTGGATATTATAGAACATGAGAATGTAATGTAACATGCTTTCATATTGTAGAGATTGTTTTCAAGAGCATGTGACTTCACTCCAATTTAGACAAAACATTTGGTAGTGCATGCAACATTACTTCAAAGCATCAACAACACTACAGTGCCTGTGGCTCAGTGACTGAAATAAACCTTCAAATTTCTAAGTTGACCTTATGCTTCTTGTTCTATGCCTTCAGTGGACTAAGATAAGGGCTCGGTGCTGAGTAGAGGCCCTAATAGGGAAACCGAATTTTGAATGCTTTGACTTGGAGTATTGGTTCACTAATTTGTATGGGGCCCTAAACTTTCTGAGCTTACTCTAGACCATCTCCTATCCATGATCCTCCACCTCCAGTCAAAACTTTTACTGCATCCAATACCAACCATGTGAAATGGAAAAATAAGAGCAGGTGATTCACTCCTTCATTATTCTCCTTGTATAAAAAGCGAATGCTTGGACCTTGTCACGATCTCTTTTGGAGGTTATCCCTGGTTAGAATTCTTCTTGATAGAGCAAACCATAAGAAGATTCAAATATTTAGAGGCATATTTAGTTTCCATACTGCTAACCACCACAAGAAGTCCCCTGCTTTCGGAGTTGGAAACACTAATGAGTATCCTAGTTTCCAACTCCGATTATAGACTTGGAAACACTAATTAGTATCCCTGTGGTAGGCTACTAGAGGGTTTCCTTCTTCGTCTACTATGTTCTGATATTTCACTCCTTTGAACTACTCAGCTATGGAGCAGAAAAAGATCACACGAGGAACAAAACCCCTTTCTTTCTTGGCCTCGAGGGAAGGCATGGTCAAGTTAAGGTGGAAAGTGGTAGAAGTGAAGGAGGAAAGGAAGGAAGTATGGTGTGTATTCTGTAAGTAGGAATGCAAATACTGCAAATACAGAAGGCTAAAAAATACATATATTATTGCCATATATGTAATGAAGATGACCATGATACTTGTAGTTTAATATATAATGCTTGGATGTGGAAGGAAGAGTGCATTGTTAATAGTTGGAGTGGAAACACAAAAACATAGGATAATGACTAATGTAAATTAAGTTTTGTACATAAATTTAGTGTTTAGACTGCCTATAAAGTTAATGTGAACTTTAGACTAGAAAATAAAGCACATGAATGATGTCGGTTAATTAGTGGTTAAGACATACTCCTGTCCATTTTGGAGTCTTGTTGGTATGTCCAAAGCATTGTACGTAAAACCATATTTCTTAAGAAAACAACTATCTCACATTGTGCTCATGTTGCTTGTTAAATCAGTTCTCTTTGCTCAACAACGAGGGAGGCGATTATATGACTTGAGGTATTGGTAATGATTAGAGACTTAAGAGGATAAATGAGGATGTTTAATGGTTGAATGGGAACATTTGACAGGGTTTGCATAAATAAATATCCAAAGAAAGAATTAATTTACTTTGTTAATGGTGCGGACCTCAAGACCATGACCATTGTTTTTCACAAACTTGGGGACCATGACTATGATGATTGTTCCTAGAAGAAGTGGGTGAAGTTGTGGATCTATAAGCCTTTCAGTGCAAAAGCGAGCTTGCAAAAAGAAACTACTATTTTTCAAGGGTTTTCCTCTAGTGATTTGCAGTTACTTGAACGTAAGAGAAGAGGGCCCAGCATTTGAATCCTTCTATAGAAGAGGTCTGATTTAGGATGTTTTTGAAAATGAATATCCTTGAAATAAGAAATAAATTTGCAGAATTTGTTGTATATATATTTTCCACCTACAGACACTCCTGGGTGGTGCTATCAAAATCTATAACTATAAATGGTTGTTGTTCTCATCTCCAGGCACTAGTACAAAATGAGAGTTAAGTGACCAAGCGACCAAAAAAATTGGTCACCATGACTTTTTCAAGGGGTAAATGACCAAAATTGAGAAATGCTAAGTGAACTAACTAAAAATTACCAAGATAAATGGCCAATTTGGTCACGGGATAAGAACTAAACTAAAAATGACCAAGATAAATGACCAATTTGGGCACGAGATAAGAACCGAACTAAAAATGACCACATAACAATTGGTCATTTATGTGGTCATTTTTAGTTGTGTCATTCCGACAATGGAAAATTATAATTTTGATAATGAATTTGTACAATTTTCTAAATTTTAACACTGCAGATGGATTCGGAGACCCCTTAGAACCCCTTAGAGGGAGTCTCCGAATCCATCTGCAGTGTTAAAATTCAGTAAGAGGGGGTCTTCGAATCCATCTGCAGTGTTAAAATGGGGGTCTCTGAATCCATCTGCAATGTTAAAATTTAGTAAATTGTACCATTAATAGTACACAACTTGGATTATTTTTCAATACATGTCTTCTAATGGATCATTTATTTGAGGCCATCTTGATGCCTATTGTGTTAGATGGTAGGAGAATCATTGAGATGCAGGGGTCTCCGAATCCATCTGCAGTGTTAAAATTTAGTAAATTGTACCATTAATAGTACACAACTAGGATTATTTTTCAATACATGTCTCCTAAGGGATCATTTATTTGAGGCCATCCCGATGCCTATTGTGTTAGATGATAGGAGAATCATTGAGATGCTCATTTAGGGGTTTCTCTACTAATTAGTGCCTTGGGTGTGGTGAGTTGATATCTAGATAATACATCATGTCTTGCATATAGTTTGTCAAGTGATAGATGAGTTCTTCTACATGTGGTTGAGTAGAGTCTTAGTCGATATTGGAATAGATTTGTTTTGAAAGGAACATTAAGACCCACCTATTTTTATATGGATTATGTTTCTTGGTAATTCCACAAAAGTTATTTAACTTTGGGGTTTGTGATGGCAAGCAGCGCCAATTGTTTAGGAATTTAATACAGGAATATTGGGACAAATAATCAACGAGGCATTGAAGAACATGACCTGCAATCAATGAGCATTGGAAGCACAAACATTGTTTTTGCCATATCCATTTATGATTTGGCCTGCTCCCCACAACCACCTCACAACACATATTATCTATGTGTTTGTGGGTTTTGTGGAGGTTGAAATTCAAAAATTTGAGACCATTATTTTTACACCATAAGGTACATAAAGTTCTTAGTTAGAGGCAATGATTGAACTTGGCATGTTCATGTAGGTATATAATTATTTAGGTCATTCTAAATCTGATATAATTGGAGTGACAATGTATTTTAAATAATTAATTAAAGGTAATAAAGGAAGTTTTAATTAAATAATTTATAAATATTAGGAATAAAGGAAGTTTTAATTAAATAATTTTATAAAGTATTAATTAAATAATTTATAAAGTATAATATTTGTGAGTTTTGTGAATGAGGTAACAAGTTAAATGGACACCGAGCAAGTTCATGTTAAGATTAAGTTATACAAATTAAGTCGAAGGTTAAATTAAATTAATCAAAAAATGGTTATGGCTTTTGAAGAAGCTTTAGTAAACTCGTTACCTACATTGCTCTTGAACCTGGAGATGCATAGCCCATTATTTAGGAATTGAATACTGGAATATTGGGACAAATAACAGGGTCAACTGTAAGCGAAATCCTTCACAGCTGGTGCATACCTTCCACGCCACAGTCAAAATGTGGGTGCCTAAGTTACATCTAAGCCCCAAGCTATATTCTCTCAACAAAAACATACCAGATGGGATTTGGAATAATTGTAGTCAGTTGGAGACACTGAACCTTACATCCAATTCATTGGCTGGAACTTTGCCCGATTTTTCCTCACTCAGCTCTCTACAAAGTTTGCACATGTCGATGAACAATCTTTGGTAAGTTCTTTGTTTCTGTTACAAATATGACTCAATTATATGCCTTGAACTTAAATGATAACCCTCTAGAACAGGGCTTAATACCAACCAAGATATTCTGCTTAAAGCACACTGTAGCCTAACATAACCCATTTTTCCTTACATCGTCAATCTAGTAGAGAATGGAATCCTAGGGTTTTTTGATAATTATTTCACATGAAATATACCAAAATAAATCACAAGGATTATGAATCTGTATGAATTGTAACTCTATTAGAATGATCTTACAGGAGATATCCCTTCAGGATTTCAAACCTCACGTTAGCTCACGGATTGATCTTTGCTGCGTATTTCTTCATGGAGAGGATCAGGTCTTCTAGTTGCAGATATTTATTTATCATGTGGATGTTATTTCGATTTCTTCTTTTTCCGAATCAAAGTTCAAAGGGTGAGTCCTATTCTCTAGTTTCGATCATCTGCATCATATAATATATGGACTGATAACATAACATTGAGGGAAATAATGGTTTTCTCTATACACAACGTTTAAATGGGGTACTTTTTTATTGATATAGGTTTACAACAATTAGCTCTAGGGTCCAAATATTTGAGAAGAACAATTATAAAAAATTAGAGGTAGGGTTTGTTCCAGGTCAAGGCTAGATCAATGAATCAGTAGCTGTAGGGTTTAAATTTAGAATCAAGAAATATTTTTTGATTGGCTTGGCTTATAAACGCCACAGTCAGGATTTGTTTATGCATAATAAGGTTTTATATTTGGGATTGATGAATCGGCTTATAAGGTTTTATATCAACCTTAAGAACCCTGAAACCCTCTGACCCTGATTCTCATTCCGTTTTCGTTTTATGTTACATTTACCATTTTCTGTTTCCGGCAGCGTAGGAGGAAATGACTTTTTTAAATTCCTGTCATGCGGGATTTGCTTATATTTCTCACACGGTTAATGTCATCATTTTATATCAACCTGACGAACCCTGAAACCTCCTGGCCCTGTTTCTCATTCTGTTCTTGTTTTCTATTTTGTTTCCCATTTTCTCTTTCCGGTAGCATAGGAGGAAATCACTTTCTTAAAACCTTGTCATCTGCCTAATCCATCCATTGTTCAAGTGCTATTTTTTAGTATTTACTTACGGGTAGTTGGAATCATTAAATATATACGTGGAAGTAGATATAAATCATGGACCATCGCTCAAATTTAAGCTTACACATATATACGATTAAATCCAGTGAATTTTGTTGACTCATGAAGCTAGCTACTGAGAGATTTGCTTATATTTCTCATATGGTTAATGGTATAATTTTATATCAATCTTGCGAACCCTGAAAATATCTGGCCCTATTTCTCATTTTCTTCTTGTTTTCTGTTCCGTTTCCCATTTTTTTGTTCTAGTAGCCTAGGAGGAAATTACTTTCTCAAAACCCTGTTATCTACCTAAGCCATATGGCATATATACTTGGAAGTAGATTAAAATATAAATTGTAGACCAGTGCTCAAATTTAAGCTTATACATATGTATGGTTAAATCTAGTTAGTTCCATCAACTTACGAAGCTAACTACTGAGAGATTTGATTATATTTCTCACATGGTTAATGACATAATTTTATATCAACCTTAAGAACCCTGAAATGCTCTGACCATGTTCTTATTCCATTCTCATTTTCTGTTCCATTTCCCATTCTCTATTTCTTACACCATAGGTGAAAATCACTTTCTTAAAATTCTATCTAAGAGATTTAGTTATATTTCTCACCTAGTTAATGGCATAATTATTTATAAACTTTACAACCATGAAACCCCATGGCCCTGTTTCTCATTCTATGGTTTTCTGTTCCATTTCCCATTTTCTGTTTCTGGTAGCCTAGGAGGAAATCACTCTCTCAAAACGTTGTCATTTGCCTAAGCTGTTCAAGTGATATATTCACTTATGGGCAATTGGAATCATGAAATATACTGGGAAGTAGATATAAACTGTGGACCATTGCTCAAATTTAATCTTACACACAGTAACATACATGTATATGATTAAATCCATTGAATTCCATTAACTCATGAAGCTAACTATTGAAGGATATAAATTGTGGACCATTGCTCAAATTTTATCTTATACATTTGTTTGAATAAAGCCAATCAATTCCATCAACTCATGAAGCTAACTTGGTGAGCTCTAAGTATGGATGCCTAATGTGGGCAGCTAGACTAGGAGCCTACTTTAATTATCAAACTAGGGGATGTACAAACTTTAGAGGCACTAGCACTATATGTGCTCTTATAGGATAGTCTTTGTAGAAGTGGGGTGTCTGTATCAATGTTCTTAAAGAGCTGCTTAAGAAAGATTAAATGAACTGTAAATAGGATTGTTAATCTATGAAAGAGAAATTCTTATGCTAAGAAATCAAATATTGAAAGCAGGAAATCTATGGCTAAGAATTTGAATGCAGGAAACACTAATCTATTTTTAAGACTTAACTTGCTGAAGACAATAAAAAATATACTATGAAATTGAATGCTGGAATTATAACAGACCTATTCTAAAGTAATGAAAGCTTGATATTTAATCTTACTGTAAATTGAATGCATAAAGCTCAAAGTATAATCTAACATAATCTGAGGCTAAAGCTAAGTTTGGAATTCCATTACCTAATGCTGCAATCTTTAATCAAATCATGTAACCAATAAATACTGAAAGAAATCAATCTCTATAAGCAGTTCTAATGATGAAACGAATACATAGGCTGAATATCTAGATCGCTACTTCAGAAATAAATGCAAGTATATAGAGAAATGGGTGTTAATTATGCTTCGACGAAATGCTGCTACAGGACTATAGACACAGCATTATCATACTACATAATGCATTGGAATGAACTACAGAATTCGAAGTGATCAACCACTACAGAAATTAAATCGTGTGATCTAGACGTTATTTAGAATACTCTCATATGTAATATAAATTAAATCAATGCACAACACATAATGAGAAATACCTGTACTGCAAGATCTCGTGACTTACGTGTTGGAGGGGCCCTTTCCAACCCATACTCAGGAGTGAAAAGAATTTATAAACACTGAATCGTAGATAACATCAAGTCTTTATTTAAAATATAAACTTCATCGTTTAAAAACCAGGTCTGTAACACAATTGTCTTGATAGTTTGAAACTGAAACAATAATTCTTCAAAATAGCAACAGGGGCCTCTTGCTACCCGAGAGGTCCATATTTATAAAATCCTAATGCTTAACCTAACAAAAATATATAACTGCCGATTCTCTTTTGAACAGGATTTCGTTCTCTACAGATCAAGAAAAAGGCGTTGAGTTTGGTGATGTTCTTCCAGTTCTCCACTTGATTCATGCGTTATACTTTAGTACACCTACACCTGCTCATTCAACATCGCTTTTCATGCAATTAGCTCATAGCAACGCTTTTCAAAATATAACAGAAATAATCTTTTAAACACTTCATTAAATAATTAAGGAAAATCATTTTCCCACTAACGAGTGTATCTTTACAACCTTTATTGTATTTTACTGGTGGAAAAAGGAACTATCAGATACCTGAAATGGAGACTCATCATAACTAATGAGAGATGTCCATCAACAAAATTTTGTTATGTTTATTTGCATCCTTGGCCTTTCTTGCCTTCAAGAGATCTCCATCATGTTGGATTTTATAATATTTTTTCTTTCTTCTTTCAATGGCTTGGTTGAAAAGATTTGCACCATGCTAACAGTTTGACTTCAAAAGATTCCAACAAAAAGTTGTTTCGATCTCTTTGATTATAGTTTCCAGTTGGTTGTGGAGAAAAAATTTGTAGAGAAACACCCTCTTACAGCTTCCTTCCTAGAGTTGAAAAAGAAAGAAAGGTAATGAACTTAAGCATTACATTTCTTAGTGAATTGTCTCAACTTTTGACACCCCCATTAGTGTAGTGTTGAGACATATGTTCCACCACCATATGAATTCTGCATTTATCCTATTCAGCTTCTCCAGGGCCAGTAAGAAATGGATGCTATTGATTCGCAACCGCAATAATCAATAAGTTTTGTGCTACATGATCCATCAACACATCATTCATGTCCACATCATCATCCTCTATTTGGGCTCCTCTGAACCAACAACAGTGAGTCAGCACAGGGCCAAACATTTGTGTAAATTGATCAAATATGAACTTTTAGAATTTCCCATATGAATCTAACATATACCAGGCAATTCAAATTAGCCACCATCATGTTGTACCATTATGCAAAACATCACACATTGTAAACATTGTTTTCATGGTCCTTCCACACTTGACATGGTGAATAAGTAGTGGAAAGTAAGTCATGTTTTGGGATTGCAAATTTACTATCCCAAGGGACTTTCCCATTGATCATGTGAATGCCACCGAATATAGCCATACTTAAACTGGTACCAGGCCCTGAACCTTGCGACATGCATCAACAAACTCATTTAACAATTAAGTGCAAAAACTGCATTGAACACCTTGCACACAAAATTCTGCCACAAATATAGTGTATAAGGTGCATTCACCTTTCTTTGATTCCCCTTATTTGACAGGTGCCATAATTTGACATGCCATTTTGACCCATGCATCATTAATTGGCTTAATGTTTGCTCCTTTGCTTCCTGAATAGTACTGTCCTTGTACAAATTCTGTGTGTTGGACTTCACTTACCTTTTAGTAGGACCCTGGAAACCATTGGTAATTTCCTCTCCTTCCATTAAAAAACTCATCACTTCATGAATCTATAATGGGATAGGCTTGTCCATCCATAAGCAACCCTGATGAACACTACTGATAAGGAATTTTACACACCTGGCCATCTCCCCTGTGTTCCCAAATGCAAGTACCATCAACAAATTTGGCAAAGTGGACATCCTGAGGTTATGAAACTCTTCCTTCAATACAGGTTGCATATTGTCATTATGTAGGGCTACTTGCTTCTTGTACATTGTGGATTGCAACTTTGGAAACAAATCGGTGTCTACGAAGTCATGTACCACCAGCTTTGTTTGCTCAACTTTTGTTTTTGAAGTCCTATAGGACCTCCACTGAAGGTCAACAACCTCATCCTATACTATTTCTTTCTTCTTTGACTCTCTAGCCACCAAGTTTGCTGGTTCTTACTACTATTGACCTGTGCTAGTTTATTACTGTGAACACTAATCTTCATCATTGTTGTTGGTTGTCTAGTACACTTCTTTCTATGCATCACTGAATTAATTATATGTACTTGTTGTAGCCATTGAGAATGTACAATGTTACCGTCGATGTTGTGGTCATTGTTGTCACCTAATATGCAACTTGGGTAATGTGGTAGAAATTTTCAAGCCACTAAGTGCATCCCTGGGGAAAAGTCTCGAGTTGAGATATTGTCACTCAACACTCAACTCCTCTATTTAGACCAACTCCTAGTGAAGCTAAGGGAAAAAACACTCTGGGGTGACATATTGATGATTAATTCCTACCAAAGCCAAGCCTGTTACATTAAGTCATCATACTACGTCACTTATTACAATTCCCCGTGGGGTATGAACATGTGTAAAAATTTAAAAATGAAAAAGGGCCAAAAATGGCCTACATGGACTTTCGAACACCGATGATGAACAATTGATTTGTTCATACTTGGTGGCTCACTGCAAATCCAACTAAGTGCAACTGTTGAAATATTGTAACTTCAAAAAATATTATATTTGTATATTATTTATTCCGGAGATGTTCCATACCTCCGATGTGATTATACTATAAATCCGGAGATGTTTATTCCTCCGAGTTGGGTGTGGTAACTAGGGTTATTAGACCCACCATGTGGGGGTCGGCCCAGTCAGTTATAATGGGGTATTTAACCTAATGGTTAAATACGAGCCTACATGTAGTTGTGTAAAATACATATCAGAGTAGTGTATAAATAGAGGAGGTGTGTTCCTCATTTGACACACTCACACACTTGAGGATAGCGCACTTGTGGAGGAGAGGTCTGCTATTGTGGAGGAGGAGATCATGTCTCAGGGTTTCATCTTTGTATATTGCTGGTCATCTATATTGAGGAAGCTTTACTGGGTTTTCTACCCCATGAGGGTTTCCCAGGATAAATCTCCGTCTCTTGTGTTTATGCTATGCTTGTTGTTTCTTCAGTGATCCTGTATATGATATTATTGTGAAATGGAATGTAATGCTATTTTATGTCTTAGCATATTGAATTTTAACATGGTATCAGAGCTAACCTGAAGGAAGACAAGGTATGGCACTAAAGACACTTGCTTTACTTACGACAATTTGAAGGTTAGGGTTTTACATAGCAAAAACCAGTCATCGTAGCACTTTCGCTATAAATCCGTTTTGGCGAAGTTTTCGGATCTGAAATTGTTACAGGACGAAGATTAAATCTCCAGGTACCTTGTGTCCAAAGGAAAACCTCTAATTAGTTGTACTTTGTGATTTATGATCTGTACAATATAGGGTTTCTGCCTCTTCCAGATCTGAGTCAAAATCAGGTGACCTTGGGAAAAAGGTCATATCTTGGGCTAGGAAGATCCAAATGAAATTTAGTAAAATGTGACAAGTATTGCACAGTCTTTACTATCTCAGAAAACTTTTTCAGAGGCCGAAGTTGAACCAGTGACACGTGGCACTCCGTACAAGTTCGCCCTTCTGTATTATCCCATAAACAGGTCATGTTGTGACACTTGGCATAACTCTCTCTCAGAGAGTCCAATTGAGTTCAGACCTGTCAGGATGGAAAGATAATAGGCCTAGATACCTCATAAAAGTTTTTTAGAGGCCGAAGTTCAAACAGTGACACGTGGCACCCCGTACAAGTTCGCTCTTCTGTTTTATCCCAAAACAGGTCACGTTGCGACATTTGACATAAATCTCTCTCAGAGAATCCAATAGAGGTCAGACCTGTCAGGATGGAAAGATAACAGGTCAGGCTATCTCAGAAAACGTTTTCATACCCTGTGGATTGAAAAGTTTGGAGTTACACCAGAAACAATCAGGTACATATTTCTGTCAAAACATAATTATTTTTGAATACCTTCATTCATGGCTTCCGGAATTTAGGGCCTTGAAGAAAGTTGGAATTTTTGTAAACGGAGACCACGGCTGAATGCTACTAATCAAAATAGAAATTTAGAGACCAAGATCAGATTTTTTGGTTGGGCAGAAGGCCGGGCTTGATCAAACCCTAGTTCGGGACTTTGATCAGAAAAGTGAAAAATTAGGGCTTCTGTAAAAATGGGAATTTTTGAAATCTGTGACCATGGCTGGAAGCTCCTCAGAAAAATAGAAGCTTAGAGCTTTGGATCAAACATTTTGATTGGGCAGAAGAGTGGGATTCACCAAACCCCAGTTCAGGGTCACGTCCAGTGAATCCGGAAGTTTCAAAGGCAAAATTGAGGAGTGAAACTTTGCGGTTTTCAAATTCTGAATATATCAGTTTGATCAGCTCATCAAGGCACATATTTCTATCCTTTCGAAAGTTTGAAATTCAAAGTTTGAATTTTTGGGGTTTCTCTGACAAACCCATATCCAGCTCCAGGTCCAGTTCCTGCAAATCAAGTGGATAGGGTTAATCCTAGAAGAAGATGGATTGGTCACCTGCATAAGTGAAGGAGTTACTATTTCAGAGGGAGATGACGCTAAGGCTTTACATAAGGAGATTACAAGCGATCTCGACAGGTATGACTCATCGAGGTTCTAGCTCAGTATCTCTAAATCATTGAAGAGATTGTTTAGGTATGTTGTACATAACCAAGTAGGTATACTAATCCAGGTATGTTTCCCATGAATCTTACCTTGTGTTAGGATCCCTTATATAAGTATACTTGGAATGATTGGTTATGCTTATTCATAAAGTTAGTTATATCTTTTATCTTGATTGATGATATGCATGAGTAAAAGAAGACTTCCCTGAAATCTTGAATACTAATGTTTATTAACTATAATCATGACTATACATTTTCAAGATTATTTAGTACTATAATGTTTTGATAGCATTTAGAATATACTAATGAGTTTATGTCTGTGTATGAGATCATGAGGATGACTCTTGAGCATGCACAGTGGTACAGAATGAATAGAAGTTCAAAAGACATACAGAAGATCAAGCGGGAGGCAGCCACACAAACATAAAAGATAAGTATTTGAGTTGTTATTTGAAATAGTAATTGCCTGTAATAGGTTGTATGCATATTTGTATTCCTATAATATATCATGCTGAGTGTAAATATTCATAGAACATTGAACAGTATACTACTAATATGCATATGATTGGTAAGTTGGACAAACATTCCATTGTTGCTTGTCTAGAATGAAACCTCTTTGCTGACATGCTGAGAGTTGTGCACACTCTCGATAGTATGTTCTGGTAGAGATGGAAGGCATCTAGATAGCCACTGTATGCATACAGGATATGGGAAAGTGTTGTGCCAAAGTATTGGTCAAAATAGTTGCATCACTATGTAAATGATATCTATATGCATAATAGGTTATCATGTCAATATGATTTGATGATTATGAAGTATTACTAATCATTTACTTAATTTTGATTTGTAGGAAAGGTCATGAAGAATGATGGACACCGTACAAGTGGTGGATGTTCAAACAAGAAGATTTACAAATCAAACAAAATATAGAAGGCTCATGGCTAGAAGATTCTCTTAGAAAGGGGAAGAGAATCACGACAAGATGTTTGCTCCAAGTATGGTGTAATTAAAGAAGAAGTGTGAATCAGGTTCTGTATAGGTACCTAGGATCGATAATAAATTGATAAGCTTAATAATCACCATGGGTGATGTGGATCTCAACCTTTGCTACAAGGTTGAATATGATTTCTATACACAAATGACATGGATGCAAGAAGGGACTCACCACAGAGTTCGAATGATATTAAGGCTCATATTAGTAGACCCATCTAACAAGAGATGGCACAGATAGATATGCAGAAGATCATTCAATGCAGAAATGAAAATGAAAGATCTCAAATTGACGCTTTACTTCCTAGGTCTGGAAGTATGGCAAGGCTCAGAAGGAATATTTCTCAACCATGGAAAGTATGATGAGAAATATGACTTGAGGTGTTGGAATGGCCACTCTTATGGATTCCAACTTGAAGCTGTTAGGGGATAACTCATCAGAGTTAGTGGATATAACTCTGTACAGTCAAATTATTGGGTCATTGATGTACTAGATTAGATATATGCTTTGTTGTGAATACCTTGAGTCAGTATCTAGTGGAAACTAGATGTTTTTACCTGATAGTTGCAAAGCATGTGATGAGGCACCTAAAGGATACGATAGAATTTGATCTGTGCTATCTTGGAGATCATGACTTCAGATGGCTACTCAGATGCTGATTGGGCAGAAAGTGTATCAGACAAGAAGAACACATCAAGAGGATGTTATTGTCTAGGATTAGCCATGATCTCGTGGTTTAGCTGGAAGTAGTCTAGTGTGGCTCTCAGCACAAGCAGAATATATGGTTGTTTGCTCTGCTAGTTGTGAAGAAGTTTGGCTTCAGGATTGTTTGACTTAGAGATAGAACCAACTGTGATCCTATGTGACAAATAGAGTTGTATCAAGATGACATAGAATCCAGTGTTCCATGATAAGTCAAAGATCATAGGGATCTAACAAGATATGACACAGAAAGGAACTATAAAGTTTGAATTTGTAACAGGTTACCGATGTACTAACCAAACCTCTACCTCGAGTGAAGAAGTTACCAACATACTAACCAAGCCTCTGTCTCGAGTGAAATTTGAATACTTTCGAGACAAGCTTGGTGTAGCTCAAAAGGACCCTCCTCGAAAGGGGGAGTAGTATAGTCACTGATGATGAGATTGTCTCATCGAACAACAAGGTCGATGATGAGGTAACTTGTTCTCTACACCTAGATACTTAGAAATATTTAGATTTAGGACTCGTATACTTAGAATACTTAGTTTTACTTATACATGCTTTTGATGTTATATGCATTAGTAAGAATACATGCTTTTGATGATAGATGTATTGGTGAGAATACATGCTTTTGATGATAAGATGTATTGGTAAGAATACATACTTTTGATGACACATGTATTGATTAATGTACGTGTATGGTTGAGGATACTTGTACTTGTATTGATGAGAATACATGTAGGGATTGTATCATCCCCGGACTTCGGTCCCTGAATAGATCCGTAGACGTATGGTCTCCGAAAATGAAGTCCTTAGTGGACAGGTAGGGATTGTATCATCCCTGGACTTCGGTCCCTAAATAGATCCGTAGACGTATGGTCTCCGAAAATGAATTCCTTAGTGGACAGGTAGGGATTGTATCATCCCTGGACTTCGGTCCCTGAATAGATCCGTAGACGTATGGTCTCCGAAAATGAAGTCCTTAGTGGACAGGTAGGGGATTGGATCATCCCTGGACTTTCAGTCCTAAAGAGAGCCGTAGATGTGAGGTCTCCGAGAATGAAGTCCTTAGTGGACAGTTGAGGGGATTGGATCATCCCTGGACTTTCAGTCCTAAAGAGAGCCGTAGACGTGAGGTCTCCGAGAATGAAGTCCTTAGTGGACAGTTGAGGGGATTGGATCATCCCTGGACTTTCAGTCCTAAAGAGAGCCGTAGACGTGAGGTCTCTGAGAATGAAGTCCTTAGTGGACAGTTGAGGGGATTGGATCATCCCTGGACTTTCAGTCCTAAAGAGAGCCGTAGACGTGAGGTCTCCGAGAATGAAGTCCTTAGTGGACAGTTGAGGGGATTGGATCATCCCTGGACTTTCAGTCCTAAAGAGAGCCGTAGACGTATGGTCTCCGAAAAGTGGGGATTGTATCATCCCCGGACTTAGGTCCCTGAATTGATCCGTAGACGTGAGGTCTCCGAGAAGTGGGGATTGTATCATCCCTGGACTTAGGTCCCTGAATTGATCCGTAGACGTGAGGTCTCTGAGAAGTGGGGATTGTATCATCCCCGGACTTAGGTCCCTGAATTGATCCATAGACGTGAGGTCTCCGAGAAGTGGGGATTGTATCATCCCCGGACTTAGGTCCCTGAATTGATCCGTAGACGTGAGGTCTCCGAGAAGTGGGGATTGTATCATCCCCGGACTTAGGTCCCTGAATTGATCCGTAGACATGAGGTCTCCGAGAAGTGGGGATTGTATCATCCCCGGACTTAGGTCCCTGAATTGATCCGTAGACGTGAGGTCTCCGAGAAGTGGGGATTGTATCATCCCCGGACTTAGGTCCCTGAATTGATCCGTAGACGTGAGGTCTCCGAGAAGTGGGGATTGTATCATCCCCGGACTGCGGTCCCTGAATTGATCCGTAGACATATGGTCTCCGAGATGTGGGGATTGTATCATCCCCGGACTTCGGTCCCTGAATTGATCCGTAGACGTATGGTCTCCGAGAAAGTGATTTTTGATGTGGTTACCTGTATCGGTAGGATACTTGTATTGATGATGTGGTTACTTGTATCGGTAGGATACTTGTATTGATGATGTGGTTACTTGTATCGGTAGGATACTTGTATTGATGATGTGGTTACTTGTATCGGTAGGATACTTGTATTGATGATGTGGTTACTTGTATCGGTAGGATACTTGTATTGATGATGTGGTTACTTGTATCGGTAGGATACTTGTATTGATGATGTGGTTACTTGTATCGGTAGGATACTTGTATTGATGATGTGGTTACTTGTATCGGTAGGATACTAGTATTGATGACGTGGTTACTTGTATCGGTATGGATACTTGTATTGATGATGTGGTTACTTGTATCGATAGGATACATGTATTGATGACATGATTACTTGTATCAGTATGGATACTTGTATTGATGATATGTATACTTGTATTGGCATGAATACTTGTACTAATGATGTGGATACTTGTATTGTTATGGATACCTGTGTTGATGACGATGCTGACGATCGTGTGATGACGATACTGATGATCGTGTGATGACGATGCTGATGATCGTGTGATGACGATGCTGATGATCATGAGATGACAATGCTGATGATCGTGTGATGACGATGCTGATGATCGTGTGATGACGATGCTGATGATTGTGAGATGACGATGTTGATAATCGTGTGATGACGATGCTGATGATCGTGAGATGACGATGGTGATGATCGTGTGATGACGATGCTGATGATCGTGTAATGACGATGCTGATGATCGTGTGATGACGATGCTAATGATCATGAGATGACGATATTGATGATCGTGAGGATCCAGATGTTGATGTTGTTGTAGTTGTTCGAGTGCTGCAGAAGATAAAGACTCAGTACTGAAGATGTTGATGTTCCAGTATTGAAGATGTTCTAGTAACTGCTTGAGTTACTGATGATGTTGAGAAAGCTTCCAATGATTTATAGATGTATCATGTATGATGTTGATGACTCCTTGCTCGTGCAGATACTGTTATAATATCCTTCTCGTTAAGGGGGAGTGTTGAAATATTTTAACTTCAAAGAATATTATATTTGTATATTATTTATTCCGGAGATGTTCCATACCTCCGATGTGATTATACTATAAATCCGGAGATGTTTATTCCTCCGATTTGGGTGTGGTAACTAGGGTTATTAGACCCACCATGTGGGGGTCGGCCCAGTCAGTTATAATGGGGTATTTAACCTAATGGTTAAATACGAGCCTACATGTACTTGTGTAAAATACATATCAGAGTAGTGTATAAATAGAGGAGGTGTGTTCCTCATTTGACACACTCACACACTTGAGGATAGCGCACTTGTGGAGGAGAGGTCTGCTATTGTGGAGGAGGAGATCATGTCTCAGGGTTTCATCTTTGTATATTGCTGGTCATCTATATTGAGGAAGCTTTACTGGGTTTTCTACCCCATGAGGGTTTCCCAGGATAAATCTCTGTCTCTTGTGTTTATGCTGTGCTTGTTGTTTCTTCAGTGATCCTGTATATGCTATTATTGTGAAATGGAATGTAATGCTATTTTCTGTCTTAGCATATTGAATTTTAACAGCAACTTAGGTGGTAACATTTGGCTCCTACTGTGAGATGTGTTCTTGATATGGTATTTAGGCAAGGAGAGGATGCGAGAACTCGAGATACTCTGGTTTCTATATCCTATAAAAACATCTCAACTTGACAAGCCAACTTTCAGTAGCACAAGTTCCTATAAAATCCAATGAAACATAAGTTGCATTTATTCGAAAAAATACAGAAATGAAATTAACTAAGGAAAAATACTATCATTGCTAAGTACATAAAAGAAAAACAAAAAGTAAATGCTCACTTTAAGGAGATTGCCAAGGTTGCGCAACGCAACAATAATAAGGGACCACAGAGCTTTCAAGGGCTATTGCATTCAAAGCTAACTTGCATCTTCTACATATCCGTGCTACTTTTCATGAATGTATTTGGGATGTGGCTGGGGCTTTGACAGACTGTCATGCAACTCTTTCTGTGGACTCAAATCATTAGTAAATTATGGAGCTTCACAGTCGTGTTAGCATTCAAGAACCTTGAGGTATCTTGTTAAATAGAAGCATGGTAAAAGGGTTAAAGACAACGATTCCATCCCACTGTACCATAGCTAGAAGATTAATATTTTTTCTCCATTTTGCAGAGTAATTTTTTTGAATCGATGCTGCAGATCAACTCTAGTATAGATCAAGATTCTTTTTATATTATAGTCAAGAAATTCCATCAGTTTTTCCAAAGTGCACAATGTGGCCTTTGACAAGTCACTTGCTCTGGCGATATACCTTTTTCTTGTAGAATAGCTCTTAAATGCAAAATGAAACATTGGAATCACATTGTTAACTATATATGTGAGATGAGTTGCAGTCTAGTTGATTCCCTTCAAGGTGCAGAAACCTTGAAGGTGAAGTTATAGGTATCAGAAAATAGGTGCATCTCTTGCTCGGAATATGCCAAATATATTAACTCAAAAAAGCGACCTGAAATTGGTATTAATACTTATCAAACATTAAAATAGACATGGGTTGGCCGACTTGGCCCCATGCTTAAAATCATGCACAAGGAAGGCTATTAGTCACATATTGGCCCCACCTTTTTAAGAAACCTCCATTTACGTCTTAGATCATCCCTCCTAGATCTGTCAAATAGTCTTTTTCACAAAATCAAGTAATGGGCTATTGTTATTGACTGGAGTGATCTCTTCCTGAAGATATTAGAAATTTCCCTCCAAGATGGGCTCAGAAGTCTGCTATAGGAAGCTAAAAATGAGAATTAAAAAATAATCCAGATCTGTCACAAAGAGACACCTTGTCATAGGTTCATTTTTTCTAACTATTCTAGTCCTCAAAATGGGTGTTCCTTTCACTCCATTATTGTCACCAGAATGTAAGCCAGAACTTTGGTATATTTTGTTCTTCAAATGCATCTACCCCACCTTGTTTCCTTTTCCAAGTCTACATGATCCACAGTTAACTCCTTGAAATTTGCATTTTGACATATTGGGTTCCATATGGGTCTCTTCCACTCATGTGTCTTCCTTCTCCCAACATAGTTTTATCTTAAGCGCTGGACATCAAAAAAGGCTCAGGTTTGAGACTGTATGATGCCTTGTTAGGGCTGGAAGTAGGGCCTTTTCAACTGGTCCAATATTAATTTTAATCCATAGTCATAATGATGATGTGGTATAGACATGACTTGATAAAAAAATACAGCTAGATATGAACTAAAAAACTGGATCAAGTACTTTCTAAACTATAATGTACTATAGAACATTGTATTGGGCAAGTATTCATGCTGATTGGGTAGTTAACTTATCCCAAAGATAGTATCCTTTATCAAGTTATCTATTTGGCACATAAAACAACCCTTTTGTTGTTTGAGAAAGCAGTTTCCTAACAACAAATTTCTTCTTACAATTAGTGCTCTCCTGCCTACTGAGAGTAGTGTCATCACAGAAGCATTCTGATTGAAGCTGATAAACCACAGGTGACACTCAAACTGTTGATAATCACCTGCAAAACCTGGAGTGGTCTGTCGTTGTCAATAAAATCTTTGGTTTCAAAACCATGATGATACAAACGATGAGTTTGCTGCTAAGGATATCGCTTGTAGGTTACTCAACTGAAGTGAAAAAAAGGCTTAGTTCAACACTAATAACAACCACCCAGACAACACTCCTATTCCACATGCTGATCGAGGACAAAGATGGCAGTATCCAAATAATTATGAGACTAGCACTCTGCATGTTATCAAATAAACTTGGTACAATCAACATTCTTCTGCTGATCTGCAACAGTACCAGTCTACATGATCCATAATTAACTCCCTAAAATCTGCATTTTGGCATATTGGATTTCATATGGGTCTCTTCCACTTGTGTGCCATCATCCTCCCAACATATCTTCATCTTAAGTACTGGACATCAAACAAGGCTTAGATTTGAGACTATATGAAGCCTTGTTAGGGCTAGAAGTAAGGTCTTGACATATGGTCTAATACTGAGTTTTATCCACAGTCATCATCCTCTTGTGGTATAAAACTAAAGTGATAAAAAAATATGGCTGGATATGAACTAAGAAAATGGATCAAGTACTTCCTAAACTGTCATGTACTACAGAACATTGTATTGGCCAAGTATTTATGTTGATTTGGAGCAGTCCACTTATCCCAAAGATAGTATCCTATATCAAGTTAACTATTTGGCACATAAAACAGCCATATTGTTGTCTTAGAAAGCAACGTCCTACAACAAATTTCTTCTCAAAATCAGTGGCCTCCTACATGCTAAGAGTAGTGTCATCGGGGCAACATTGTCATCCAAGTAGGATAACCCATAGGCAACACACAAACTGTTGGTTATCACCTGCCAAACTTGGAGTGGCATGTCTTTGTTAATAATTTTTTTGGTTTCAGAACCATGATGATACAAAGGATGAATTTGCTGCTAATGATATATACTGTAGGGTTCTCAAATAATGTGAAAAAAAGGCATAGTTCAATGCTAATAAAATCCAGCCAAACTACACTCCTAGTTGACATGCTGATCTGGGACAAAGATGGCAGCATCCAAATAATTATTAGATTAGCACTCTTCATGTTGTCATATAAGCTTGGGACAAACACCACTCTTTTGTTGATTTGCAAAAGTACTAGTCTGGAAATGAGTTTTACCATTGACAACTATCATAAGTGCATGGAATGTGAACTTTCCAAACCCTAGGTGACAACTGTTCTTATGTTCTAAACTAAACAAGGGTGTTTTTTAATTGCATAAATTAAATTCTTCACATAGTAGTAATTGTTGGAGGTAATTATTTCTCCACCCCCCATGTACAGTTTTTTGTCTTGTCCAGTCGGCAAATTTAAATATTTGCAGAAATCAGGGGCTCAAGGTCGATCCAGTTAGAGTCTAGTCAGTGAGAGGGTGTGGTGACCCATATTTTCCAATCGTTTAAGCTTAATGAGCCCAGTCTGTAACGCAGAGGGGCTGCCCTTACACATCTTGATGAATTTTGTAGTGTGTAGTAATGGCGTCGGGGTAAAGTTCTGTTCATCATTAAATCTCACACCTACCAGAGTTATTTCCATCATCCACAGTCGACGCAGAAGACTAATTCATATCAACCCCGAGAAGTCTGAAATTTGAAATTGTCAACAAGATAACACATCGAAGCACCTTAGTGTATATTAGAGAAGTTTATCGGAGGTGAGAATAGAGGCGCTCGGGAAGAGTCACAAAAGTGTCAGTTTGAGAAGCATACTGGAGCCTCTCATATGGAACCTCTATATAGTGTATGATTATTTCAGTGTCCAAGTTACCAGCACGAATCAAAATGGAAGTTTTATTCTATTACTAGATTCATTTATCTGACATTTGTGTACTGGATTATGTCAGTGTCAAAGTTACCAACACAAATCAAAATGAAATTTTTATTCTATTACTAGATTCATTTATCTTGTTGTCTAATCAAGGAATTTTGCATTTGTCCAGTACGAATCACAAGAAGAAGCAATGAAAGCTCTAGACTCCACCCATATGAGGTTAGTTAAAATTGTCTCATCTATAAAATTCTATATAAATTTGTTGTATTAGAGTTGTCCTTCCTATCAGGTTAGTTAAAATTGTCTCATCTATACAATTCTATATAAATTTGTTGTATTAGAGTTGTCCTTGCTATCATACATTCTATGAAATATTAACTGAGTTACTGAAACAATTAAATAAGAGGTAATAAGTCGTTTTCCAGAACTTAGAAGGTTAAAATACTTATCTATTGCTTTAACACATTTGCAGCTAAATTGGGCTACAAATCAATTTCAGGCAGTCATTTTTTGTATGCAAGGTTTTTCAAACATCATATTTTATATACCTTATATCCCAGGTATATTTTGTATACCTTATATTTGAGGTATACCTTATATTTTGTATACCAGGTTAGTCAAATTTAACATCTTGATGCATGAACTAAAAACATTTGTGGAAACATGGAAAGTGCATGAGTTAGAACTTAGAAGTGGGAGAAAAGTTCTTGAAGAGTTTTCGAATGACAAGAATAGGGGATATTTTTTTTGAAAACCTTGAAAATAGTAAAATCTGTCCAAAAACATTATGGAAAAGAAATATAAGAAATTTAGATTTTTGAAAAATGTGAGATAAAGGAAATTAATCTCTCATTAATTCTGGACAATTAGCAACCAAAAAATAAACACCTATACTTTCTTGAAGCCCTAGAAAAAGGTGACTCAGTCAGGACTCAGAATTAGTACAACTTAAGATGTTGGAAGAATATGTCTAATTTTTTTACCTGAATTTAGTCAAAGGTTGCAATAAAAAATTGAGACTTGGGCTTTGCTTCTAGACTATAATCATATCAGAAGCCCGAATATCAAATCAATAGGGAAAATGTATCCAATAACAGGATAGCAAGGTCACTATGATGCACTTCATGTGATACACTATGCCAGTTCCACCAGCTGTTTTGGTCATTCATGCATACCTAAATCATTTTCTTTCTTTTCTGTCAAACTGTTACATATGTCCAACCAAGGAGGCATGCATTTATAGAAATAATATGGGGGAAAACATCACTTCATGAGTAATCTCTTCTCAATAGCCAAGGCATGCAAGGAAATACTTCTTTAACATATGGATAAATTTTATAATGTTAACAACAAGGAAAGGTAGCAAGTGATCCACCTGCATCTCTTACAAGGCTTAGACATTGATGCTCATTATGGTTTCATTGTAAACTGTGCACCTCGAAATGCAATATTAACAAAAATGCTCATTACATACTTCGGGCTTATTTATCCTTGAATAATTATTATGATTCTCTTTGCACTTGGATAAAACCTCCTCTTAAAGTATTTTTGATGTTCCTGTAGGTAATTATTCTTTAAAACCTAAACTAATTTTTGGTCACATGATATATGGCCACTAATTTGCTACCAGTGGTCACCAACTCAAAAGTGGTCATTAATATGTGGATTTTGGTCATTTTTTTGGTCACTTACCTCTCATTTTCTACTCGTGAGAATGCAGCCCACAAGCATATCTTGATGACTGAACACACCCATGAGCACCATTAGTCCTCTCTAAATCAACTTCTAGTTTCAAAATGAATCTAATATGTTTCTACCCATCACAGGCTTTGCAAACAAAATTCAAACTAGCGTTAAGCAGATTTGAAACCACTATTTGTTTGTTCTCCACTGTTGAAGTTGTCTTCTCTCTCATGTTGCTCATGGGATCTATTAAAACTCATCTCTAGTGACTTCTCTGAGTCGTTACCATTTGCTGATGTATAGATCTGTGTTTTCTCACATCAATACAATCTTCGGTCCTGCCCATGGAATTTTCATGGCATATGTTCACCTTCATACTTCTTCATTCTTCATGTATGTTGTCCTCTCCAAATGTTTGCATCTTTATTATGTTCAGTCTCTAGTACCGAATGTGAACAAATAGAAAATGTACAATAGACACAAAGTGCAACAATTCACAGTTCATCCATATCATAACACTTGCACAACTCAATTAGTTTTCCATTATGTGACAATTGTAAATAGGAAAATGGTTAGGATGATACAACTCTCAAAAACCACAAATGGCCTGATACTATGAGCACAATACTATTGTTTATTGAAATACGTATCTTCTATTTTTAAAGGAAAATGAATATTTCAGTCAACTGAGATGCTTAGGTTTCTCCTTTGAATGGAATTAAATAATGTTTTCCATACCTTCAGGTAGGTTAAAGAAAAGTGGAAATTGATTGAGAAAAATGTAATGAAGAATCCTTTAGTTTAGCAGGTTATTGGAATGAGAAGTTGTATAACATTTAGAACAAACCCGAGAACTTGAATTACTCTTTGCAGTAATATCTTTCACCATGCTTTCAAAGTATATATAATCCATCAATGGGCCATAATTTGGGAACAATATTTTGAAAAATATTATATTCATTTCTAGACAAGCTTCATGCCTCCGAAAAGTTCTTTTTTTGCAGTTTCACATCCTAACTTTTGTTTTGTTGATAGGTGAACCTTACAGTCAGGGAGGGGGGCTTGATATTGAAAAGACAGACGATGTGCCTTTAGAGAAACCCAAAAATTCTTTAACCCTGAGGTATTGCATGTAATATTTTGCTTGGAGTGCAGGGAACTATGGAATGCAGGCTTTCATTGGAGAACTACAACTATAGGCTCGATGATTCTTATGCTCTCTATTACCTTGTACGACATGGGATGGACGGTTTGAGTCTTCTCATGTTTAATTTGCTAGATAACTGCCAGAAACAAGCTTGTTGTCACATTCAATCACACTTGAGTTGCAATATTATTGTTGTAATTTTAGGTTTGGGAGGGGTGGCACCTTTCCCCCTTCCTTTTATTTCTTTCACTACTTAAAAAATTAGGGTACATTGTCCCCTCTAAGCCAAACGAACCCATTTTTTCAAACCAATGTCTCGGGTTCTTCAGTCAAGAACCTGATTCGTATGGGTTCACCAACCAAGAACCCGAACCTGAATTGAAGATGTGGGTGCGTGAACCCAGTGCGGGGATGTGAACCCTACCCCCGGGTACGTGAACCCATGTAACTAAGGTTCTAGGAGATTTAGGGTTGATTTTCTAATATTAAGTACACCACAGGGTTGGCCTATATTCCTTTTAAAGCCTCTCTTCTTGTTCTATAAAAAGAGAAGGCTCTCCACTCTTACATCATCAGTTTTGTTGTTTTCCAGTGAATAGCAAGTGTGCTATGTAATTTTCTGTTTATGAGTTAATCATTAATGAAACAAAGGAGTGATTGATTGCTGCAATTCTTAGCTTGTTGTTCAGATTTTCAGTTATACATGTGTTTGTAGATTTTTCTTTCTTACTTATTTTGTAGACGATGGAGTTCATTATCATTAGTTTTTTTATTAGCTTTGATATATTAAATCTCATGATAAAATTTTAATGGTCAGACTAATTTCACATGACAGGTGTATCCTGTAGGGCTATGTAAAATAAAACAGGGTTGCACACTTTATATGTTCTTTGCAATAAGTTGGTTTCCAGTTTGGCACACTTCTCAACCTATTATGAAATGCCACATTCTAAATCCTATTGTGGTCCTATTTCAGTCTTAGTTGTCAGAACATTTGGATGTCTTACATAAATTGATTTCAGATTCAGTTTCACAATAGCAACAATAACTAAGAAATATGGAAGAACAATTACAGTCCTTTATTTCTACTAAAAAGTAGGTAGAAACAAGAATGTACAGTCCTTTTGTTAAATTCAAATTTTTGTTTTGGCTTCATTTCCAATGTTATTTGATAACATACTGCCACAGGTTACAGAATGACTAACAGATAGGGTGGAGAAATTGAAGACAACATATAGTTCTGGCATCAAAGATTTGCATAATTTTCCAATGCACTCAAGGAAAAGTCTCTTTCAACTTTTAAGAAGTTCAACTTAACAGTATCTAAACAATGTTTACCTCTAGATGATGTAATATTATGCCTTGTAGCAAATCATAAAGTAGTGAAGTGAAGACTAGATTTATATATGTTTTACTTGTGCATTCCTTGTTTTTTGTGCATGTTTTGGCCATTGATGTTTCATAAGATGACGCAATGCTTTGTGAAATACAAATTGTACTTGAAAATAGGAAGAGAAGATGACCATATAACTCAAACATACTACTAAATCAAGCATAAGTGGTGTCACAATTGTCCACTTTGGTTCCATTTTAAATTAATGTTTTGTGAAATTTGGGAACCATATACTTAAATAAATGTATTTGCTCGAAATCTCTCATAATAGTTGTAGAAGCTCTGTTGGAACTTGGAGAATCCTCTGATTTTTTTTTCCATTCTATTTTTGTAGGTGACTGCAGCTCTTGCACATGCTGGCCTTAAATCTTCCAAATTAATTGTAGGGATTGATTTCACAAAGAGAAGTGAGTGGACAGGTGGGTTCTATGACATTGGATCCTGAAGTTTTTTTGTCATAATTTCTATTAAAATTTAAAAATTTAAAACAACCAATCTACCTTTATCCAAATGTGATATACCGTGTTAATTTGGGAACATGAACTATTAATAGCTTTCTGTAAACATTTCATATGTAATGAATACATATTTTATGTTTTTTTCATTTTAAGTTGAATGCTCTAGAAGGTTTTTGGTCTCCAATCCAATTGAAATCAAATTTACCACTTCAAAAATTTGTTATCGATTTTAGGTGCAAATTCGTTTGACCGTCGAAGCTTGCATCACATTGGAGACGGTCCAAACCCTTACGAACAAGCAATCTCGATAATTGGGCGGACCTTGTCTACTTTTGATGAGGACAACTTGATCCCTTATTTTGGTTTTGGGGATGGCAAGTTTTAGTCTCTCTTTTGATTGAAATCCTTGTTCCAATTTTGCTGAACTTTCTCTTCTTACATTGTTACTGCGAATTCCCAACATATGTAGCAATATGGTTGTTAATAATGCATTCTTGTCTTGTTGTAGAGTTTCAACACATGATCAAAATGTGTTTAGTTTCTATCCAGATAATAGGCTATGCAATGGATTTGAAGAAGCATTGAGACACTATAGGGAGATGGTTCCACATCTTCGACTGGATGGTTAATGAAACTTTGACTTTCCACCTGAATATATAAAGATTGAGTGTTTTTTAGCACATTGAAGCTTTGAGATGGGAAAGAATGCATGCTTGAATTGTTTAAAATTTAGTTGATATGTGTATGTATACATATTGTATCTATCTCATGTTTTCTTTTGTATTTAATATATATTGTATGTTCTTTTCTTCTTAGGGCCAACATCTTTTGCCCCAGTCATTGAAGCGGGAATCTATATTGTGGAACAGAGCGGTGGGTAGTACCATGTTCTCTTTATGATTGCAGATGGCCAGGTTACAAATCTTATTTATATAGATTGTTTATCAAGAACTATTAGTTTAGTTGAAGGGAATGTTTTGTCTATTGTCTGTTTATTCAAAAAATTTAGCATTTTTAAAATACATAGAATATATACCTTACAATGTGGGTGTTCTTATTGCTGTAGGAATTGTTTTTACATTTGTGCAGTGAGCATGTCTTTCCTAAATTACAACCACGGCATTTATGCTACAACATTTTTGTCCTCATTTTGAAACTTAATGAGAATATTCAAGTCCTCTTAGGAACATGATTTTGTGGTCATTATTACGGTTTTGGTTATGATCACAAAGTTTTGTGAATGGCCTTTATTTATGTTGTAATGTTTTCCATTTCATCCCTGTTTTGGTTTTGATCCAGTATTTCCATTTTGTGGGTATTCCAAGCCTCCCGCTTGAGCTAACCATGACAAATAATTGTCTGTACAATCCAGTGGTTGAATGGACTGTCTTGGAATTCCAGACCCACTATTTTCCATAGATATTGTTGATCTTCCTGTTCCAAGTTCAAAGCATAAATCATGGGATTTAGTAGCATCCACCTTTGCACCCTGCAATGATACCTTCATTGGATTATTAATGGTTGAATGTTCATCACCACATGCCATCTGCATTACTAGACAATCCATTTTCCCATGACCTTCCTGCCCACATAATTGACACTGCTTAGGAATTCGAAGTGTGCCTTTAATTTTTTCCAATTCCCTTAGTTGAGCTAGTTTGTGTAGATTGTTGCTTTCCTCTACAAGCACAAGCAATTTTTCAACCATCCTACAAGCCTTCTATAGAGAATTCTTATTATCTTCTTCTACCAAAACATGCAGTTCTTCATTGTCTAATAATTACAATATAAAATACAAGTGAATATATTTCGCAATTACAATAACATTAACATGATGCACTTGGAATGTATGAAAAAGGTTTGTTATTCCATTTTCCATCCTTTAAACTGAGCGCTTCTTCTATGAGATTTATTCTTTGAGTAAGGGTTGTTTGGGATCCCTTCTCCATGTAGTATTGCATTTAGTGCTCAAGGGTGGAGCATTCCTCAAATCAGCTCATAATCCCTCACACTGATGTGATTTCCTTTCTGCCTGATAATGATATGCATAAAACCGAATATGGTCGTGGTCTTCAATAGCATAAATCCTCCTTAATATGCCTTATTGAATCTTTTTCTTGCTATCACTAGGGCAAAGTAATGCTGAAGGAAGCACTCTCTTAGTTGTTCCTTAATGCTGTCAAATATTTCCACTCTTTGTGCATTTCCCAAAACAGAGTATAGATAGTTGCTTCACTAATGACAAGGATGAAGCATTTACTACTATCATAAGTGCATGAACTCAATGCCTAAAATAGATTGCTTACTACAACCTAGTGAGTGCTTAGCAACTGATTAGAATGCTAAAAACAACCAATGGAGTGTGTCCTCCAACTGCTGCATATAAATCCCTCTACGTCGTCATGTGAAAAGGTATGAAACTTTCATCTTCAAACATATAAGCTCAGGTTTGAAGGATACCTAACATGTGACCTGCAACTCAAACTCTCATTACTTTAAGGGTGCATCTTTTGCCTATTTGAACAGGCCAAATCTAAAGGCAAAATATGCTTCGAAAATCATCCCTTATAAGCTAGAAAAGCAACATGAAACACAAATGACAGCGCCTCTATTCCTCGATCACCTGTGTTATGCTGTTGATTACCTTCAAACTCATACACTACATAATATTTATTATTTAAATTTTTTTTTCACCTAAGGACTAATTTGGATCATCCATTCTGAGCTCTTAATGTTGTTAACTAATTATGTAGCAATGCCTCATATGCTGAAATCATAACTTAAAATATCCCACTTTTGTACTTCAAAATGAAAACAACCTTTGATCTAGTGAAAAAAATGACTCGAAATAGCTACCTCCCCAGAACAATGCTGCTGGTCAGAATGCCTCTGAAAATGCAAAATGGAGATGCATTTTCGGTAGTAATAGGTGCATCAGTGGGAGAAAGTCTCATGAGGGAAATTACATGCATATGATGAAGATGACGATTCTAATGATGATTTCAGTGATGCTGAAGAGTTCCAGTCTTTGATTGACAATGTGGATACTTTTGTGTTCTTCAATGATACCATGATAACATTCGGAAACAATTTAGAGTGCTTCTATCTGAAAATTTGTTGCTTCTATTTTGTTCTATTTATAATGCAAGAAAATTCATCCATTGCTAGCTAGGCTTAGACATTAAGTATACTTTTAGTTACTAATATTATATTTTATTTTGTGGTTCTACCATCAGTCATGTCTGTTTCAGATCCAAGAAGGTTTCAGAATCTAACCCAGTCAATGGAATTCCACAACCAAGCTGTTGCAAATGCTGTAGCACATCATGCTAAAGAGAGAAGGGTGGAGATTGAAAAGGAAAAGGCAGAGAAAGCTGCAAGTTGTGTGCTGCCACAACAATAGTTGTGTAAAATTTCAAATTTTTGTTTCTTGTCGATCCATTTATTATTCATCAAATTTTATTGGTGAGTTTTAGAATAAATATACCAAGACAATTTAGTCTCATTTTGTGACGGAAGCAACATCACATCCAGAGTTTTCGAGTCTCTTCATGTATCCTATAATGTGCTCAATTGTTCTCAATACTACATATGTTGAAGTGCCTATGTTAGTTAACACGTGGCATATTTTTTAAAGTTTTGTTTGGATGTACAGATTCCTTAAGGCATCTTAAAGGATGCTAGCTCAATGGTAGAGCACCTGCCTAATTATAGGCAGGAGATTGGTGGTTCGATTCCGTCGTACCCTATCATAAATTAGTGACTAAGAAAATGACTAAATTCGCATATATACGACTATTAGTAGCTAATTTCCAGTAACTTATAGCGCGACTAACAGTTAGTCATAATTAGCTTAGTCATTAATATGTTATCATCTAGTAGTTTATTTAGTTGTATATTTGGTCATTAATTGTGGAAATCAATGACTAAATCAGTGACTATCAATGACTAAATCAATGACTAATAAGTCAACCAATTAATGACTAGTGAAATACGACTAGCTATAAGATAGTGGAAATCGGCTACTATTAGTCACCGACTAAAAAATAGTCGTTTATAGTCAAATTTTAGTCATTTTTTTAATCATTAATTCCTCATTTTGTACTAGTGATTAAAGGATTTCAACACCCCCCCCACAACATCTCAATTCTTCCATGATCTGGTGAACCTCCGACTTGATAAGGTCCCAAAAGAAGTGAAAAAAGTTTGAGGTAAAGCCATCAAACCCTGGCGCTTTCCCAAGGTCATCTGATTCATTGCATCCTCCACCTCCTGCATAGATAGCGGTTTACTCAACATCTCATTCTGATCTTGAGTGACAAGATGAGGGGTGAGCCGAGTGATCCTGGTGATATCATGACTCTGATTAGCTCTATCTTCTTTTAGAATAGTTTTGAAATGGTGAACAAGTTCCTCGTCAATTTCTTCTCTGGTATCTACTTGATCCCTATTTGTTTTGGATGACAGAGTTATGGAAAAACTTTGTGTTTCTCTCGCCTTCCTGGAGCCACTAGATACGAGATTTTTGCTTCTAGTAGGTCTCTTCGTGCCTTTCCCGAGCTTCAAGATGCTCCAAAAGGAAGTGCTCCTATTCTCTTAACTCCTCATCCCATCCCAAATCCATTCCCTTCCTTTGAATGAGTTCAAGATCTTTAGTCAGCTTCTTTTTGTCTTGAAAGATATTGACAAAGTCCTCCTTGTCCCATGTACGAATCTTAGGTTTTAGAACCTTCAGCTTTTGTTGGAATTGATACATTCCAAATCCTTCCAGGGGAACCAGCTCTTGCCACCATTGTCCAACCAAATCCCTGAAATCCTTGTGGTCTAACCAAAATTGCTCAAACCGAAAAGGTCTGAAAAGGTTGTTGATCGAAAGATCCCAAGTCAAGCAGACATGCCAATTATAAGAACTAGCCGCAGGGAGAACACTAGTGTTGACCTCGCCTGCCCCACAAGCAATATCCTCCATGGAGAGGAAGCTATCAAGCCTAGACACCACCAAGTGAGTCCCACCTCACTTGTTGTTCCACATATACCATCCATTTCCAGTTTCAACATCAATCAATAGGCTGAGGCTTAGGATATCACGAAATGTTTCCTGAAATATGTCCAGCATCCGTCTTCCTCCTTTCTTCTCATCTAGGGAGGAGATCATGTTGAAATCCCCACCCACAATCCAGGATCCCTCTGAAGCCTGAGTAGAAACCCGATAAAGAAAGTGGAGGAAGGAATCCTTAAAAGGAGTAGCACTTTGACCATAGATATTGACCAAAGTACCAGAAACTGCAGAATCATTGACAGAGAAGTCACAGGCTAGGGAAAACCTGTTGGTTCTCTAGTTAAATATCGAAATGGATTGAGGTCACCAAAAGACTGTTAACCCCGGGCCATACTAGAGGCATCGATTTCCATAACCTCACAACCTCTCCATATTCTCTGCCCTATCCTCTCTAGGGTTGCAAAGGAACATTTGGTTTCTTGCATAAAGAGGATATCAGGGTTCTCCTGCTTCACTTTCATAGCCAGAGATTTTATTTTTCGAGGGTGATTGCACCCCCTAACGTTCTAGGATACTATCTTCATTGAGTAACTCTATTGACATCAAAAAACCCAGCCCTGAATGTTGGGTTCTTCCCTGACTCAATTAAATTAACTCTGATTCTTGCGATTCACTGCTTGTTTGATTTTCTTCCCCATTTCAAGTTCTCCGCTGGAGATTTGTGCTTATTCCCCAACTGAGCATCTACCTGAATGCCCAATTTATGACTATTTTTGGTCTTGATGATTGCTTCCTGGCGAAGTTCCAATTTCCTTCGTGAAACATACCCCTTCCCCTTTTTTCACACTCTTTTTCAAGCTCATCCAAGTCTAGTTCCCCCAGATCTACTTCCTCCTCGCCATCCTCCTCAATGGTTGTTGATGAGTCTTCTATATGTTGATGAGTCTTCTAGAGTCGAGTCCAGGATCAGTGTATCCATGGCTTCAGCCCCTTCTGGAGCTGAGGTTTCCTTCTCTTCCTTACTGATATCACCTTCATTAGTTACCTCCTCCAATATCTGGAAAGGAGTTTTGCTAAATGAGCCACTATCCACCTTTTCCTTCCCTTTTCGGTGGTTATCACCAAATCTAGTCTTTCTGCAATTGTGGGCTTGAGTAAAACCATCCTTATCCTTATTCCCTTCTTGATCAGATTTGGATGGAGGTTTCACCTAGCTAGCCAATGGACATTTCCTACCAAAATGACCATATTCATGGCATAGTCTACATCTAAAAGGTATTTATTCATTATCAATTAGTTGGATCGATTCTTCATCTTCCCAGTTTAGATCGATGGCTTATGGGAGATCTTTAGAAGGATCCATGTAAACGCAAGTCTGGGAAGGCACTATGTAGCTTTGTTTCTTTTTCTGGTCCTCCACTTTTATAAATTCACCAAGGGAATTGCCGATGTCTTGTAGTATCTCCAGATCCCAAAATTTGCATGGGAGAGAGTAGAGTCGGATCCACACCGGAGCCACCTTCAAGTATTCAGTCTCTGGGTTGAAGTGTTCTTTCCATGGTTTGAGATATAGGCCAACTGAAAAGAAGAAATATGGGGCCCCTTCAAGCACTCTGTCTCTATCTTCCACATTGAAAAATATTATAGTGAAGAAACCGTTTGCCCCCAGATGTGAATCATATTCCCCTTTTGGGTTCCAAATGATCTCTATCCATCTGACTAGATCTTTCTCCTGAGGCCAGATCCCAATAAACTTGTCGATCAATGCCTTCTGCTTCCACTGCTCCACTTTCTCTCTGAATTTCTCTACACGGATCTGGATGGATGGGATTGCAAGGGTTTTGGGGAGGCAACCCCCATCCCCAGCCGCCACTTCGCTCCTTTCTCCCAATATCCCACTTCATCAGGACTTGTCTCCTTTCTGTCACCCAAAGATGACAAACCCACAGGTGTCATGGTCTGGGGCATCCAACAGAGAACCCCCAGGGAATGCAGCCCCTACTGCAGGAACTTCTGACGGCTGTAGGAAATGCATGCTTCACCAAACCCTAACTTCGATCCATTTTGAGTTTCATTCATAAAACAATTTGTATATTGTTACAGTATGTTCTACCTCTCTCTCTCTCTCGGACAACTACGACAACAATGTCAAACAAGTTATACATAATATTGGGAAATAGATGAGGTAAGTAGCGATTTTTTGCATGTTCTTAGGGTTTGTTTAATTCATCGTAGAACTTATATTTGATTTTTGTGCACTAATTCATGTTATGTAATATAATGTTTTTTATGGTTAAATCTCATGATTGGGTTGCGTCACTTGTAGATGGCTGTCATTTAAATAAATCCATAAAGAAGATATAAAGTATTGGAGGAGAGAATTTCCTCGTCTCATGTGTGAAATGCAGAAGCATCTACCTTCGTAATTTTTCAATGCACAAGAACACTACCTCATACACCAAGTTGAGGAGATTGAATTATGTGGACCTGTGCACTCAAGGTCCATGTGGATGGTTGAGAGGCACTTGAAATTTATGAAGGGTTTGGTTATACAACGAACACGTCATGAGGGTTCTATGATGGAGGTATATATGGTATACCAAAACATATTGTATATTAGTGAATATCTTCCTAACTTAGTGTCACATATCAATTTACGTCGCATTTGTTATCCAGACTCCAATAACAATTTCGAAGGGAAAAGGTAGACCGAGGAAGGTGAAAGGTAATATAACACATTTGACTGTTGACTGTTATGTATATATATCATACATATTCTATTTTTATATTCAATATATTGCATCAATTAAGAGTGTATACTTTGTTAAGTGAATATACATTTGTATTGAATTTTAATTTTATTGTCATCAAGCAGTTGGTCGAGAGTGGGATGCACTTCATTTATACATTGCAAACAATCTTGACTAGATGAAGATATGTACTAAACGATGTGAAAAATATGGTCATGGAATATCATGGGAAGGTGTGGTTTCATTGGTTAAAGCATCACATCGCTATGGAGATACCAATCTTACACAAAGTGAAATCAATTTAGCATATGGTTTAAAATATAAGCAGGAAAGAATATTAATCAATGACATTATTTTTCTTTTTGCAAACATATTGATGTACATGTTGATTTTTTCCCCTTTATGACATAAATACATGCACTTAATCATAAATATTGGATCATTGTGTAATATTTTCATGTATGGCTTGTTGTAGGTAAAACACCATAAGGCTATGTGGTGCAATGGTTGTAGATATCACATCAAAAATTTGGATGAGATGAAGCAAACATCAGATTGTGGGATATATGCAGTCTTTGAGGTGACCAATGTTTCCTTTAGAAGTGATAGACTTCTAGAACTCTCAAAAAAACTATACTATGGGTATTTGGAAGATATTCTTCAGTGTGACTTTAACTCCTTCAAGGTAGTTCTGTTCGTTGTCAAATGGTACAGGTTACGATTGAATCAACGTGATCCCGATAAAACTATTATTGAACATGATAATGGATTTACCATGGTTAATACAAGGTTGTTTGAGCTAGGAACAGAGTCCTATGTTCTTCCAACCCAGTGTGAATAGGTATTTTACTCTGAGGTTCCAGTTAGAGCGGGTTGGTCATTTGTTGTGAGACACGATCTTGTTAAATTTGAGAATTAATTCATAATACTCTAGGATCTTTACTGAGAGAATAACATATACAGTATATCAATGCATGACAATCACAATAAGCATGACAAGCATCACAAGAATCAAAAGCATGAGAGACAAGAGACACAGAGTTTCCATGGGGAAAACCGTAAGGTGAAAAACCCCACAACTTCCTCAGAGATAGAGAGAGCAATGGCTCAACCAAAGTACAACAAAAATACACTGAAATAGTCTCCTAGTAGCATATGATCCTCCTCCTCACTAGTGCACCACTTTCTGAGTGAGAGTGAGATACTTTTCCGAGTGATCTAAATAGAGATCATCTGATCTCTATTTATACTAACCTGTTTGCCCAGTGACATTATGGGGCCAACTTGTCTAGCTAGGTACATCCACAATATAATATATATTTCAGGGCCGACCCCACACATGGTGGTCTAATAACCCATCGGAAAGTACACACACTTGCGACACTTGTCAATCCACATGACGACACTTCCTTATAGAGGAATAACACATCTCTAATAAGGGTAGAATAAATATAGATGAAATACATTCCGAAGTTACATATACATCAACACTCCCTCTTAACTAGGAAGGTATTTCTCAACACAGATCTGCTAGACAAGTCTTCTTCTTGGGATCATTGTCATCGATGCATCATCATCATCATCGTCACTGCTGCTACTATCTCAACCAATCTCTAACTCTACTCATCATAGGAAGTTCTACAGAGCCAATCCTTTTTCATACTGGATGTAGGCCCACCACATGCAGGTCTTCATCATCACTAGCCATACTGTGGAAATCTCAGGACTTATTACGTGCGTCACAAAACCTTAAAAGAGTCTCTTGACTAGCAAGAACCCTAAAGAGCATCTGAGGCCTTTTTCATCCTGTCCAGATCTCCAGGACTTATTACATGTGACCCCACCACAAAACCTCGAAAGAGAATCCCATGACTGATTACGAGCACAAGGCTCAACCTATCGGATCTCCCAGGGCATAAATTACATGTGGTCACCACAAAACCTCGAAAGAGCATCCCAGGACTGATTACGAGCACAAGGCTCAACCTATCGGATCTCCCAGGGCACAAATTACATGTGGTCATGGAAAAACCTTGAAAGAGTATCCCAGGACTGATTACGAGCACACGGCTCAACCTATCGGATCTCCCAAGGCACAAATTACATGTCATAGGACAAAACCTCGAAATAGCATCTACCAGATATCCCAGGGCACAAATTACATGCCATAGGAAAAACCTCGAAAGACTATCTACAGATCTCCCAGGGCACAAATTATATGTCCTCCCAAGAAAAACCTCGAAAGAGCATTTGCCAGATGTCCCAGGGTACGAATTACATGCCATAGGAAAAACCTCGAAAGACCATCTGCAAATCTCCCAGGGCACAAATTACATGCTTATCTGCACAACCTGTTCCACGGCCACAGAGTATCAACTTGATACTCACCATACATCATCTTGATGTACACATGATCATCCTGATCATCACTGCAACATACTGCTGCATGTCATCTGGAGCAACATCCTGAAGCTCGTCATCCATGATCATCCTGATCATACAATGCATCTACATAATGCATACCAAGTATCTACGTGATACATATCATCATACATGATCCACCTAATCATACAGTGTATCCACCTGATACAAATACAAATACAAATACATGATACATATCACCATACATGATCCACCTGATCATACAATGTATCCGCTTGATACATATACAGATACATGGTCCAAGCATCCAACATGATGCTTATACAAAATACATACACATGATCCAACCGATCATATCCAGCATCCAACATGATGTGTACATACATATAAATGATCCAACTGATCATATCCAACATCCAACATGATGCATACATACATATAAATGATCCAACTGATCATATCCAACATCCAACATGATGCATACATACATACATAAAAATGATCCAACTGATCATACAAAGCATAAACCAGAACATCATCCCGATGCTCATCATCCAGCGCTTACATCCACAGCCATGTGAAGGATCCTCCTTCCAACATGATTGGAATGGCTTCAACAAATGTGTCCATCACTTCTTCCTCGAAGTGTCCTCGATCTGAAGAACGCCAAGCCTCTCTCTGAAGTACTCGAACTTCACCCTGGCTAGTGGCTTCATCAACACATCTGCAATCTGCTCGTCCATCGCAACATACAGGAGCTTCACAGCTCCTCTCAGCACCATATCCCTGATATAGTGATATTTGATCTCTATGTGTTTCGACCTGTCATGAAACAATGGGTTCTCGGACAGCTTCACACAACTCTGGTTATCACAGAAGATACCAGTAGCATCCAACGGGAGATCAAATAACTCAGACAGTAGCTTCCGTAGCCATACTACCTCACAACTAGCTGAACAGGCTGCAACATACTCTGCCACAGCTATACTCAGTGCTATGCAGGACTTCTTCCCGCTAAACCAAGAGATCACACCTGATCCCATACTGAAGCAGCACCCAGATGTGCTCTTCCTATTTGCAGCACTGCCAACCCAATCTGAATCAACATAACCCTGCAAGTTAAACTTTTGATTTGCCTCATACTTGACCCCATAATCCATTGTACCCTTCAGGTACCTCAGAACATGCTTTACAGCAACTAGATGAACACTCCTCGGATCGGTCAGGAACTGACTCAATGTGTTCACTACAAAGCAAATATCTGGTCTCATGTTCGTCAGGTACATCAAGGACCCAATCATCTGACAATTCATAGAGACATCAACCGACTCAGATGAAGCATCACATAGAAGCTTCAGATTCGATGCCATAGGTGTGGCCATGGTCTTGCAATCCATCATCCTGAATCTCTTCAGGATATCTATTGTGTACTTCCCTTGACCAAGGAAAATCCCACCTGCACTCTGCCACACCTCCATACCTAGGAAATAATGCATCATTCCCAAATATTTCATATCGAACTCAACAGCAAGCTTCCTCTTCGTATCAGCAATCAATCTGTCATCTCCTATTACAAATAATTCATCCACATACAGGAGTAGAACCACAGGATTCCCTTCCTCAACCTTGTAATAAAGGTTGGAATCCACTTTACTCTTGGTAAAGCCCAAACTAGATAAGAAACTATCCATCCTACCATACCAGGTTCTGGGAGCTTGTTTCAAGCCATACAAGGCTTTCTTCAATCTGCACACATATGACTCCCTGTCATGTATTTCAAAACCGAGTGGCTGCTCTACATATACTTCCTCTTTAACTGCACCATTCAAGAAAGCAGTCTTGACATCCATCTGGTGTATTTTCTATTTCATCGCTGCAGCCAGGGCAAGTACTGTTCTGATGGAAGTAAACCTAGCTACAAGTGCAAAAGTTTCTTCATAATCTATTCCCTCTTTCTGAGAGAAGCCACGAGCTATGAATCTTGCCTTGTATTTCTCTACACTGCCATCTGCAACATGCTTGATTTTGTAGATCCATTTGGAAGTCACAACAGACTTCTCTTTAGGTCTTGGGACAACATCCCAAACATCATTCTTCATTATTGATTGGTATTCCTCAACCATGGCATCCTTCCATTCTTTCTTTTCCACTACTTCTTCATAATTGGAAGGCTCTTTGTTCATAATGTCACAGAGTAAAGCAACATAGCTAGTATGTGATCTGGTTCTCTTCTTTGCCCTGTGTTCTTCTTCTAGAATGCCAAATCTTTCTGCATCTTGAATGAGCTCTCCATCCCATGCAGGTTTCCTCTTGTGAGAGTTATCCTCACGGGGTGTATCTAGAGGTTCTTGCGGATCTTCAAACTCACGAACAACTTATGGAACTGCTTCAGTCGTGGTAGTGTCTTGAAATCTAGTTTCCTTAGGTTCTTCATAAACTTCGATAGGTGCCTTCCTTGATTTGATGAATGCTGAGTTTTCATCAAATGTTACATCCCTGTTGACATCAATCTTCTTGAACCCTGGAAAGTATATTCTGTAAGCCTTCAAGCTTTCACTGTAACCCACAAAGATACCCTTCTTTCCTGAAGGATCTAGTTTAGTCCTCTTTTCCTTTGGAACATGAGTGTATACTGGACAACCAAATATTCTGAGATGACTGACTTCAGGTTTCTTACCATAAAAGACCTCTTCTGGTGTCTTGGTGTCCAATATCTTGTGGGGTGTTTTGTTCTGCACATATACAACTGTTCTAGCTACTTCTGCCCATAGATGCATAGGTAGATCCTGGTCTTGCAGCATTGCCCTTGCTGCTTCCATGATAGTTCTGTTCTTCCTTTCTGCAACTCCATTCTGTTGAGGATTATAAGGAGCAGTCAACTCCCTCTTAATCCCTGAATCACTACAAAGCTTCTTGAAGTCACTTGAGGTGAATTCTCCACAATTGTCGGATCTGAATGTTTTGATCTTATTGTCAATTTAATTCTCCATCAAGGTTTTGAATTCGTTGAATTTATCAAACACCTCATCTTTGTTCTTCAAGAAGTATACCCAAGTCTTCCTCGAGAAGTCATCAATAAATGAGACATAGTAAACATACCCACTCAGAGAACTAGATGACATAGGACCACATACATCTGAGTGGATGATTTCCAGGATGTCTTTTTCCTTGCTTTCACTGCTTGGGAAATCCTTCTTAATGTTCTTACCTTTTGCACATCCTTTGCAAACACCTTCATGTTTGGTCTTGATTTCAGGAAGACCTTCTACAGCCTTGCTTGCAATTGGAAGTGCTCTATAGTGCATATGAGCAAGTCTTCTATGCCAAAGTTCACTTGGCTCCATGGATTCATGTACCATGGCATGTTCAAGTTGTCCCTTCAATTTATATAAACCTCCCTCTTGCTCTCCAATCACTATTGCATCATCTATGTTCTTTCCCTTTGGCCACATTAGGACTTGGCCATCCACAAATGCAACCCTCATACCTTTTGCATCCAATGCAGAGATGGAGAGTAAGTTATTCTTGAGCCTTGGTACATAAAGGACTTCTTTCATCTTCAAATATTTTCCAGAATCTAGGTTGTAGGAGGATTTACCACTTCCTTTGATTGGGTATTGATAATCATCCCCAAGTTTCACCTTATGGGGTGATTCATGTTCAGATAGATTCACAAAAGATTCCTTAAACCCAGTCATGTGTTTGGAAGCTCCACTATCAATCAACCAATCATTACAACCATGGGAGATAGTACCTGTAAGAGCAAAAATTAGAACATATTCTTCTTCACTTGATGAGTCATCATCTCTATCACTTTCTGCCCTAGCCTTCTTCTTTGGGGGTTCATCATCTTCGGCAACATGAGCATGATATCTTCTTTTGTTATTCTTCTTCTTCTTATTGAAGTTGTTGTTGTTGTCTTTCTTCTTCTTGGGAAAATCTTAAGCAAAGTGTCCCTTCTCATTGCAATTGAAGCATCTGAGATCTTTCTTATCTTTATGATAA